>CM021766.1:61693347-61755603 GCA_011076525.1 Nettapus auritus | reverse complement strand
AAAGAAAGAAAGAAAGAAAGAAAGAAAGAAAGAAAGAAAGAAAGAAAGAAAGAAAGAAAGAAAGAAAGAAAGAGAAAGAAAGAAAGAAAGAAAGAAAGAAAGAAAGAAAGAAAGAAAAAGAAAGAAAGAAAGAGAAAGAGAAAGAAAGAGAGAAAGAAAGACACTTTCATTCAAATGTGGGTACATTACATTTGTCTGTTTTAAAGTATGTCTCATGGGTGAATTGATGTCTCCCTTCTTTGACAACTTAAGTTTTTACATTTACTTTTTAAGCAAGCAGCCTGGAAGGATCATCCAAAGTTACATATGTTACATATGTAACAGTATGTTACATATGTAACAGTATGTTACATATGTTACAGTAAATAGGTAGGGCTCATTTTCTGGTGTTTGGATTTGGTCCGTGCATTGATATTTAAGTATGAGGACGAGGTATTTACTACCAGCCAAAGCCCTGAGCAATTACGGGAATCATACCCAGCCTCTCATTTTCACTGTAGGATTTGTCTTAGCACAGTACTGTTTACACACCCTCTGTAGCTGAATTATATCAGTATTTGCAGGTTAATTGGAAACCCTTTATATGTGTTGCTAATCAGAAGAATTGCTGTGGCTGCACTGAATGCACAATTGAATGTAGTGTTAACCAAAGGCAGGTGCAAACAACACTTATTCTGAAATACTTAAAATTAAAGGTAATGAAAAAAGTAGGAAAATACACTGATAAAATGCAGAGTGGAGCAACACTCATGGGAAAAAAAAATCAAGACTTTAATTTCTGTGCTGACTCATTGTCTCTCTGTGTAGTTTCTGCAGTCCACATTGCTTCTTTTTAAATGACTGGATGACCAAAAGAATTAAAAAAAAAAATCAGTCTTTTTACTACTAATAGAGAAATAATTAGGAAAACCTTATTTCTGTAACCTGAGTTTTCCATTTCAAAGATCTTAATGCAGGGTTTTCTAAGATGCATTCCCCATTATCAGTCATCTTGCTAGCAGCCATCTGTCACCACTGCCAGCAGCAGGCACTACAGATAGCCTGTGAACTTCAATAAAGTCTGTTCAGGTACAATGCCTTTCACCAACTTCTATTTAACTTACATGAAAATGTGAATCTGAGGAGCTGTGCTAAGTCACAGGAAAGGTATGAAATTATATTTGCAGGCCTTATGGCTGGTGGTTTTAGGGAACTAAAAAATCCAACTAATCTGGCCCTGTGTCAGGGTCTGAAAGTCTGAAATGGCTTTCACCACCTCGTGTCAGGAGTGACACAAATTGGAGCATCTCACAGGAAACCTGGTGGTACCTGGTCTTCTCTGTTCTCTCCACCAAGCAGCAATCCATAGCAGTTGCAGTGAAAAATAAATCAACAACAACTGAAAATTATCCCTTATTATCATGACAAAAACCCCAGCAGACATGTCTGAATTCCCTATAGCACTGACTTGAAAGTTTAAAAGAAACAGCTATTTTATGGCATTGTAAAGGAAACTAAAAATACCCACCGTGAACCATCAAGACAAAAAATTCTTATTCCTAACTTTTTTTTTTTTTTTTTTTTGTCAAAATGATTTGACCCCAAACTAATTCATTTCACTCAACCCAAACAAGCCTTTTTGTGAAAGATATTTCACAGGAATAGTTTTTGAGACCCTTTTTTGAGTTCAACACCAGCAAACTTTAAAGTGTACCTGTTCTTCTGATGATGTATCTAGCAATCATTATGCTTAACCTTATGTCAGGTATAGATACATATATATATGTATAGATATGTTAGGCAGACATTTAAATGGCTTAGACCAAATTTCAGAGCCTCCTGAGTATTCATATAAAGCCCAAGAAATGGACATGGGAAAGCAGTCAGTTTAAAACCGAAAAGAAGCCTGTGCAGCCAATGCATATCCCATACCAGAATGGGAAGAGGTGTTTGAGAATGAAGTCTCTAGCAAATAACTTTCACATACAACTGCTCCTCCTGTAAAAGCCTGTGGCCTAATTTGGATTTTCATGCCCTGCATCTGGTTCTTTTCTCCAGTCTCCAAGTGCAAGATGGTTGAGGCAGAGGCTTGCAGTCCTTGCTGCCTGTTTGAGGAGCACCAGAAAGGCACTGCTACCACTTGCCCGCGTGTGTGCAATCCCTCCCCTGCAGCATGGCACTAGTAAGAAAAGCAAAGCAGGCGTCATTCATGCTGTTAAACACACCCAAGGAGTCACCATGTCATTAGCATATGAGCAACCAATGTCTCTCTGGATGGAGTGCAGCAGAGTACTGGTAGATTTGAACTACTGATTTAAACACTGCTCAACTGTGATTATTTGCCTGAACTTTATAAGGCAATCTTAGCCCATAATAGATCTTTCCAACAGTTCAAGAAAGGATCGATGGGTAGGAGTTTTACAGTCTCAGCCATAGTCCTGTAAGATAAATATGGATTAACTGTCCTGGATTCAATATTTAATGTAATAAAATGCTTTTTTACAGGTATGGAAATGTAGCTTTGCCATGCATTTTAATTATGTTGGAAAAAAAAAAAAAAAAAAAGTCATACCAGCATCTAATTTGTTCTGTTCAAATCTTCACATGCTCTGAAGATAAATCTCTTCTGTTTGAAGAAGGTAAAGATAGTCAGGGGAGAAAATCAAATAATCAGGCATAGATGAATTTAAAATCACTGTTCCAGACTGTCAAGTAGGTAAGAGTACAAAGACTGAACAGTAAATTATGCATATATATAATATACATGTACCACTTTTCATTCCATTTCTGTAATTGGAAAAAAAAAGAAAAAAAAAGAAAAAAAAAGGAAAAAAAAAAAAAGAAGAAGTATGTTTTATTAATTCATCCCAGACTCCCATGATACTCAGTCACAGGTCATCAACTACATCAAATATGTTATAATGTACAGAATTAATACAAGATTGGGGGTTCTGGTTTACAGCGGGCTGAACATGAACCAGCAGTGTGCTCAGGTGGCCAAGAAGGCCAACAGCATTCTGGCTGGTATCAGAAACAGTGTGGCCGGTGGGACTAGGGAAGAGATTGTCCCTCTGTACTTGGCTCTGGTGAGGTCGCACCTCGAGTGCTGTGCTCCCCACAGGAAAGATTTGAGTTGCTTGAGCATGTGCAGAGAAGAGCACCAAAACTGGTGAAGAGAAAACAAGAGATGTGAAGAGCAGCTGGGGGCCCCGGGGCTGCTCTGTCTATAGAGGAGGAGGCTGAGGGCAGAGCTTCCCACTCTCCACAGCTGCCTGACAGGAGGCCACAGCCAGGAGCAGCATCACTCTCCTTGCTCAGGTGACAAGTGACAGGACGTGAGGTGACAGCCCCAGGCTGCACGAGGGGGGTTTGGGCTGGATGTCAGGAAGGATTTCCTCACAGAGAGGGCAGCCAGGCCTTGGAAGGGGCTGCCCAGGGATGTGGTGGGGTCTCCAGCCCTGGAGGTATTTAAGAGACGTGTGGATGTGGTGCTTAGAGGCATGGTTTAGTGGTGGACTGGTAGTGTTAGGTGGCTGGTTGGATTCGACGATCCTGAAGGTCTTTTCCAACCTAAATGATTATATGATTCCACATCATAGCATACATGTAGCTCAGCCTAGCTGACACTATATATGCATGTCACCTTCTACAATGCCAGTTGTTCTACACTACTTTTTGGAGCTATGCTAATAACCGATGAGGAGAGCGGGTGTCAGCTCACTGATACAGCAAAATGAAAATAGAAAATTTCAGCTTCCTTGCTTCAGGCCAGGTAATATATTTTTTAAATTTCATTAAGCATAGATAAAGCTATTAATGTTTCAACACTTCCAGAATATATATAAATATATATATATATATTCCACAGGAAAAAAAAAAAAAATTGAGGTTCTAATTTCTTTGGACTTTTATTTTAGCTGGAACACTCTGCAAAGAAACAGAATGCCTCTTGCGAAACCAAGAGGCCATAAGACTCTACCAGACTGGCCTCTTACTGGTTCTTACAGGTTTACAGTTTACACTCAGACCCAGATCTTCAGAGTGGCATCATTTAGGAGCACAAACCGTCTGCTCAGGATGGAAACAGACTATTTTTCCTCTTCACTGTTGTTCCTGGTGTCAGCTGAGCTGGCTGGTAAGAATTGGATAAGGACAGGGCAGCATCCGCCCTCCTCCCTTATCAGGGTTTGGCTCCTTTTCTAATGGTGTAAAGGGGCTCCCTGGTGCCACTGCATCACCTCCAGTCCAGGGTGTACTCCAAGCGGTTCAACTTGTCTAGCTTAAGGACCACAGTCACTTGGGGTTACAGATTTAGTTAGAGTGAGTGTTAGGTTTTTGTTTGTTTGTTTGTTTGTTTTTTACAGCATAGAGCACTAGACCACACTAGAACCTCCCTCCTGAGGGCTGTAATGTGGATAAATAATGTGTTCAGCTATCTGTGGTTTCTGCACCTTTCAAGTGAAAGAGTTAAAGGCACCTTTCTGCTGCCTTTCAAATGAAAGAGTTAACCTGACAACACCAACAATTAAAATGAAGAAAGTGAACAACACTTAATTTCACAGCATGGTGCACCCTTAAGGTAATGGATGTTAGAGCAGTTGGCTTATGCAGTGATTGCAGTACCCAAGTGAGCATGTCATGACGATGTGCTTGCCACCATAACAACACTTTATTAATGATCAAACTAATGATCAAACTAATGATCAAACTTGTATTTGACTTGCCATTAATGGTATGCCTCTATTAGGACAGGGAGCTTATGAGTAAGAGCAAAATCACCTTGCAGGGCTGAACTGCCAAGCTCACCCTGACTTATTTTATTGGTGCAGTGGGGAAAAGGCAGCATTACATTACTTTAAAATGACAGATTGCACCACAAGTAATGCTTCTAGAAAAGATAATTTTCCAGCTCCTGTATCTGACCAAACTGCAGATACACTGATGGATGAAGCTGGTATGCAACAGGACCTTGAAATATTTAAGAAAGCTGCAATATGGCAGCTTGCAAGTGTTTGATCAGATTCTAGCATTTTGCAGTAACATGACATTTATTTTTCCCAAAATGCTTTTCAAAGACCACCTTAACTCTGCGCACTCTCCGAAAATAAAGCAGGCAGCAACAGGGTCTGGATTTTAGAAGTCAGGAATCAGCTGCTACCTACTGCTGTGTGTGGGGCATCCCATGTTGTTTTTTTAAACTTAAGTTTGAGGACAAACCCAGCATTTAAAACATAGTGAAACTTCTATAGGCTGCCTTTCAAAGTTAATAGGAGCTTGATAGAACATCAGTGAGAGCAGGAATGGTCTTGAGGAAGCCATATGTCTCCGTGACTTTTATTGAAGGAACCAGTGAAAAAGAAATGAAAACTAGCAACACTGATGTTTAAAAATCAGCAACACCACCCATCTAGCCAAACCTGTGGCCTCTGTGCCACCGTGGGTCACACTTCACATTTCAGGGATTTAGTCCATGGAAAAATCACTGGCTGTTTTTTCCTGTCACTCAAAGAAAAATCACAAAGCACTCCCCACCCCTCAGCCCTGCTGTTCCAATCTCCACCCACATGCCACCCTGTCCTTAAGATGCTGGTTTGTAGCAGTGCTCTCTGCACTTTTCTGAAGGACTGTCACCCTTGTGAACCAGCCCTGGTGTGGTCTAGACCTAAGGTAGGGAGGGATCTGCTGAGCATCCACCTGGAATGTGGCTAACATGAAGCAAAACAGATTTTTCTGTTGTCATTTCTCTCCTTCCCTGTCTCTGTTAACTGTGTTGCTCAGAAGACTGGGATATTTCCCATGCACCAAGCCATGCTCCTCTCCCTTCAGAGTTAATGTAGGGGAAAACACAGACCTCAGTGTGCAATGTCTCTCTTCTGTCATCGCTACCCAGAGGTTTTTAGGGGGTATCTCACACCTACTTGCCTAGCACTAGCACCCTTTTGCACCCTGCTCCTTCTCAGGGCACCACAGCATCCCCCACTGTCATTAATAGGTCCTCATGTATTCTCCACAGGCTCATAAAATCCTTGCTTATCAGCCAGATCTCATGATTCCATACAAAATATGGCCAGTAGTCCACAGTTCAGGCTGGCTGCCAGTCATTTTGGCTCAGCCAAAAAATGGTAACCGTCTTTTATAGAGAAATATGCAACAGAATATTTTTCTTGGTGTACACACATGAGGTATCTCCTACATGATTTAATGTTATTCATATTTAAAACCATCTAAAAAAAAAAAAAAAAAAAAAAAAAAAAAAAAGGCAGCTTTAAAAGCATCTGTCACTGCTGCATTTTGATTCTTTTGTAAGCATACTCAGCTCATGCTCTCTTTCTAACCCATATAAATAGTAAGCCTGGCTTCAATGGTATTTCTCATCGAATGATGGAGCTTGGTGGAGCTCTCTGAAGACAGGAGCTCCACATTCTGTCCATAAGAATGAGCAAAAAATTCCCTGCAGTGGTCAGAGGCAGCAGGATGGGTTTCTCGAGGTGATTACGGGTGACTGACACATCAGTCCTGCCCACAGTGTTCCAGCAAAAAGTTGGAGGAAGGATACAACTGACAAATTACATAAAGCTCATCATAAAGTCACACCACTGCACAGTTCATCCATATCATTGAATTTTCTGCTGTCTCATATCCATGAACATACCTACACCTTCAGGTATTCCCAGCTGCTACACAGACATGTTTCAGTATTCTGTCTTGAAGTGGAGGATATTAAAAAGCAGGGATTCTAGCTCATGGAAACTTTCTTCCCTTCACTCCCACAATCCCTCTTGTTCCAATTTGCTTTCACAACCTTTTGCACAAAATGACATTCTGAAGGCCTGAAAGGAGCAGCTGCCTGTTGAGAGCCAAAAATTCATGAGCTTTTGGCTTCTTAAGCTCAAACAGAGACTCTGAAAACTCTGATGTAGTTCTGCAGGAACTGCTTGGGATTCAGAACACAATGAGCCTGAGGTGTGTTAGATCCAGTACTTCAAATAAATCACTGTCTTTTGATAAAAAAGGAATCCTGCTTTCCACTTTACCAGCAGCTGTTTTTTCAAGTTCTGCCTCCTAGTCATTAATGATCCTTTTTACTGTCCATAACATGTCTAAGCCATAAACAGCATCATCTCATAAATGAGGGATTTACCAGTAACATCTGGTCATCGGTATATTCTACTCAGTGCAGCGATAAACTAACCTTATTGGGACAATTATGAATTCACAAGAGGACTTAGACTTCACATCTCTGTTCTCCACCACCTGACATGATTCCCCACTAGTTAAGTGAATGGCATTGATTTAGGCAGGTAGGCTCCATATACTGTGTACTGGAAGAGTTAGGTGATTAAAGCACAGACCCTGCAAGTCAACAAGCAGAATGAGGGAACACTTGAGCTAAGAGGAAATGTGGTGTTGCTTAAAACCCAGCCACATTTACAAATCTGTTATTCTCAGCTGCCAGAAGCTTGAAATTCACAACCCCTCCTATAGTTACAGGTAGGCATCACAATGTTTCCACATATCAAGTGGAGTTCTCCACCCAGAGAGGCTATGCAATAGACAGGAACAAAGAAAGCACATTGCACATTGCCTCCATTCAGTAAAATTCACAAACCTTAAAAGTCTGAAGCCTTTGCAGCTCTAAAGAAACTGCCCTCTTCAGTGTTTTCAAATAGCTATTGCAGCTGCTCTTACTCGATAACACCTCTTCCCTTAGCAAAAGCAAGACAAAAATAATGCAAATGGATAGAAGATATATGATATATAATGTGAACATTATCAAGTACCTCATTTAATCATTAATCTTTAATCTTCACAGATTTATTGACAACATACAATGATATTTGCTACAGGCAACTGTTCTTTCATACTCACACAACAGTATTATTTATAGCACCAGTACACATCTAAACAACAAAGGAGCATGAAAGGTAGTGATGAAAGATGCATTGTACCATAAGCAATAAATCAGAGAGCACCAATTTGCTGAATACTAAAGAAAAGGAAGCCACCTGAAAATAATGTGATTAGCAACAAAAACCCTTTAAAAAGTGCTTAATGCTAAATGCATATTTGTTTCTTACCAAAGTCAGTTAAATTTAAGCTTCTATTCAGAATTAGGTATGCACTTAACCGCTTTGCTGAATTGGGAGCTAAAGGAGGATGACACGTGATGATTTCCATCCAAGACTACAGGATGAATAATGTTTTCAGGGCAATTCATGAAGCCAAACACATAGCTGCATCTCAGTCGATAACAACAAATATCACTGTCAGAATAAATTCTATTAGTATTCATTTGAAATTGAATTAGTGGTACTCTTGTAAACATCCTTTTTTCAATTTCTACCAAAAAGCTTTTGGTCATGAAAAACTGCTTCACGACACTTAGATACCTCTTGGAGCTGTTATAGGTAAACCTTTCTCCTTTACCTATCATATTCATGCAGCACTAGTGCAACAACTCAAGAAAGTCATGCATGAAACACTGAATTCATATCTTTGGTTTCTATCTTTGCAGACTTCCCTTGATTTTCATACATGTGGGATTCTTTACTATGTATGTATGTGCATGTGTGTGTATTATCTTAAATGACAATTTAAAATGTTTAGCTAAAGAAATCTCTACACATATAATTTTCATTAAAGTAGTTCTGTTCATCAAGCCATAAAAATTTGGTCTTTCCAGTATTTAGTGTAATTATTTTATTCAAATAATTAACTTTTAAATGATTTAAAAAACAAAATACTTTTGTAAGTAAAATGACCAGAAGCTCAGGGTATATGGCCAATGCAAAGGCACTGAAGAACTCTTTAATCAGGAGAGGAAATGAATGAACAAAGACATGGAAACAGTTATTAAATCCATCAGCATTGGATAGGACAAGACATGATGGACCTAAACTGCAGCAAGAATTTTAAGGTGGACATTAGGAACAACAACAACATTCTAATTGTAAGGCAAAGGAAAGCTCAGAGATCAATTGCCTGGGGAGGCAGTGGAAGCCTATCCCTAGGGGTTTATTGTTTGGTTAACTAACATCCACCAAGAAAAGTTTAAGAATAAAGTTTTCTTGCCACAGGGATAGGAGACAGATTTTTTGAGATGTTGTTTATCTGTATTTCTTGTGATTCTAGGGTAAAAGCTAAGTATTAGAGAAAAGGGAAATGGAGGAGAAATCATTTTATTTTCTTTATTCCAGACTGAAGATCCTATGTTGCTCTAGTACAGTTATGGCATCCCATCACAATGGACACATTTCTATCACCTCAGTAGTAGGAATCAGCTACTTACATGCCCTAAAGTCTATAAAATACCATGGGTGAGGCAGTTTTCCCACTTAGAAATTAATGTAAGCCTACAACCACCAGTCAATTTCTAATTATTAAGGTGAATGCAAATACAAATACACCTAGTCTCCTTTAGTGGAATATTATACTTTGCTCAGAAGGGACCATAGGCTTAATTCCTATTTTCATATACATACATGCTCAACTTAGCAAAACTAGCTCCTGCTATTGGTCTTTAGTGATGTAAGTTAATATATCTGACTATGAGAATAAATCTGATATAGAGAGCATCCTCATTCATTAAATTAGTTTCAGCTTCAGTCTATTGTAATAGGACAGTGTCTTTGTAATGAAAACCATTTGACTCATAGTCTCTCTTTAAATAAAGAGAATCCAAGCAGCTGCAGAGGTCAGTATCAAAGTGATGAGTCATAAAATGAATTTCAAACTCAGTTATGTAATGAATGCAAGCATACATACTCCCTTGCACAGAAATAAAGAAGAACCTTATGAAATGAATGAGAGATGGCCAGAAGGTGAAAACTGTTTTCTAGTCTTTGATGTAAGTTGCTGGTCTTTTTCAGTTTGAAGAACCCATAAAAGTTTTCCATTGAAGCTGTATATCCTCTACAGTAAATTTAAGCTTCTGCTGATAGCTTTCCTTTGCTTAGTACTCCCACTGATCCCTTAGAAGATGAAAAACACAGACATATGTGAACTCCCTGAATCCAGTGAAATTTAAAAGGGAAGAAAAATTATGTGCATTGCAAGCATGCCTGAAAATTTTCATAATCACCTAGCTGTTCTGGTTGCAATTAAAGAAAGTGCATCCTGCTTTGTGTAAATAACCTAACATGAAAATATTCTCCTCTCCAACCCATGACACCAAGGGATGTATGAACATGTGTATTTCAGAGCAGTTTATCCAAGTAAGGTATCTGTTGACTGCTTTTCCACTGCCTTCATACTAAAATTAATTTCAGAAGATTTTCAGACTACTGTTCCAGTATCCATAATTCCTCATTAATATCAATAGTATTAAAGACCACCTAGTTGTAGTTTCAGCATGTATTCAGTTTTCTGTGTACAAATAGCTAAGGACCAGCAAATACTGAACAATTTTGCACATCTGCTCTATACCAGGTACTTCCCTAGTTAAATAATTCCAGCTGCAAACAGAACCAGACCAATTTTAAAATTATTTCACTCAGGTTTGCTTGATTCTGTATGGAAATCTGTAGGGTTTTGGCCATCAATGCCTGGAACGTTGTCTGCAACTTTGGAATTAATCCAATGTAGTGTTCAGAAGGCCTCTTGCATTGAACAGAAGAGGCCCCAGTTCGAGTATCAGACATTCTTTCCACAAGTTGGAGCTTTGATCAGGCCATTACATCAATGGTACAGAAGTGATGTAAAACACAGCCAGGACCGCATGGTGACTATTTCTACACGCTTTGAACAGTTGCACAAAACAACACAGTGCAAAGAGAAGACAATGAGATTTGCTGTACCCTCCTCTGAAGCTTTTAACCACTCATTTATAATTTATGTCAAGCGGTAAAAATGAGCTGTGCTTGGCAGTCCTAACAGCACTGAAATTATCTAGATGAAGTAACACTGTGCTCAGCAGTTAACCTTCTTGCAAGTGGGGCATACCTGATGCATCTGGATTTTCATTAAGTAAAAAAAGGTTTGTTTTCCAGTAAGAAACATGATTCTCTCACAGCTACATCTCTAGATACATTGTATATGTAATTCCATTTTATTTAAATGTCTCAACCTATGCACATATTTAAGGTTTTTCACCCAGAAGCAGTACAGAAATACTAGAGATTGTTACAGAAGCACTTCATTTTTAGAGGGAATCTTGCTGAAAGCAACATGTTGGGATACTGATCCTTCTTTATCAGATTTCTGGCTTGCAGAAATAATGTGCTTTCCTAACCCACCCATCCCCTTCCCTCTTTAGGGATTTACTTCAAATTTACTAAGCATAGAGCTTTTCCATTCATGTATTGGATCACATCTAAATGGAACAAACTTCCAGATTCATATCCAAGACATAAATTCTACTCTTAAACTCTCCATCTTTCAATCTGTTATCTATGCTACAGCAAATAACTTTAACAACCATTTCCTTTACTCTATTTAAAAAAAAAAAAAAAAAAAAAAAAAAAAGCCCATTTAATCCATGGCAACAAACAGAGCTAGGTCCTTTATTTTTAAGAGAACAACACAATCCATAATCATCTTCTGTCTCTTTTCATGGGTAAGGTTTGGGGACAGTTTTGGCCTACTCTTCCTTATCAACAGTTCATGGATGATCTAGAATAAAAACAACAAATCTCTCCTAATACTAACAAAAATTAAAGAGACTATTAAAATTTATGGAAAATTTCTTGTCAGTTTCCTTAGGGTGATAATTTCATCTTTGAGGAGTACAGCAGTTGTGTTAGTATTGGTTTGTATCAATGAACAGTTCCAGCCTTATACATAGATATGATTCTTCATGTCTCGATATAGATATTATTTTAACTTAAACAGTAACAGGTACTCTGCAGAGAAATATTAATTTCCCATGCTAAGAACCACACAAAATCTACAATTAAAATATTTAGAACCACTATTTAATGCTAGTTAATGTACTGTCTTTAACAGTGACCATGTTTTTTCTCTTTCTTCATGAGCAAGCCCAAAACTATGTATGTCACAGCTTCCATAATCCACCTGGTAAAATTGGTACAGTTACTGCACACTAAAGGTATCACATTCTCTGGCAATACAGGGAATCCCTTTGTCCTGGACTTGGACAGCGGTAAAAGGCATCATAATTGACTGCCATGCTGCCTCACTTTTTCTGGTATGGGTTTGTCTGAGCCCTCTAAAAATATTTATATACATCTACTGCTGCGCTGGCACTCACTATTCTTTGTGTGTTTGCATCTCACACCA
This sequence comes from Nettapus auritus, assembly GCA_011076525.1. Classification (NCBI taxonomy): domain Eukaryota; kingdom Metazoa; phylum Chordata; class Aves; order Anseriformes; family Anatidae; genus Nettapus; species Nettapus auritus. The sequence goes on along the minus strand of CM021766.1, from coordinate 61,743,387 downwards.
AAACATCTTGGCATAGACATCAGAAAGTCCTAGCTTCTAACCTTCACCCTGCCATAATATAATTATTATACAGTCGGTAGGGGGCAGAGAGAGTTTTCCACAAGAGCTGTACAAGTAGGCTTGTGCAGTTTTTTGACTGGGGAAAGACAACTTCAGCAGCATTTTGATTTCCCCAGAACTCACGTTGACTGAAGGAGCTGCAGTGCTCTTCAAAAAACTTTCATTTGTCAAGAAGCACAACAGTGCCATTTCTTCACCAGTATATTGTGCAGTCTTCTGTCCATGTGCAATTGCCATCATAATAAGCAAACATCCATATATAAAGTATCACATACAGGCAAAACTTTTTTTTTGTTTGTTTGTTTGTTTTTTTTTAGGTGTAAGTGTTTTTATAGCATTTCTTGAATTGTTTGATTTTACACATTCCTGACGATTGTTCTCTGCCTATCTCTATAGCCAGTACACAACTTTCCACACTTACCTTTCTCAAAGAACAAGACATATTGTTATTTATCTTCCATTTTCCTATTTCATTCTCCTTTCATTTTTGGAAAGTCAGAAAGAGAGTGAGGGAGCAGAATGAAAACAGCATTGGCAGAAATACATTGTATTTTTAAAATAGAACTGCATTACTGCCATTAACGTAAAAGCTATCTAATCATAATTTTAATCTAAATCTAACCTCATAAAACACAGTCTTTTCAGTTGTCTTCGTGACCAGTCCCTTTCAATAAATTTCTTCAGTAGCTTAGAACTGGAAAGCAATTTTAAGAAATATAAAATACATAAAATACACATACAGCAACACCTTCCTGCAACAAAGAAACAAACAAAAAAAATACCCGTGTCATCTATTCTTAACACACATTTTCAGTATTTTTTTCAAACAAAAGCTTGCTTTACTAGCCATATTGTATTAAGAACATATTCAGAAGCTGTCTGCTAGGTTTTTATTGTTACATAGGTTTGGAGGTGTTTTGCTTTCCCATTCTCCTCTCTTTCTCACAGTGCTCCTGATTCAAATAGTGGTAAAAGAGGAAACAAACAAAGAAAAAGGTTATAATTTATTATTATTATTATTATTATTTTAATTAGTGTTTCACAACTCTTGTTATTTTATCAATCATCTTCATAAAGTCAAGCACCTGGAAGTTAATTGCAAATATTTATTATTTGCAAAATAATAAATAAATAAATCATGAATTTCTAAGTTAAACTGATATACAAAACTTATCTTGGGGGTAAATAAAGCCAAACTCAGGAGACTCAGTAAATTCCTCAGACTGAGTCACCAGACTTCTTGTTTCTTAAGTGGTTTGCCCAGTCCTGTTTCTAATGAGAGGCAAGTTTTTTTGTTGTTGTTGTTGTTGTTGTTTTTTTTTTTTTTTTTTTTTTTTTTTTAAATGACAGAGTAATGGTAATATTCAGAAAGCTTCAACTGAGCAGCCTTGGTGCGGTAACTATGGCTCAGAGTAACTGTAAGAGTTTTAGACCTCCTCTGCTTCAAAGTTGATCTTTTCATGAAATGTTTAAGTTAAATGCAGAGCATTTTAATCACTTTATTGTCTTGCAAATTTTGCTGAAGTTATTATAACTAAAAAAAAAATGTTCTATTAAATTGTTAATTGTAAACCAAACACAAAATAAGTGTTTTGTTATTATTGTCTTCTCTTCCAGTTCCTCCAAATTCACAAATATAAACTAATCAATCAGAAGGTAATTCTTTTAAATGTTCATGCAATGGTACGAGAGAGAGATGTTAATGCGCTGCACTCTGCCACATTTAAACACAGGAGTTTGCTTTCTCTTTCAGCTCACTACTCTACCAAATAGAAATAGAGCTTTCAAAAAGAATACAGTTTTCAAAGGTTTTCAGATGAGGACTGCTTGAGAGTCGGAGTAACCTTTCTCTTTCTCTTGTGAAAGCTTGTGGGGGTATCTACTTCCTCTGTCTGCTCATTTTAAACTTTGAATGTGGATGGACACCATAAAGTTCCTGAGTTTAATCACCTTTTTTGTTCAAGAAGACATGTTTTTAATCTGGCTCTAAACACCACACTGAACCAATCTGAAGTGACAAATGTAATGCATTTGTCCTTTCAAAGAGCACATTTCCACCAGCAGCATAGTAACAGAAGTGCACATCTTTCCAACATCTTCCATAATCTGCTCAGAGAGAGAAGCAAGTGACCGTGATTAGGTGGATGTGTTCTCTGACACACTCAGCTCCTGCAGCAACACCCTCCCTCTTCCAAATTCCTGGAATGCAGCAAAAGCACATCAAATCTCAATTCCATTCTGGTGGAGCGTGTGTAACAAAGTACCTCGTGCCCTGCAGAGAGGCGTAATAACACCAGATGTGCTACGCCTTTCATGGCTCTGAATGGTCCTCCCTGAGTTATGGCACGTATTGTCAAGTATAGTTAAAATAATCTTTAATTCTGTGAGAAGCAGATGCACTTAAATTTTACAAAGAATTTGGCCAAAGCTACAGATATAACCTCTGCCTCGTGCATTGTTATGGGATGCCTCATTGAGAGGGCTGGACCAGTTGGGTGACGTGCTGCTCACTTAGTTAAAGCCTGTTACTTTTGCCAAGTAGCAAATTCAGTCTGATAGTCAAATATTGACCTTAGTCACCAGCTCTCCTCCAAACAGTCAATCTTGAAGAAAGCTCTTGAGATGTAAACACAACTTTAGGAATACTGCTCCCATCCCCCCCCCCCCCCCCCCAGTTTTCTCCCCTCTCTTTCTTTCTCCTCCCACTCCACTATGGATAAAAAAAAAAAAAAAAAAGTGTGACAAAAATGTCTGCTGGTCTGTGAGCATTTCTTCAACATCCAGTATTAATTCAACAGCTACTGCTCTTGGTCCAACATTTTGCTCCCTAGTCAGCTGGATTAACCCAGAATCAAGACTTCCAAGAGTTTCATTCTGACTCCCACCATAGTCTAACAGACCAGTTGTGCTTACATGACCCACAGGCTGTGCAAGTCATTTGTCTCAGGTGTTCAGAGGGAAAAGTCACAATGCTACAAAACATACAATGAAGCAGACAAGGAAGCAGACAAGATATCCTCCTGGACTGCAGAGCTCTTTCCAAACTAACCATTGCTGCAAGTACATTGCAAGTACCATTTCATGAATTAAGCAAAGGCAGGAAAATTTAATTAAGAATAGCAGTGAGGTTTATTGAAAAGTAAGAGTAAGGCATCTGAGGTGCTGCACAGTGGTCTTTGGGCACTAATGAGATTCTTCAATAAACAAACAAAACAAACAAACAAACAAAGCACCACCAACAAAACCACAAAGATAACCCCTTTCATTCTGGTTTGGATATTTTATATCTGCTATGGTTCAAAAGAAAGCTGATGACTTCTAATGCTGTGACTCATTGAGCCTTGGGTAAAGGGCTGTTTTTTAATTTCGGCAGCCTTACCAAGCTTATCTCATGTGAGTGATGCCCTCCTGCCCAGGCTCATGGGAGCCTTGCAGGCAGCTCCCTCAGAGCCCTAACAAACATCAGCACTCCGAACTCACTGTTCATGAAGACATGCAGCTCCTTGCCTGCTCTGCTGGCACTGTATTTCCAGGTTTGCCACCTACACACACTTGATTTTCATCACCCTAGAAAAGAGAGCCTAGACTCAGTTTCACAGCCTGCTTGCAGAGGTGTCTTTTGCTCTGTGGCACAGCATTTCCCCAGAGGGACCCAGGACCCTCTGAACAGAGGGACAACTCCATTTTTGCCCTGCTGAGGGCCCACCAACACACATCCCCATGTCTTCCCCTGTCCTTGGCAAGCCTGAAGAACAGTGTCCTGGTTTCAGTTAGGACAGTTTTCCTCCTAGTAGCTGGTGGAATGCTGTGTTTTGGATTAGGATGAGAAGAATGCTGATAACATGTCGATGTTTTGGTTGTTGCAGAGCAGTGCTTGTACCAAGCCAAGGACTTTTCAGCTCCTCGCTCTGTCCTGCCAGCAGGCAGGCTCGGGGTGCAGCAAAAGCTGGGAGGGGACAGACCCAGGACAGCTGACCCAAACTGGCCAAAGGAGTATTCCATACCATCTGACGTCATGCTAAACAATATATAAGGGTGGCTAGCCGGGATGGGGGGCCGGCTGCTCTGGGTAGACTGGGCATCGGTCAGTGGGTGGTGAGCAACTGCATTGTGCATCACTTGTTTCATACACATTATTATTATTATTATTATTTCCTATCTTAATAAACTGTGTCTATCTCAACTCTCATTTCACTTTTCCGTTTCTCTCCCCCATCCCAGAGAGGGAGGGGGGAGGGTGAGCGAACGGCTGTGTGGTGTTTAGCTGCCTGCCGGGTTAAACAGGCCATGCATCGCACAGGCCCTGTGTGGCTTGGGCAGCTTGCAGAAGCCTAACCCAACTGATGTACTTGGCAGCTCTGCTGCAATGTTCCTTCTGGACCTCTTGGCGCAGCCCAGTCTTTTCATCAGCTGGATTATTTTCCAGCTGCTCTCTCCACTCTCTGGATGGCTCCTCCAGCAGCCTTCTGGCAACACACTTTCTCAGGGGACTTCTGGCTCCCTGTCCCAGGCAACATCCCCCAGACGGAAGACCACTGCAATATAATACTAATATTGTCAAAGCCCAACAGCTGCACTGGGCCTACTGGGGCAGCATCATCACATTGAAGCTTACATCTGTTGAGGTCCTGCACAATACTCATCTGAAAACAGTACTGGACAAAATCTTTGTGACTGTTTTTTGTTTGTTTGTTTGTTTGTTTTGTTGTTGTTGTTGTTTTTTCTTTTACAAGTCATGTTGCTTGTTAAAATTTCCACATGATCACTTTACTGAGCGATTTTAATCAGGAGTGTTTTCATTAACATGCTTATTGGATTAGTTTGTCTTGTGCTTAAATTGGTCATCTTATCTGTGAGGAATATAATATGCTAGATTGGATTTCCTTTAGTGTCAGAGGTAAAAGTTATTATCCTGCTTTTAATAGTTATTTTTGAACTCATTCCATGGCACTTTATGAAAGACCTCTTCAACACAGATTAATATTGTACAACCTACCCTGCATGGTACATCTGTTTTGAGTTACTCTTCCCTTGAGACACTAAGAGTTATATAGGATTTTGAGGACATGTAACTGAAACAGAGTGCAAGAAGTATTTCACAGTGATGACAAACACCCAAGATGAATACAGAACGTTATGCAGGATCCTAAGCCCAACTGTTTCCCACAGGTGTAAGGACTCCACATACCTTTCTGATGCCAGGCTGTGCTGTTCTCTTTATTTGCATGGTCAGCAGCAGCATGGAGGTACAGATTTCAGTCCAAAGTGTAGCAGGTGGGTGAGCAGACAGTTATTAGGCTACCTTCTGATTCCAGCTCTTTGGAAACACCAGTTTAGAGTTTAAGTGCTGTTCAAATAGCTGTGCTGTTCTCAACCTGTATCAGGTCAGTGGTCTATTTCTCTCTTTTCTCTGGAAGCATTTACCAGTAAAGACACAGCCACAGGTTACCACAAATTAAGATGCAAGCAAGGATCCTCTCAGTTGACTGTATGACACGTAACTTATTAACATGACTTGCCATAGTGTGCTAACTCAATTGTATTAACCTGTCCTGTGACATCTCTAGCAAAATATTTCCAAAAGTTGGGTGAATATTGCACAAATTGATTTAGCTTAATTCCCATCCACTGCAGGTTAATGCAAAACACCACAAGCATTTCAAGGGGCAGGGAAAGCTCTCTTTTATAGTAATCTACTCTTATTAAAATAACACTTATTATCAAATTATTATCCATTTTAAAAATCAAATCCTTGTTGTTAAATTATCTTTTAAAAATGTATATGTCTTTCCCACAGTGTCTCTTGTGGTGTTCTGGAGTCCTTGGAGCCACAGAAGTTGTGTAAAGTTTATTTAGAAGTATTTACAGACTAGCCACAATTATTAGACTAATTATCTACCTCTGTCACTGAAAAGGGATCCTATACACTCAGTCTGCTTTAACCACAGTCTTCCCTCAAAACCACCTTTACTGTTCTGGTTCCTATATCCAGTCACTGTGGCAAATAGCTCTAAAGCCTTGTCTGGACAACATCTAGCATGTTTAGTTGATCAAACAGCATCTAGTTGGGTCCAGCTGTAGGTACCTAAGAGAAAAGAAGACAGATCAGAGCTCCTGTTTGCAAACATTTAATCAATCTTCAATCACTGCATCCTGTACTTTCCCATTAGTTAGAAAGTTTAGTTTCTTTAAACATGCACTTAAGCCTCACTCATTACTAGCTGCATGTGTTCAACTTAAACCACGTGTCTTTGATTGCTGATATTGATATTTGGCCATTTCTAGTCTCAACATCTCCAGCTCACAATACATCAGATATCTTGTGTAGATCTCTTGTTTTTTTCATAGCCTACAAAATCATGGTTGTCAATATTTTATCTGCCTGTTCACCAACTGCTCTCCTGACAGTGACTCTCTATTACCTCGTCCATATTGCTATAATAGTTAGACTTCCTGTTTACAATCATGGATAGCATTGCTACAGCAGGTATGTACCTCAAGCAAAATTCCAGTTACGTAAAAATAGATTCAGTACATCTCAACCTAATACTCAGCCAAAAACATAATCATTATTTGATCCCCATATTGGATAATGCACTTCTATCAGTAAAGAACAAAACACTGCCTTTATGCATTATGTTGAGGGTATTTTTACATCATCATCCTAAGGAATAAACCAAAGTCATTCATTTATGAAAAGATCTGCTTTTACAAGAGTTGAAATTTTCCTGTATTTTATGTTATTTTTAGGTGTTTTTCAACAGCACTGCATCATAACATGGAATTTGAAGGGACATCTTGAAGAGTCATTAAATGCTGCCCCCTTCTCTTGCAGGAACAACATCATACTATTCCTTCAATGAAATATTATCCAGCTTTGTATTAGACGTGTGTTTTCTTGTCCCACTGCCATCAGAATCATTAGCTGGACCAGAACCTCATGGCTCTGATAGCTAGGTATCCAATTTTCAGGTGAAGTTTACTCATGGCTTTTTAACAGCCATGTGTTCATGTACCACTCTTGTCATTTCACTTAGATTTGTCCTTCTGACTGGGAAGCTAGCTTCCTCAATTATTTGTGGCCATCAAATTCCATCAAGATTTTGTTTCATTTGGCTAACCAAACCATGCTCTTTTAAAGTCCTTTACAAGGTTAGGCTCCCTGTTCCCCTCACCACCTCTTTATGACTGTTCCAGTCTGAGTTCATCTTTCAAGAGGGAAGACTGGAAGTTTGCAGTGTTGTCCAGATAAGCCCTTACAGCATCTTATCCAATGACCCAAGCTACATCCCTGTTATTGTCAAAATGCTGTTCCTGAAACTAGGTTAATTATCTCAGTTGTAATTTTCCCAGCTAAGTTCACCTTTTTCAAGTCATCGGAGGGTGACAAAACAATCCAAACCTTCCGCATGCTTTATGGATGGATTTACAAAAACCCTGCTGAACTTGCAATAGGGAAACAATTTAAAATTCTGAATCCTGGACCACATTTTCAGCTTTCCTTGACCCAGGCCATGACACACAGTTTCTGTAATCATGCACAAAATCCAGCGAACTCCATGCATAAACATTTATTCTCTCTTGCATCCCATTCATCTCCCCTAGCTTTTACATGTTTGAAAGGCTGCACTTCACACTTAGTCACCTTCAGCTGAGAAAAAAAAAAAAAAAAAAAAAAAAAAAGTATCAAACAAATGAGTGCTTCAGTCAAGAAATGCTGGCAGGTGCTTGACCTTGTGCTTCTGTTTCACAGAAGACACAATTAGATCTTATCCATTGGCTTCTGGATCACAGTACCATAGACCCTCTTCACAATTTCACTGAAGAAACAGCATGTGATGGTTTTACTCAGGTGGGCGGCCGAGTTCCACCACAACCGCTCTCTCACTCCCCCTCCTCAAAGAGGAGCGAGGAGAAAATACGATGAAAGGGGCTCAAGGGTTGAGATAAGGACAAGGAGATCACGTAATAATTATTGTGACAGGCAAAACAGACTCAGCATAGAGAGATCTAGCATAGAGAGTAAGATTTATTGCTTATTACTAACAAGCTAGAGAAGTGAGAAACAAAGGAAAGAAACCAAATGCACCTTCCCCCCCATCCACCCTCGTCCACCTCCTCCCCACGAGCAGTGCAGGGGAACGGGGGAATGGGGGTTATGGTCAGTCTATAGCACTTCTTCTCTGCCGCTCCTTCTCAGTCACTCTTGTCCCCTGTGCTGTGGGCTCCCACCCACGGGATGCAGTCCTTGCCAAACTGATCCGGCGTGGGCTGTCCACAGGCAGCAGCTCTTCAAGAACTGCTCCAGATATGGGTCCGTACCACGGGGTCCATCCCTTGGGAGCAAACTGCTCCAACCTGGGTCCCCCATGGGCAGCAGCTCCTGCCGGATCACCTGCTCCTGCGTGGTCTCCTCTCCACGGCCTACAGGTCTGGCCAGGAATCTGCTCCGGCAGGGGTCCTCCACAGACCGCAGTCTCTGTCGGTGCAGGTGCACCTGCTCCACTGTGGTCTCCTCCACGGGCTGCAGCGTGGAACCCTGCTCCACCGTGGTACTCCATGGGCTGCAGGGGTACATCCTGCTTCACCATGGTCCTCACCACAGGCCGCAGGGGACTTCTGCTCCGGCGCCTGGAGCACCTCTCCCCCTCCTTCTTCACTGACCTGGCGCCTGCAAGGCTGTTTCTCATTCCTCTCACCCTCCCAGCTGCTGAGTGGCACAGCGTTTTTTTCCTTTTCTAAAATATGCTCTCACAGAGGCGCAAAACAACATCGCTTATTGGCTCAGCTCTGGTCAGCAGTGGGGCCCTTACCAAACATGGGGCAGCTTCTAGATCCTTCTCACAGAAGCCATCCCTATGGCCCCCTGCTACCAAAACCTTGCCACGTAAACCCACTACACAGCACCATGGAAAACATAAGCCATAATTTTTGTCTCTGGAAAACTATATTAAATGCAGATTCTCTTCTCTGTGTGTCTTAAGATATCCCCTCCATTATCATATGCCTGTAATGATACTCCAGTAAAAAAAAAGTATTTGCTTTCAAGCAACCTGTCTGTGTGGGCTGCTAGACTGCACTAAACCAGATTTTTCAAAACACCCATCACACACAGTGACTTTTATCGCCATTTAAATGAACTGTTTGAACCATAGAAGCACATTTAGTTCGGGAAAAACGTCACCTTTGCCAGTGCTGTGATAAGAAATAAACATGAGACCTCTGTAGAGCTTTCAGTTTTGTGGAGCAGCTCCCTAACCTACTTACTAGAAGTCCAGGATGGACTGGGAAAGATTATGGCCATGTCTATGTTACCATTTTAGTTTTGATCAAGAGTTCCAAACCTCCTGATCGTCTCCTCTTACTATGCTTTGCTTCACAAGTTTGAGCAGTCCAGGAGAACACAAGGTTGATGTCTTTCAAATGAAATTTACCTGGAAGAAGCTTTCCACAAGTCCCTTTACAGGACACCAGTTGCTGACAGCAAGAACCAGACTAAACTAATCCAAAGTAAATCTACCTGAAATGTGCAGTTTTGGTCTTTAGCACCAACTGCTATGCTCTACAGACCCACTCTCACTGACTGATACAGGAAAACAACCCAGACCAACCCAAATGCCATCCTTCTATGACTTTGATTCATTGCTGTGAAATTTCAGAAGTACAACATCTGAGTAGCATACAGCACAAAAACAGCTGGAAGCAAGCAGTATACAGCCTGATAATGCTTTGAAGAAGGATTCAGAGAGGTGGCATCAGAAGGCACTTTTTATATTGCCGATGTACCAAATTCAAAGTAAGGGCTTTTTCACTTAGGCAAGAGAATGAAAATATAGCCACACATAATCAGCTCACTATTATTTCATCCTGTCCTGTCACACACACGCACAGGCTATGGTTACGTGCATCTATCCCTACCAAGAATGGTCTCCAAGGAGAGATAACTGTGTGCTATCATCCTGAAATGCATTAATTAGATCTGGGGAAGTTATTAATAGTGGCCAACTTCTTTAGCAAATTTCAGCCTTCCATACTGCCTGTATATTACCCACAAACATCAATAAATCCCAAACTATTGATTGCTCTGCAAGGGTTGCTTACATTACAGGTGCTGCCAGGGCTCTGAAAGAATGAACAGCCCTTTCAGTCTCTGGTGGCCTCTCCCGAGGACAATCTCTACCCCTGCCCATGGTTCAAGTGGTTTTTATGGATGGCTTCTGGTTCCTGGCACAGCTCTCAGGGTTTTCCACGAGTACTGCTGCTATAAATGCACTTGTTAGGATGTTGCAAAACAGGGTCATGTGTTCCTCTATGCAGCATGTGACAAACTTTCTTAAAATAGCTGAGTTAAAAATAAATGCGTGGATTTATTTACAAAACACTGAAATTGCAAATACAAATATAAGTCATATTCAAGGCACCAGGTCTAACCAAATATCATCCAGATGAAAGTAAGTATCCAAAGGACTGAAAAAATAAAAACTACTCATCTCAGATCTTGTATAAGGAGAAAAGAAAGCTTCCCACAGAATAAATTTGGATGTCAGTCCAAGAAATCTGTAGGAAAGTGTATAATTCTGTTTTCTCGGTTCAGCCTGAGCTACCTGGAAGCAGTCTAATTCTCCAATAAGTATTGCCAAATGATCTCAGAGAATTGGGTCCTTTTAAAATGTCACCCTAAATATAATCCACATCATTCAAAAATGACAAGTCATTTCTCAAAATACCATTTTTTTAACCTGGGAGCTTAATGATAATAACACATAGGGGATACAAGCAAATTTACTTTCTGAATGGCAGAACCATTAATTTAGTGAAATTCTTATGAATGCCTAATCTCCTGTCAGCTAATAATGTAAGAGTGGCTACATCAGATTGTGCCAAAGGTCTACCTAACTTCATATTCTTCTGAGAATGGCCCAAACTAGAAAAAGAAACAGACAGAATAAGCACAGAACAATATTTAATCAACCTGCTCTTCCAACAATTTGTAGTTCCAGTATTTGGTGAGACACAGGTAGGATCACTGAATAACACTACCAGAACAGTGTCCCAGTAGAGGTTGTCCATTTGTGTATATTGTGAATTAAAAGAAGGTTGCCTGCCAGAATTTTGCACACAAGATTTTCCACAAAGCAAAGCTTTCTACAAAATGTGAAGTAGGATATACTCCAAAAAAGCATATAGCCTTGGGATCAAATAATCAGGCTTGGTAAGTGGTGAAACAGATGAATGTAATTTTGGGAAGCAAAGCCCTGCTAGCCTATATTTAATTTCTTCACAAAATTTATATTTATCCAATACTTTTCACAGTTCTGCTGTCATAATTAGTGTTTCTAATCAGAATATATATATATGTATATATATATTATAGGTAGGTCCTTATCAGAAGACATTACTGACCTACTGTGTATCAAAGCAACTGTTGCTTGGTGAAAAAAAAAAAAAGGGGGTGGGGTTGGGGGGGAAGGAACTTTTGCCCACTCCAAGTCTGTAACCTCATCCTGGAACCAGCTGAATCCCCATGGACAGCTAGGATCTGCTGCAGATGCTGTCTTTGACATGTCACTTGGCTTTCTTCTCCCATCACCCCCCAGCTTTCTGCTTTCTCCTCGCAGAATCCCAAAAGGAAATATCTATCAGTCCATTTTGAAGGCAAGGCAAGAAAATAAGCTGTCCTTTGAACTGCCAGTGTTTGACAGGATTATAGTAGCTGAAAAAGTCTTTAAACAGAAAAAAGAGAAAAATTGCATGAAAGAGTTGTCTCCAAATTAATAATGTCTACACTAAAAAGCACACAAGAAAGAAAGTTAGCTTAAACCAGAACTTAGTCTTGAGGAAAACGTGCCTGTCTCTGCTGTGCTCTCAGCCCTCTGCAGCTCCTTTGAAGCCATTCCCAAACAGATAAGGACCAGGCAGAAGGCAAATAGCTTTCCAGCAACTGGATAAATATCTGTTGAGACTCTAAACAAATCCTAGGGAATGAAGAGAGGACGCTACAACATGCACTCCTGGCACTGAGGAGGAAACATAATGGCATCGGTGTCCTCTTCCCCTTGCTGTCCCCTCAGCAATGAGCACTGATGCTCTGCATGTTCAGGAGCTGTAGGAGGTGAGATCCTCCCAAAGGGCAATGCTAGCCAGCACTGCCCTTGCCATGGGACCCATCCCAGGGCATTCTTGAGCATCACCAGGGTGCCTTTCCCAGCACCCCTCCTCCCCCTCTGGTAGGAGTGACCCAGCTTCTTCTTCCCACCCCTCCTCCCCAAGATAGAAGCAGAACTTGTGCCTGTATGGCTGAGAAGTTCTGTGGCATGCAAGAGCAGACCAACCAGAAAGAAATGCAACAATCTGAGCATAGTCAATGAGAAGGAACATAACTCCTCTAGCAAACCTGCACCCAACAAGGCTGAAAAGTCAGGTCAGAATTTAAACCTCTCATCTTTTCCTCCAGTATGCACAGTACCACTGATGTGTATTAAATTGAGTAGCAAAACATCAGCCAAGGAGGAATACTGTCTGTATGGCATTCAGTGCATTCACATTCATATCCAAGTTCACAAACACTTCAGGTTTTACAGAAGGTAAACTCACTCAAGGCAGTTTCCATACCTAATTGTCATATCAATTAGTGGAATGAATTTTTTCCCAGGGATTTCCAATTAGTTTCCCAGGGATTACCAATTAGACTCTCCCAGTGTTTGATTAGTTTTTTTAACCCACCTTGAAGAGAGCACTTAAAACATATAACTTTCTTTGGTACAAGGTCCACTATGAACATGACAAGAAAGTGAGAGTACGAAGTACTGTACAAAGTGTCCTTAACAACAAAGTAAAATCTGCAAAGTTTTAGTGTGCCAAATACAACACACTCTGTCTGAGAACAGAGTCGTGTAAGTCTAAAAATTAGCTATGATGTTACCTTGCACAATAATAATAACTAAGATACTTTTCAGGCAGCTATATGATTATCCAGTTTACATTCTCTTCATGCAAGGATGAATTACATTTGCAGGAGTTACATGAACAGGGGTATACAGGGAGGTGTTCAACTTGTTTATATTCTCCATAATCTCTCATTCTCTTCTCATAACCAAGTCTATAAATGTAATAAAAGGAAAGAAAGAAGAATTTGTTTAGCAGTCAACTGACGATGCATTTCGGATTCATTTTCATTGGAAGCAGTGGCCATTCAGTAATGAAGCTAGATTATACAAAATATAAATTGTTTTTGCTTTAGGCTTGTCTTCACTGTAGTATTAACACTAGAAACAATCCTGCCATTACTGCTACAGTAACTCCAACTCCTACCCATGCAGAGAGATCTCAAACCTGCCTTTAAACTCTGTCTCAGAAATCACAAGATGACAGAATGGTTGAGGTTGGAAGGGACTCCTGGAAGTCCACAAGGAAGACCTCCTAGAACTGCTTGTCCAGGACCATGTCTAGATAGCTTCTGAAGATCTTCAAGGACGGAGACTCCACCATCTTCTGGACAACCTGTGCCACTGTTCAGTCATCTACATAGTAAATAAGTGTTTCCTCAACTAGAAGCACAGGACACAGCTTACATTAAACTAATTCAGGAGCTACAAATACAGTTATGCTGTCTTTCAAATATTCCTTCAAAATGTAGCCCTTCCTTCAAGTCAGAGGGCCTCAAGTACATTGAATTTAAAGCAATAGCTTAAACCATCAACTTGGTGATGTCCAACTAAATCTCACGATCATGTCACCATCAGACTAGCCCTGTTCTGCACATCTCCAAATATAGGGACTGCAACCAAAGTTTACCTTGAATCAGATTTGCTACCATCAAAAAGGTTATTAATTCCTACTCCAAGATCTAGTAAATGTACCTTAGTAAAAGTAGATAACCATTTTGCACAGTATTCTCTCTCTTTTAAAAGGACATTTTGGGGGCTAATAAGCAAGATTTAAATGCAGAAATCTTTAGGCTTATAGCACTAAAGAAAGAAAACTCAATATATGGAAATGCAGTGTCTAAATCTGCCATATTATCTCAAGCCCTTAAATATTAATCTACCTATCTCAGCATAGGTTTACTAATACATTAGTCATTTTTATACCCAAATGGGTATTTGTAAGTCAGTGGGTAACTAAGGGATACCACCCATAGGAATCAGTTTGAAGAGGTAAATGTATTGTTGGCTCCTAACCTTGACAACTAGTGATGTGTTTCTGTGTTACCATATTCATACACAGGAGCAGCAGTCAGTCTGCTCTTCCCTGAGTAGCTATGTCTGTTTTCCTAAATGTAGGATAAACACTCCATGTAAGATTAAAAGGGACATGTGGATGCAAAGATAATGGTAATACCGCAATAGCAAGCCATGTGAACCACTGGAGGCAGGCCTGTAGGGTGGAACACTTGGTGCTGAGGACCTAATTTCCAGACTGTACTGTGTTTGCTATTATTTTCAGACTAACTCTAGTCTGGCCTCCTAGTGTGGATGGTCATTTGCAGTTGAAGTGCTGCACTACTCCAGCACATCTTCCAGGTTAATTTCCTCTTAAAACTACACAGTTCATGAACTCTGAGACCACACCACTGAACAAAACAAATCACAGAAAGTGTGGGTAACCAGGAAGTTCAATTCAAAACTGCACTCTGGTCCAAACAAAACATTAATGTAAGCACACCCTCAGTGATTAACTGATGCTACCAAACTGCAGTCTTCCTCCATGACACACTGCAACTGGGAAGAGAGGGAAAAGAAAGAGAGGATGGAAAGGAGGAATCCACTTAGAAGTCTGGACAACTTTGAAATCTTTTTGCCAAGAACTGAAGAACTAATCAACTAGGTCATAATGGTACCATAGATCTTTTTTTCCACTGAACTGTCCAACATTTTTTTTCTTGTAATTTATTACATTGACTATTGGTTGTGCTTTATATAGAAAATCACACCTGATTTTAAGCATTTGAAGACTGTCAGGGGCACAGCTGTGAGGGAGTAAGATTACTTTCAATAATCACACTGGAGGAAAGCGGTACATAATTCTCCACCAGAAGAGCTTTTAAGCTAAAAGCTGGTATTGGAATGAGAGAAAAGGGACAAGAAATGGCAATGAGTAAACAGAATCTGGAAAAACAAGAGATTTAGAACAATCAGTGTGTTTGAACTGTGTAACTAGTTTCCAGCAGAACCCAGGAGACAGATTTTTCAGATGAAATTTAATCATTTTCTAGAGGAAATTGCTAGATATAGCTGCTTACAATGCTGGAATATAGCCAGAAAGTTCCATAAGAGCTTTATTCCATAAGGGCTATATCAAATCCCAGCATTGACAAAGGTTATGAGGATCATTCACCCCAGTGCAAAAGAAGTTAACTTTCTGCTCTCACAGGAGAAGGATGGTGGTTTTGCTTCCTGTCTGAATGAGTGTTAGGGATAGTCAGAGCAGCAATATTATATAAAATTAAGTCTCCAGATTTCAAGAGTCATTGCCTTCCCCCTTCTTTGGCATATAGATAGATGATCATGGGGTCAACTCTAATTTTAGATATCATAGATCTCTTACCTACACAGTTTATTACTCCAATGTGCCAAGCAGAAGAGATTACTGTCTTTGGGAATTATGCTATTATCCTGTGAACCTGCAAATGCCTATCCTTATAAACTTGATACTATCACACATGTAGTGCTAGGTTTTGGACTAGCCTCTCAGTAACAAGAGCATAGCAGCTCAGTGACCTATGACATTACCTGCACTCACAGCACATTCAAGTAATATTGCCTGACGATTACTTCCTTTCTAATGCTTTACTTGCTTTCAAATGCTGAGATTCTCATTTTTTAACTATATGTAAAACTACTAATTATAGCATATGTGTGTGTGTATGTATAGATATAAACAATCTTTGTTTAATAATTTGTTGCAAAGTTGCTTTGGAAATGGAAAGAGATCTACCCCATTGCTTGGAATTAAAAAGATGCACTGGACTGTTGTTATGGAAATATTTTGCCCTTCTTGTAAATGCCAATTACATGAAAACAAAAAGCAAGATGAAAAACTAGAAAATGATTTTCTGCATTATAATATTTCAAAAAGATATATTGGCAGTCCCTGTGAGATAACAGACAAAGAGAGCAAACCAGGAATAGCTAATTGCTAAGTTTGGTCTACAGTAAATGTCAGAAAGGAATCAAAACACAAAAGGCATCAGCTCAACAATCACAAGCTTCTACTCTTGCTATCTTTGTTTTCAAAATTGTTTCCTTTATTATTTTAGTTTAATTCAGCTATTGCATACACACGTACCGGGCACATACAGCCCTGAATTCTGTGCTTTTGTCAAAACAAGCAACAAAAAAGTCAAAATATATATTAATATTATTCATATTTTGTTTTATACGAAAAAAAGGTAGTGTTTCAATAATGGGGGAGGTCTATCACCACTTTTAAAGTGCAAAATTAGCTTTAAAGAAGAATGTCATTTTGAAACACAGCATTGAAATTCTTTGATTTAAAAAGATCCACACTTCCTTTGCTTCCCTCCCTCCCCCCAAACACACTTATTAGATAATACTATTCACTGGTTTCTGCAAAAATTCTTTCAGGTAGCCTGAAAGTACACTTTTTTAAAAAAATAATAAGTTATTTGTCCCCCCCAAATCATATTCAATATAGACACATCCAGTGCTTTTCACTAACTTTACTGTCACAGCTTGTACCACCCTTTCAGGGGCACATCTTACATCCTTGGCAACCTATAGCAACTAAATAATTAGGTACGGTGATACAATATTTCAGTCCCTTCTCTCTGTTTTGAGGAAAAACAATTTTTAAAGCCAAAAACCTGGGAGGTGGTTTCAGAGTCACATCAGAACAACATAACTCATTGAATAAACCATTATCATCATGATTATCATCTCATTCATTCCCTCTATCAACATGCTGTCTGTAACTATTTGTGTTATTATTCAGCTGAATGTTGATAAGTTTGCCTCAGTTTAACATTTCAGTACTTTGCCTTTCACCGTCTCTTTCTTCTGAAAGAATTAAACCCAAACAAATGCAAATCATTCCCTATGCATGCTCACACTTTCTTTCAGTAATCTTCTTTCAGTAGTTTCCTTTTATCTACCTTACCTCTCTGCTTCCATAACTGCTTATCACTTATGATTTGAAAAACTACTTATGCTTTTAAGAAGCCATAGAGTTTACTGGCATCGTTATCAGCACAACTTTCTGTCTAGCATTTGAATTTGTATTTACAGTCCAACATTTGTTCTATTTCCTGTGGTGGCAGAAATACCATATGCAAGACAGCTCCCCAAGGAGAGAATAGGATGTGAGTACCTGTGTGTGTGTGTGTGTGTGCGCGCGCGTGTGTGCACATTGAATGAACCACAAATAAAATAAGCACAGACAAACTTCTTACAGCCCGCTGTCATGGGGACATCCAGACCTTTCTGCCTCCATTGACTACACATTCATGCTTATTACCCATACACAACTAGGAACATACATTTTCTGCTCACAGCTGGCCATGCTAAGTTTACTCTTTGAGAGCTTGTTGTACTGGGAGTTCTCAAAATACCTACCAGGAGAGGAGATGTTGGACAGTTGAAGAGGATTAGGGTACCTGTGGTCTTGTGCCAGGTCAGGTGCTAGGACAGAACCCCGATTCTTCTGGTGACAAGGCCCATGACCCATGTGTTGGGCCACATTACTCAGTGTTAACTTCAGGCCATTGGGAGATTCTTCAAATGTGAGACAGTACCTCTGACAGTAGCGTTAAAGAAGGGGGACTCTCTGCAGTGTTCTCAAAGCGAACTCTGCTGTTTTCTTTTAAATGCTACAATATGCTTTTCTTTCCTCATCCTTCACACTTGCATAGTTGCATAATTCTGCCCATAACTGTGACACATAATTAACCTTCAGGTTAACTAGAAAACACTTTTTTTTCAGATTGCTTAGTCAACATGAAAGCTGTAAGTCCACCAAATGTTCAAAGGCATTCATAAAATCTACGGATCATTTTAATGTCAAATCAGTTTTGTAATGCTTAAATAATGAGGTCTTATGTTCAGTAGTGACATTGTACCAAATTTGTAAATACTCCTGCAGTTAAAGCCTTGCATATGTTCCTACTAGGATTCTTTGAAATAAGGAGGCACATAAGTGTCATTAAAGATAATTGGAGTTGAGCATACAGCTAATTTGGAAGAATCTGCTAAAGACCTACCTGTATCTTTAAGTACCTAAATACCTTTAAAATTTGGGCTGTGGTGAACACAAGTCATTCGCATCTCCTGCCAAGCATCATTTTTATTTTTAATTAAAGTGGCTCTGAAATGCCATTACTGTTGATCCCACTGGTCCTTTCAGTGACCAAATGCCAAGAACAGCAAGTTCCGAATTAATGCTGTGAAGGTGGGATGGAGCAGCACCAAAAAACTGCCTAATGACAGTTTGCCCCGGCCCAGTGCCCTCGGGGCACGCCACTATCAGGGGAAGAAGCAGAGAGATCAGGTTATTCCCCTGCCTCATTACTCTGCCTGCTACAGCCCTGCAATATGCTGGGGAGTCATCGGAACCATAACCCATAGCCCAGTCCTCTGTCCCGTTTTGGTGGTCTCTTGCTGATGTCAGAAGTGGGGCAGATTATCTGGACTCCACGGACAGTCTTATTAATCCACCAATGTATCTAATTATTGTCACTGACACATAAGTTCAGGTTTTTGGATCAAATTAATGAAGGATGATTTGAGAAAGTTTACTTCTAATTTGCTTATGCTTAATTATGCTAAGATACAGCCTTAACAAAGGAGGAGGAAAATCTTTTCCAGTCGGCAGAGTTGCATTTAACTCTAATGAACAACAGACATCTTGCTGCAAGAAGATTTCAATGGGGTTGTTTGTAGTGGCTAAGTGTTCATAACACACTTTGTCCCCAAGGCTACACTAATTCCTGGAGGCCAACCTTTCTAGGTTGACCCAGAAGCATGCAAATAGGACACAAGGCTTGTGTTAGCTTATTTTAAAAGACCCTGAATACAAATTTATTAAGAGGAAGAGTAATTGCTTGCATGATGCTTATAGGCTAAACCCATTGTTTAGGAAGGAAAGAGAGGAAAGGTTTAATCTCTTGTAAAAGGAGGCAAGAGTTCAATTTGCTGATGTCTGCAGATGGGAGCTACTGCTCCCAGGGCATATTGTACTGCCTTTGTATGGCACCTCCAGCTATGCCATAATGACCTAAAGACACTGTCATTTTTTAGATAGCAGGTCTTAGAAAAAATGTCTTAACTTCCTGACCTGCTCTCAGAAATTTCTCCCTCTCTTCCCTGCCACTCACACTCACATCAAGAAACAATTACCTTTTCCCTAAGAAAAAAAAAAAAAAAAAAAAAAAAAGGCAACCAAACAAATCCATGTGGTTCAAAACCTTGACAAATATAAGAACAGCTCACACAGATGACCAAAATATTGTTATTTCAGAATAGTTACGAACTATATATTGATGTGGTGGTGTACATAGCCGGGTAAACCTTAGCTTTCTCACTGAAGAACTGATGAGGATAGTCTAGCTGGTAAAGGACCAGCTTAGTCAGCTTTGTCTAGAAGCATCTCCAATGTTTAAGCAGCTCTACTACCCAAAGATGATTTTCAAGAGTCCAGACTAAAAACCCTATTTCAGCCTTGGAAGCGGATTTACTAAGAAGTATGTTGTGATTTGTTCTCTGAATTTCCCAATCCATTTAATACACAAGTAGTGAGACAGATAAATTTTAAACTAACCTGGTATCAATCCCTTCTTCCCAGTTTTCTTGACTTTGTTTCAAATATCCTTTATTGGTTAGGTAATGAATTTTGCAGGATCTATTTTCCATAATCAGTAAAGCATATGCCACAGTATAAACAGAAATGAAAAACAAAGCATTAATTCACCATATTCTGAAAAAAATACATACATAAAGTGAGCATATGCTTCCTTTCAGAGAGTTAGTAGCTCACCTGACTACCTCTGCATATACTTTAGATTAAAAAAAAAAAAAAAAATCTACACAAGGCATTCCAGTGCACATAGCTCACAGCCTTTAGTGGGCAAATTCTCACATTTTAGAGGGCTGAATAAACTATCCCCCTTCTACAAAGGGAAAACTAAGATATAGTGAGATTAAGTATTTTTCTACCACATACAGGAAATCAGCAACATATCAGGGAACCAAATGCAGACCTTCAAAGCATCACACAACTACTCATAATACCACGGCACACCTGATCTCCTGCTGATCTACAATTAAAAATCTGTAGTCTCTTCTAGTATGCCATAACTCTCAAGATTTCCCCTTTCACCGCTAACACTCCTCCTGCTTCAATACAATAGTGCCAAGCATTCTGTAGCTCTCCTACTGCTTAAGTAAATTATTCCCAAAGCAACATCTCTAATAATGGTTTAGCTTAAAATTTGTGGCTTCAAGAGTGAAACAAGGGCTTTTTTTTTTTTTTTTTTTTTCCTTTTGCTTTTTTTTTTCCTTTTGCTTTTTCTTCGCCTGTTCAACTATCAACAAGAAAAGAAAACCAAATCTTTCTCAGGACCTTCACAATTGCCATACAACTACTGATCTCTATAGTGTCCTCTACTCAGAGAAAAAGTTTGAGCTGAAAACAAATGTTGAGATACAAAAAGTGAGCTGCAGAAACTAGACACCTTAACCTCTGAGGTGGCCTGGACCCAAAACTCCATCACGAAAGCATGTGGTGAGAGTAACATTTAGCTGCCAGTGAGATGAGGGCTGAATAAGCACTATACATGCCATTTTTTTTCGTTATTATTTTAATTCCATCCCTGTTTTCCTCTCTCATAGCTCTGTGTCATCATGTGAAAGTCCGTTCATTTGACTGAACTACTTATTTTTGTGTCTTCACTGTTAAGGCCTCCAGGGTTTTGTGAAGCAGCCTATCAGCTATTGTCATCCTTTATCAGTATTTTTCTCAGCCTCAAATTGCCTACGTAACTGCAGGTATCCAACTCAGGAAATCCAGTCCTTACAGTGTATTAAAGTAGCATTTTAATGCATCAATAATGCCTGAAATTGTTGTTATTGTACAGTGAAAAAACTTCTGGAAAAGAATAAAATCTTGCCCTATGCATTTCTCATTTCTAATAGTCTGCTTTTGTAAGTACAAGCATTGTTGAGCAGTATCAGATGGAAAATACAGCTGTAATAATTGAACACTAAAACCTGTTTTTACATAAGGAGAGAACAAGGCTAACAGCACTGAGCTGCCAAGATTTTTGTGATGACATTGCTGATGAGTTTATATAAATTTCTGTTTTGATTGCACTCATTAAGATAATGGTGCAAGTCCAAGAGAAACCTCAACTGAAAATCATAAACATTCCCTTGTTCTATTATTCTTGATGTAATGTTTACTTTTTCACTAATGATATCAACTCCTTCAGTTTCACCTGGTATACATGGAGCCACTCAGGGACACTGTGTTATTTCTAAAGGCCTCCATGGGCTTTTAGAAGAGCCTTGTAGCAAGCAAAGACAGGGAAGAGCAGGCCATGGGCAATGGACAGGCTTGTTCTACTGTTTTGTTACATTTTGGATATTTGATACTTCTGGACTTTTTGTCACTGGGACATTTCAGTGAAAATATCTTTATGTCATGGTAATTTGTGAAGGGGTAAGGGCTGGGGCAAGAACTCTGCCCACAGTAATTTGGGCAAGATAAAATCAGAAGTGCTGCTAAACTCTCTTAATTTTTTTTTTCCAGAGTCATCAAGACTTTTCCTGGCATAAAACTGCATAGAGTTCTGGAAAGTGGGAATATTTGGAAATGGTAAAATCAATGAAAACAGTGTGGTCTTCTGGTTCAAGTAATTTTTTTGTTTGTTTGTTTGTTTGTTTTAAATTAAATTAAATTAAAAATTTTAAAATAAAATTAGGATTTTACTTCATCTGTGATTGTGATTTTCATATAACAACATGAATCCAGCTGCTAGAACTTTAAAACTAACATCAAAAAATACTACATCCAACACAAGAATAAAGATTTTAAAAAGGGATCCAAGTCAGTTCACAACATGTTGCTTTGCACTGTACATTGCCAGGGGACCCCTCTGCCTCAGTCCCCAGCCGTGGAGGATTTTCTTGGTAAGAATATGCCAGACAAAAAATTTCCTCAGACAAGATGTCTCTGCTGGATACTTGCAACTTTTTTTGTGACTGATCCACCAGGAAAACCTGTTTAATTAAGTTCCTGTGCCAAACTCTGAATTATTATCTAGTCCAGGAAAGACATTATGATTGTATTGTAATGAGCTGTCAAAAAGTAATTTTTCCTGAACTCAGAAATTCCTGGCAGTTCTAGATTTTAAGC
Organism: Nettapus auritus; assembly: GCA_011076525.1. Lineage (NCBI taxonomy): Eukaryota > Metazoa > Chordata > Aves > Anseriformes > Anatidae > Nettapus > Nettapus auritus. Next base: position 61,720,959 of record CM021766.1, on the reverse strand, counting down.
CTAATTTTACAAAAATCTTCAGAATGTCCATATTTAAGTTAGCGAAGTCTGCTGCCTCCCTGGGGCCAGGGTCAGGGACGTTGCCAGAAAGCTTCCCAGCCTGGTTCGCCCCTCTGATTACTACCCACTACTGATAGTTCAGGCTGGCAGTGATGACATTGATGAGAGAAGCCTGAAGGCTATCAAACGGGACTTCAGGGGGCTGGGATAGTTAGTAGACAAAGCGGGAATGCAGGTGGTGTTTTCATCCATTCCTATAGTGGCAGGGAGGGGTTCAGAGAGGACACACAAAGCCCACATGATAAACACATGGCTCAGAGGCTGGTGCTAACACAGAAGGATGTTGCGAGGCAGTGCAGGGACGAAATTAGAAAGGCCAAAGCTCATCTGGAGCTCAATCTGGCTACTGCTGTTAAAGACAACAAAAAATGTTTTTATAAATGCATCCATACAGAAAGGAGGACTAAGGAGAATCTTCACCCTTTACTGGATGTGTGTGGAAACTTAGTTACCAGAAATGAGGAAAAAGCTGAGGTGCTTAAAACCTTTGCCTCATTCTTTAGCAGCAAAACCAGTTGTTCTCTGGACGCCCATGTACCCTGAGCTGGTGGAAGGGGATGAGGAGCAGAATGTGACCCTCACAATCCACAAGGAGATGGTTGGCGACCTGCTACAGCATTTGGATGTATGCAAGTCGATGGGGCCAGATGGGATCCACCCGAGGTACTGAGAGAACTGGCAGAAGAGCTGGCCAAGACGCTTTCCGTCATTTATTGGCAGTCCTGGCTATCAGGGGAGGTCCCACTCGACTGGCAGATAGCAAATGTGATGCCCATCTACAAGAAGGGCCGGAGGGTAGACCCAGGGAACTAGAGGCCCCGGTTTGACCTCAGTGCCAGGGAAGCTCATGGAGCAGATTATCTTGGGCATCATCATGCGGCAGTTGCAGGGCAAGCAGGTGATCAGGCCTAGTCAGCATGGGTTTATGAAGGGCAGGTCCTGCTTGACGAACCTGATCTCCTTCTATGACAAAGTGACACGCTTAGTGGATGAGGGAAAGGCTGTGGATGTGGTCTACCTTGACTTCAGTAAGGCTTTTGACACCCTTCCTCACAGCATTCTCCTCAGGAAACGGGCTGCTCATGGCTTGGACTGGCACACGCTTTGTTGGGTTAAGAGCTGGCTGGATAGCTGGGCCCAAAGAGTCTTAGTGAATGGAGTCAAATCCAGTTGGAGGCCGGTGACTAGTGGAGTCCCCCAGGGCTTGGTACTGGGGCCAGTCCTCTTTAACTTCTTTATCGATGATCTGGATGAGAGGATCGAGTGCACCCTCAGTAAGTTTGCAGATGACACCAAGTTAGGTGTGTGTGTCGATCTGCTCGAGGGTAGGAAGGCTCTGCAGGAAGAATATCTGCATTTTTTTATATTTGAATATCTGCAGAAGCAGATAACTGCAGAAGCAGATATTCAAATCAGGTAAAATCCACCAGGGAGCTGAGCCTTCAGCTCCTGCAAGTTCTGCTTCCTCAAACATTCAGGGCTGCATTTCCTTCTTTTCAGAGTTCAAGTAAGAAATTAACTTGGTAAGAAGTCAAGGCATGACAGGATCTACCTACGACAAGCTAGAGGAGTCCCAAACTATGCTGACCTGCACAAGGGCCACCTCAGGCAGAAGGAGCTTGCAGAAGTTGCTGAGAACCCACCACAGCTACACTGCTGCCCATGTACATAATGATGTCTCCATCATGCTCACTGGGCGGTCCTCAGGTGCTTATGGCTCATGCAGATGCTGAACTGGCTAGTGCCATGTTTTCAAAGGTGACTGAAAGGAAGAGGGCCTCCTTCCTTCAGTATATTTTCTTGTGAGGTAGCAAAGGTTGTTTTCTCTGTCATGCCATCTGGAAAAGGCTTCTGGAGACTGAGCACGACCTTGTACATTAACGATGGTTTGTCAGAGCACTGAAATATGAACTGTAAAAACAAACACACACATGCATGCAAAACCATGCCTTGCACTTCCAGGCTTCAGAAAGACAGAGAGCATTTAATGATTAAAAGAGGAAACTTCTGAGATTAAACTGCATTTCTTGAAAGAATAACCCAAAGAAGGAAATCACAGAAAATAAGTCATGAAATGTTTCCAACTGTCCCCCTAGTCCCCATCATCCTCTCTTTGCCTAACATATACAACTTGATATTTGCAAGCACTTCTAAGAACATGGAGCTGCACTCTTTAGGGCAGCAAACCTGGAAATATCAGCAAACACTGTTTACCTGCCCATTTTCCCCTTAGTTCATTTTACAATTTCCTGATTGCCAAGCCCTGCTTTATTTGAGGTTTGATGCATTTCACATGCACAGGAAGTCTCACTGGAGCTGGAAGGATGTTCACTTAACTGAATCTGCCTGACAGATGTGACACAGTGAGATAATGAATACACAGTTGACAGATGTCTATGCTATGTATATGCACATATTAGAAACAAGGGACACATGTTCCCTGCTATGGAAAACAGAGAGTGAGCTAATCATTGGAGCTGAGCTCAGAGTGCTTGCAGATCTACTTTAAGATAATGGCATATTTTGAGCCTGTAGAGAATTTGGAGGAAGTTCCAGGCCACTGGCTGAATGAATGAATGAATGCTGTTAGATACCCACTGTTGGAAAGTGTCTTCACTTCCCACTTTGGCCTTCATATTTCCCTGGCAGTGGCTCAGGCAATCGCTGCACCCATCCAAGACACAGCTGCTGCCCAAAGGGGAAGATGGTGTGTCCCCATCACTGCTTTGTGCCTGCCCAGAGACCTGTATCCTCCCCAGCCACAGCTCAACCTCTCTGCATGCCCTTCCATGAGCAAAGTCAGGACTTCCCAGGGGTATGCTCAGCAACCTGATTCATCTCACTAGTCTAGAAGAAAGCAACCATAAGGAAACCAAATCAAAACAAAAAAACATATTGCTACCACTCATATCCCATCCCACACAGTCACAAGCACTAAGAACTGGAAGATATATTGGAAAATTGGAAGGTTTTTGAACATGCCTTGGTCTGGAGACAGCCAGAGATCATTTTGTTACTCTTATTCTGTGCCAGTGAGCCCTGATGGGGTTATGACAGGGGATATGATGGTGGCAATGTGATTTTGACTGACGAGTGTTGTAAACCCAGTATTTCAACACTCGTATTATCTTTGTGCAAATCCTAACACTACAGGAACCAGGCTCAGGCAAGGACTGCAAATGAAGGTAGCATTTTAAAACATCACCAGCAACATGGTAGGGCCCCCACTAATTTCATCCAAATTTAAATGCTTAGATGCAAACCAAAAGAGTGAGTATGATTATCACAGTTTCTGGTAATGACTTCACTGCATTATTTCTTAGCAGTTGTTTTTTGACTCCTGCTGTGCAAAAATTATGTCTACAGACTGGCAGTCCATACCTCCTTGGGCTGTGCACCAGACTGGAATTTCCTCCGGGACTCTTTGCACAACTCTGAGCCTAAGCCAGCTTATTGTGCCAATGTCAAAGGCATGAGAAACTTGGAGCTTCTACTGAAGTGCTGATTGTTCAATTTAAATTGAAAACTGGAAAGAAATTCAAAGTGAAAAAAGCCTCATTCAGGTCTGCATCTGCAGCAATCAAAGTTGTGGATTATGTGAACAGAGCCTGTGATGGGTTAGCCTAGTAGGCTTCATGAAGTGGATCTGACTTGATGCCATCCATGTCTCAGCATCTACCATCTTCAAGAGAATCAAAAGGTGTTTAGCACCTTGCAGGACTACAGCAGGGATCTGCCAATGACTGCACAGTCCCCCTCCAAGAAGATATTGGAGGTAACAAGTTGCATGTTTCCTTTCATCCCAGATCTTTTTTTCCTTTCATCCCAAGGTTTGCCACGGACCTTGCAGAAGCCCTGTAGAAAAAGTGGAAGATTCTGGGCCCATTAGCCATGTGTTTGAAAGGTCCCTGGAGATGAAGCCAGTAAGATGTAATGCAGTCACAGAACAGCAAAGTCCTGAACTGGGACTTCAGGGATTTCTGAGTCATACAACTCTTCTCATTCAGGAAGGCAGATGAATGTTCCTCAAATAAAAATAAATAAATAAATAAATAAATAAATAATAATAATAAAAACAGGCACATAATTTTGTAAGAATATATAAATCTCCTTAAAATAAGCACATAAACAAAGAGTGAAATCTAGAGAGGGATACAGCCTCATTTTCTAGATGGAAAAATAAAAAGAACCAGGCCCAAGCCAGTCCTTTTTGAGTTCAAAAATAAGTCTGTATCTCAGCCTCCTTCACAATCCAGTCCTTCCAAACACCTGCCTGTTTTGGAAGCTGTGAATCCCAAGGAAAACCAACACTAATCAAAGGAGAGAGCTGTCACTGGGTGAGCGAGTTCAGCAGGAATCCATGGACTTTACTGTCTTCCCACCTGGGCTGCAAGTGGAAGTTGGGGTCCCCATGAGAGGTAGGTGACAAAAGCAGCCTGCCCTTGATAACCCTGCCTCTACCTGGTGTACATTTCTTTTTGTTTCCTCCTTTTGCATCTGTGAGTTAGTGGGAGTTGAAGGTGGACCCACACTAACTAGGCATAGAGAAGTGTACAAGTATTTCACATTGTCATAGTAGGAACACAAGACTTAACATCAAGACAAAGTACTGAGACACCTGTATCTGTATGCCCACTTCCAGTCATGTGCACATAGACATATGTACATATGCACAGATAGACATATTTCTCTCCCAAAATGGATTAAACCCTTCATGCTTGAAAATTAAATCTCAACCTAGACATAATCTGAATCATGGTTTATCAGTTATTAATGTCTTCAGCTGCCAACTTTACATAATGTACTAGACCACTATGACAATTAAAAAGATACGGCTATATAAAATGAAATAGAAGTGCAAGCAGACTGGCACACTCAGTTCAAATCATAGAAATGCTGAATAACGCCAGCCTGGATCTGCTTATTGAATTCCTGCATAGGAATTTCACTTTGTGTTGAAATAGCATCACAGAGTTACTTCATGAAAGTCAAGGAGTTTCCTCATCCAACCCCAAAAGTCCAAGAGTCATGTCAGGCACCTTAACACAACAAATACAAGCAAGGTAATAATGATAGTAAAATGCACAGATACAGACTGCAGGGTCTAAAATGTTTTTGGATGTGTTTTCAGGTGAGTAGAATGGAAAAAAAATCTAAACTTACACTTCATATAACTGCTTTCAAAGTGTGGCAGCATCCAGAATTAATGGTCTACAAAACTGAATTTTATTAACCATTTCTCAAGTTAAAATTTGATGGTAAAACAATCACAGAATCACAGAATTTCTAGGTTGGAAGAGACCTCAAGATCATCGAGTCCAACCTCTGACCTAACACTAATAGTCCCCACTAAACCATATCCCTAAGCTCTACATCTAAACGACTTTTAAAGACCTCCAGGGATGGTGACTCCACCACTTCCCTGGGCAGCCCGTTCCAATGTCTAACAACCCTTTCGGTAAAGAAGTTAATATTATATGCTAAATTTTAAATATTATATTATATATTTAAATTTTAAATATTATATAATATTTAAATATTTTATGCTAAAATTTATATACCATAATAAAACCTACAAGGACCTTTTCTGTTACATTTCTACAATGGACTTCAGTCAAATTACTATACATAATAGTTCTTGTTTGTTTTTCTTTTTAATTGGCTAAGGATCATTAGGATTCTTTTATGAAAAAAGGATTTGCACATAACAGTTCTAATTAAATGTTTGGTGAACGTGTACACCATTAGAATAGTCACCAAGTATTAAAAGCCCTGTAATTAGGATTTTTCAGGTGATAAGCAGAGATGCCTTGGGGCTTTCTGGAAAAGTCAATAGCAAAATATGGATGGATGACATTTTGTCTCTCAGAAGTGTCCCATTCTGTCAAGAACCTGAGTCTTAAAAAGGGTGAGTCTCACTCATCTCCTGGTTGAATTTGACAGACATTAGGCAATCAAGACACCAATGCCAAGAAGAAAAGAGTAAAATTGGCAGTAGGCTGACTTCCAAAAAGTGAGATACCACCCAGAAACTGCCTGTAGCGGCTAGTTGTATATGATGAGTGGGCTTGGAGACACTCACCTCCAAAAAGCACGTCCCCATCTTGTTTTGCACTTGCAACACTTTCAGCTGTATTTCTTGGCAACCATTCAACTTGTCAACTGGAGGCTGTGCACCTGGTGCTTGGAGATCAATTAAAAATGCCAGCATGCTGTCAACTGCCAAATTTCTGTTGTCAGTTGTGAGAAATCCATCCAACCCCATCAGATTTATTTCCTACATATATTTATTTTATTCTTAATGTGCTACAGTAGCAGTGGGAAGGATGGAAGGAAGGAACATAGTTTAACAGCTACAACATTTTTCTTCCTCTCCCAGTGCCTGCCTCCCAAGTAGGCACAGACTTTCTACAGTTAGGGCTTCTTATATTTCAGATGAAATAACCAATTATAGAAATCACAGATTTATGAAAGCAATAATTATCGTTACAGTTTTGCTACTCAGAGAACACGTTTATATGCACTGATCACCCACTTCATGTATAATAACATACAACACTCAAGTAGTTGATTGAAGGATACCAGTTCTAGATGAGCCAGATGCTACTGGGCTTGCTGCTCCCACTGACTGGGAGATGCCTGGAGCCAGCTGCCTACTTGGTCTATGCTGAATGGACTAAGGTATTTGTGGAAACACAGTGAAGTGACTTGGCTAATCATCTTTGGCATGGAAACTTTTCAGCAGTCTGAGCTAGACCGTACGACAGAATTTTCCTTTCTATGTTCCAGAACCAACAGCAGGAGGCATAAGATTTAGCAGAAATTATGGATGAGAAGAAAAGACAAAAAAGGAATTTTATACAATGTTCTGAAAATAAGGTGAGCAGTAGGTAGAAATGGTCTTGCTATAAAAAATGTTAACAGCTCTGCTAAGCAGTACTTTCTCACCTAAAAACATCATAGTATCTATTAATTCAGTGCATATGCCCTTCTTGCCTGGATATTATTATTGTTCCTTTCTGCTTCTCAGCTAACTTCCAAATTGTGCAAACAAAACGACATGGAAAATATGTAGACAAGCTTTCACATCATACATTATGTCAAAGAACATCAGTCAGGCATAGAAGTCTAGCCAGGCATAAGAAGTTATCACCACCTTAACTGGCAATTAATAACCATCTGCATGACACTTTCACTGTGAAGGCACTCTACAATCTATTTAATCCTCACAAATCATAGAATCAACAGGATTAGAAAAGACCAACCACTAACCTGACCTACTGAGTCTCATCATCAAACCATGCCCCTTAGTGCTGTGTCCACTCATTTCTTAAATACCTCCAGGAGTGGGGACCCCACCACTTCTCTGGGCAGCCCATTCCAAGGCCTGATCACCCTCCTGTTGAAGAAATTCTTCCTAAATACAAGGTGTCTTGTGTTACATAATAAGGTGCTTTAAGAGCAGAAATAAGGTGCCAGAGAAGAAAAACAAACAAAACAAAAAACCCACACACAATGAAAATAAAGAGTATGGAAATTTCAGGAAGAACAAAGAATTCACTCAAAAGTCAGAAGGAAATCCATGCAGCACTGAAGTTAAAATCCACTCCATTACATTGATTTCCAAGTACAAAATGCTGGTATATTACAGACAGTTGGGCTATTGAATGTTCAGCAAAACATACATAAACTTTTACCACTACAGAAGCAAAAGATGCTTAAAATGATCAGAACTTCTGAACATTTAAAATTCTTCTTTCAACAAATCTTTCCTCCTGTTTTTCATTCAGCAGCTAAAAGAAAGCAAGTATATGGTACAGTGACAAGGATACTAGAAGGGCACATGATTTACATTTCCTGTCTGCAGAACCACCAAATGGCAAAAGCAGCTAAAAGACTTCACTTTCCTTCAGAATTTTTGTGTGTCAAATCACATGCATAATCTCTATAAAGGGACATTAAAGCATAAAAATAAAAAATCAACATTGTTCATGCAGAAAAATGCTAATGCTTCACCCTGTCAAACCAGCTGTCAGTGAATGGGACAACAAATCCCTGCAAATCTCTGGTAGCAAAATTATTTTCTGACAATTTTTCCAATTACTGCAATATTTGTGAAGACACAATACAGTATTTTAATTATAAATTTCTCAATGGGAGGAATCAATTCACTACAGACTGCAGTAAAGTGCAAATAAATAAGGACAGTTTTGTGGTTAGAAATAGCATTTCTTGAAGCATTTCGTAAGTTTAAGAGGAAAAACCTTAATGAATAATAATTTCATGAGAATATATATTATGGCTTATTTGTGTTGCTTAATGACAGCAATAATTAAAATATTATCTGAGATAAATGTTAATACACTTTTCATTGCTCCAACATCTCATAAGAGACACTTGTCTCTTCCAAGTCAGCAAAATTCAGTGAAGACTGTGGTGTTGTGCAAGGAAAACTGGCAGAATGTCAGCTCTTTCTGAATATTATGACACTAAATGTACACAGGACCACCCCCTGGCAATAAAGTTGACTAACACACAGCAGTCTGCATTTGTACTTCTGCCCTCTCCTACACTCCAAAGCAACACAGCCCATACCAGACTGCTTACTGAGAGTGGCCCCTGGCCCAAGCTGATTTCTGGGTCCTGCTCAGGAATTTTGGGAGCACATTACTTGCCATAAATAACTGTCAAAGACCTTCCTAAGTATTTAACAGTACCACAATCCATTTACAGTACCCAGGAATAATCCCTAGCACCATGTACTGGTAACCATTCTCTTTCCTGCATAATCAGTATCTGAACTACTCACGCGGCTCCTGGGAGAGACGTGATATTTATTTTAGAAGACATGACCGTCAGTTTCAGATGTATCAGTATAGACTCTGCTGCAGCTTTAACTAAAGGGCTCTTTCAGTTAATTAATGTCTCCAAAAATCATATTAATCGTGCTGTTGAATACAGGGTAAAAAGTCATCTGCATGAATTTTATCAATATTTTATAAAAAGAGACTTTACCTTATTTCTTTCAGTAAGACTTGATAATATAGAGGAAGTTTTAGCCCCTCCTTAGAGCAAGTTTTCCTGATCTGCTCTATTAACAAGGAATTGGCTAAGCTGACATAAGGTTTAGTATGCCTTGGTCTGGAGAGGGCTTCTCCCACAGCTTGAAGTCCAGGTTGAGCTAAGTGTTCAAGTGGGGTTGGGTACTATCCAACCCATCAAAACCTTTGAAAGCCCCCGTCACAATACTGTTTACTGCTTCCTAATATAAATCTCAGATGTCAGCAGCTCCAAAGTCTTGAGAAAGTTGATGGCTCTCACACTAGGAAGTCTACTTCCATGTTCAGCAGGTCTCATCCTTCTCTGATCCCCACCCAATCTTCTACTAAGGGACCAAACAGCTGTGATTCCATGCAGCAGGAGACAGCAGCTCTTCACTATGGCATTTAATAGACATGTAATGGGAACACCAAATTCAGCTCAGAGGGGAGAGGGCAGTAAATCTGTGGCATGTCTTCACCTTCTCTGAAAGGAGATATCTCACTCCTTTAATTGGCAAAGGTCTGTATTAGGCTATACCATCCACTGATCTACTTAACTATTAACATCTTTCCCTCTTCCTCAAATGGGAAGATGTAGCATTGTAATCTTTTTCTTTTATTTTCTTCCCTCTTTTAATAGAAATGTTTCTTATTCATGACACTATTCAGGTAAGATGACAACAATGGACAAATTCAGTGAATACAGACATGATTTTTATGCTTCCAGTGAGTATATGGCACTACCTCAGTTTTACTGTAGGTAGATTATTTAGTATCTGGTAAGTCATTTTGTCTTCTGGATGGACTCCAGAGTTCCTCTTCACTTAGCATCTAAAACTACAGAAACCCAGAAATCTTCACTTCCATCCTTTCTCAGTCCAAGCTCATTAACAGCCTTGCAGGATTGAGCTACCTCCAGTGATGAACCAGCGCAGGCCTAACAGAATGATAAACTATGAACCCTCCACATTTGGAATATGGTGATCCAGCCACAAGTACAGCCAGCAAACTCCTCCTAGATAACTGAATTTGCTTTTGCAGCCAAGTTATCAATCATAAACTAAACGTATGAGCCGGGGGCAGCGTTGTGCAGCAAAATTCATTTGTGCTTATGCTATCAGTCCTAATTGTCTCCCAAGTATCCACAAGCAGTAAGCCTGAGCCAGACAAGCTGGTGCTATGGACAAATCCCTTTCCAAGTGCAATGCTAAAAGTCTGTTTCCACTTGCTCCCTATTCGGATACAAATATTTATACTATTAGCACATAGAAACCCCTAAGCAAAAACAATTATATTAACTATCCCCTGATTAACACCCATGTGTGTCAAGAGTAACCAGCAAAACCATTTAAGTTGCACATGCATAAGCTTTGTGTTAGGAAAAAGATAAGTGTTTATGTTTGGCTTTTGAAATTACACGGAGACATCAAGTCTTGTAGCACATAACGGTACACGTGGTCTGCAACATCACATATTAAAATTCCCTTTGTACACATAAAAACCCAGCAACTTTTCCCCTTTAAGCATGGCTATTTATACAGTTTTTCAGGTGCTCCATAGAAGGAAAAAAAAAAAAAAAAAAAAAAAAAAAAAAAATCAACACCATCACCAACAAAAAAGCAATAAACATCTAGATCTGGTCATGTATACATCCAATCTGTAAAGCATTTCCTTTACTCTGGTAAAAGTTTTTGACTAAGCAGCAGGGACTGAACTATTGCCAGTAACTTAAGAATAAGAAAGCTGCATTCCTTCCCTGTGTTATATATTGTTATTCAGTGCAAGAGGATCAGCCGGTAAAGAGTAACTGTAGTACCCCTAATACTCATCTCATTGGTTTTAAATCTAATGGAGGTTTTTTCTTTACTGATTGAAATAACACCTTAATTACTTAACCTCTTGAGATTAGGAAATTGAGAATATAAATGTATGATCACTGAAGTCTTTCTGGTAGAAAATACATTCTTCTGTGTGAACTTGGTATTAGGGCTGAGAGATTAAAGATTACTTTTTTCTCTCCTTGTGCAACAATACCTTTCCCAGTGTTGCTCAGGGCATGATAGTCACCAGCCTCTTCTGAAAGCTGCAGTTCTGTATAAGACTTATAGCACAGACCATCACACTTGTCCTCCACCAGAAACAAGAAAAATCAATCTGAAAGTGCTTGAAAAGCAGCATGAATAAGTGCTTGAGAAATGTGCTCCTTCAGCATACCTTTTCTTATCTTTATTGTTATCTTCTTAGAGCCAAAAAGTCAGACAAGAAATGTTATTCAAAAGCAACATAAATCTGGAGTCTTAAGCCTGAGATTTGGGCTTGGCAGTTGATCAGAAAGTTACTGAATATTGTCTGAGCTTATCTATACAACTGTACATCCACTGGCTCATCCAACCATTCACCAAATCAGTTCAGCCTATTTAGGCAGAGGAAGGTCATCCAAAAACAGTTTGAAAAGTCCTCCAGAAGTTAAATCAGCTTCGGGAATGGTCTGGAGTGCTCCAGAGCCTGTGATAATATTTCTTTTTCTTCCCACATGGGAACTGATTAAGAACGTGATTCTCTGACTGAAGAGGCTGTCCAGAATTGAGCATATTCTCACTGAATGACTGTCAAAGCTCAACTTCTACTGATTAACTTTGGGGTTTCTTCTTCCAGTATGAGGCAACAGTAATCTAACAATTCTAGATTTTGTCAATTTGACTATTAGATTTTTTAGTGCCTCTCTAGGAAATTTCATTTTTGCACTTTGTTAGCATTATTTAAAGTAGTGTTGGAGGCAAAAGGAAATAAAGGCCTAGCGTGTGTGGAAGATAGGTGGCTGTACACAGCATATGCTGCAGTCCATATCCACTACTGTCTAGAATTGAACACACCCTTTTAGAGACTTTCTTTTTGCATGATCAAGCCTTAGCTGCATAGATACTTTGCTCATGAAGGACTGTGCTACATGCAACCCCTGCATCACTACCACACACAGTGCAGTTTATGCATTTCACCACTGTCTGTGAGACAATTTGCTATGTTTTAAAAAATGGTTTATTCTTGAATTAAGACAGATTATAAATGTCAGTCAGTATTTAGCATAATACTGTTGTATTCTATAAACTCAAAATTGCAGTCCCATGGCATAACAGATAGATATCAGTGTCCTTAAAACATTTATTTCAAATGTATTATCTTGCATGAGATGAGAAGCAGGCCTCTGAAGTCCTTCTAGAATGAAACTGCAGTGTTAGGGATGCTGCATTTTTATGGGAAAGACAAACATGTACACACCCCCAAACAGAGATGCCACAGTGACTCTGTGCTGCACAGGTCTCCTGCTCAGGAAGGAAGGTTTTGGAAAGTCTTCATGAAGATCCAGTCAATGCAAAGAAGAATTAGGAAGGGCTGGAGAAAAATCTGGGGGAGGATAAAAGAGTGGTCACTTTTGTGCCTGTGAGAATGAATGAATAAAATTTTGCAATCTGCTGGACTATTTGAACATTTACTAATACATTCAATAATTCAGACTGCATTTTTTCCTCACCAAAATACTTAGTTTAGCAAGAGTTTTTCATCTTATACCAGCTTCAACTCTAATCTTATTCAAAAGCATTTTGAACTTCAAGGAGACCATGACTAATAAACTATATTGTTAAACAGCAAGTCTCTTTAAAAAAAAAAAAAAAAAAAAAAAAAAAAAAAATCCTTTTAACCCTTCTTCCAGAAGGAGAAATGGAAAGCAGCAAATAAATCTGCTGGGAAAGAAGAAAGCAACAACAGGAATTTTTATCTTAAGCACAAAACATCAGTGTTAAGCATTTGATAAGTCTCATGGTTTTGTTCTGAAAACAGATAACAAGGGGTGTTCTTGTGCATGACTAGTTCCACAGCAAATAAATTCATTAAAATATATATATATATATAGCTTATGTGCAGATGGCTGCAGAACAATTACTATATATTAGTGAATTTCATTCAGTATGAAAATTCTGACCTACTAGGAATTCCCTCTTCTCCCACACCAAAGACTTGACAGACAGATCTCAGAGAGATTTTACTGCACCATTAGTTCAATAACTATGGCATGGTTGTACTGTATTTAATCTTGGTTTAGTTCTCCAAATACAGAATAACTCTTTCAGTTTCTTTCATCTAACAAAGTTACAGTCTTCTCCTACTGATAAACTAGGGAGTCAGATGCCATCTGGCCATACCACAGCCTGCTTGCTGCCTACACATATCAGCCGGACTAAATGAAATTTGAAAAGAGCCAGGCAATTTAAATGGTAGATATTTCAAGATGCCATACTTTAACAGCAGCCTATATTTTTGGTACATGTACCATTCATTCAGCTTGACAAGGCATGCTCAGCCTGTAACGAGGACACACCAGATTTACATCCCCCCCCCAAAAAAACAGATACAGTAATTCTGACAAAACACAGAGCTGACACACAGATTACAGGCCCTTCAACCCAGACTTGATTTACAGTAAGGGAACAGCTACTGACAAAAGCAGGCTTGGTGACATAAATTCAATTTCTTTTGTTCCCTTTTAAGAGCTGTGCCAAAAGTAACACTTCCGTTTTAACACAATTATGCCATTTCATTCTAGAACACCTCACTTTTTGTGTCAAAATTTAGATTTTGCTGCAAAAGCATATGTTCAGTTATGAGATCCCTTTTTTTTAAATTCAGTTTTCACTTATCAGGACTGTTCTGGGCACATAATCAGTTCCTGTTGGTTTTTTTCCCCCCCCCCCCCCCCATATCTTCAAATTATAACTATGCTGGCAAGTGCTCACAAGAGCAGAGCCAGCAGAGCAGGGACTGTGATTATGTCAGTCATTTAGCACTCATTAGGCCCCTGTGTCTACTGTGTCTACCTCTGGTCTCCTCAGTTTGAGGAAGACACTGAAAAAACTTGAGAGGATCCACTCAGAGGGCAAGCAAGATGAGAGGTTTGGAGAACTTCACAGATGAAGAAAGACTAAAAGAACTGGATTTTATTTATTTATTTATTAGCCTAAAGAGGTCAAGGCTAAAGGGGATCTCAGAGTTTTGCAGTATCTAAAACATAATTACAGTGGAGATGCAGGAACTCCCCTCACAAGGAAGCAAGGTGACAGAAAAGGAGCAATGGGTGCAATTGGCTTCAGAAGAAAGTCAACATAGACAAGGAAAAATATTGTACCATTAGAAAAAAAAAAATAAAATAAAATAAAAAATGTAATAGGTTGTCCTATGGGATATCCATTGATGGAAGCATCAAGAGTTTATAGGGCCTTGGAGAATGCAATTTAAGGCCCTGCTTTCAACAAAAGCTTGGACCATACAATCTGCAGAGGTCCCTGCCAATATGGGCTTTTATATGACACTGCAATGCTGTGCAGGTCATCTGACTAAACCATATTTAGCCCTTACAAAAGTGTAGGAAAAAAAAAGGGAGTATTTTGGCTTTTGTGCAGGTTACAAAACAGGATTCTCTGCAAAGCGCTAAATTAGAAGATGGCAATGAAGAATGGGACAGATGAAATAGGAGAAAGGACAAGAAGAACTGAGGTAACTATTCGAACTTTTAGCAGCTCACTTAAGTTTGAACTTGGCTTTTGAAGATTTGATCGTTTCCTGTGTTAGAAAATCAACCAGCTACTAAAACAAATAACCATTTATACCTTTTTCAAAAAACAAACAAAAAAAACAACTCAGCTTCATGTTTATACATAATATTCTCGTGTATGCTTTGAAATGACCTGCCTCTTTGAAGTGCCTATCTCCTTTTGAAGGCTATCAGAAGACAACATGCTAAAGTAATGATTTAAACAGGTTAAAGAGATTGTTTCACATTAGTAAATCACTACTTACAGTTCCCCCTGTCTGCTAGCTGTAGAAGAACAGCCAAAAAAGTATAAACGTCTGTCCTGCAAAATCATTTATCACTATTACTCAAGCTCAGCAATATACAAATAAAATCATATTTCAGAAGGGAGGAATTATTAAAAAGAGAAAAACAGAGTAAAAAATACTCCCATTGATGTGGGTACATAATGTTCACACTTCACACAACTACCAAAAGATGGAGGAAGTGGAGGAATGAAATAAAATTTCGTATGTAAAAACAACTCTTCTCAAAGATGTTCACTAATGTGGCTTTTGACAAAAAAAAAAAAAAAAAAAAAAAAGAGAGAGAGAGAGAGAGAGAAGCATTGTGACAGCTACTCACATGCTGTCCCACCAGCACTGCCTCTGTTTCCTATTCAGTGCCTTAGTTTCTACAGCTCCTGTTTGGTCATTTCTAATTGAGTGTAGGTACCCCACAACGGACCATCAGTTTTAACACAGGGCTGGATGCACACATAACCATCATAAATACTCGAGCATTATAACACTTATGTCCCTTCATCAGTCTACAAAATCTTTGTAAGCTTCCTAGCTTTTATTTTATCTACAGCATATTAACATCTAGCTGTATGATAGAAAATTCAGTTCAAAAGAAAAGAAATATTTTTCCTGAAATATATTTTATTCCTCCCAACTACAAAATCTTTTAATCCTGGAGAAAATAAATAAATAAATAAATAAATGAAAGCGCCAACATAATTTTAAATGCAAAGTTCAGTTTAAAATACTGCTTCTGATGATCAGAAGGACAATACAATTGTATATTAATTTTATCCATAAAGGAAAAAAAAAAAAAAAAAGCTGAGGTTCATTTTATCATTTAAAATGCTCTTCAGTAGTCTTTCTACAATGCTGTTATGCAAGTTAGAAAGGAAGCATCAGCCTTTCTTCAAAACTATCCAGAGTGTTTCCAGAGCACTGCGAGAGCATCTTTTGGAACACTTGACACATCACTTAGCAGGGAATATGGCATTCAGGAGAGGCAGGAATCCAGGCCCAGTGCCCCAGACCCACCCAAATATTACTAACACTATTTGTTCAGCTTCTTCAGCCTTAAAACATTATCACTACTCCCTCTAGTGGGTGTCCTAATTGAAGCAAATGATGACAAAAGTGACAGGAAACTAAAGCTCCTAACAGTACTGATTTGTATGGTCATTTTAAACACCTTCTAACTGCATCAGCATTTAAACTATTCTACCATCTCCATATGGCAAAAGAATTAGAAAAGCATGCCAGGAACACAGACTTTTGCATGTAAATCACTACCAGACGAAGCAATGGAAAACAGTTATTAATGGATGTTTTGCATTCTTCCTGTGTTTTGTAAAACTATGGCTTAGACTAAAGTTCTGCTGAAAACACTTCAAGCTGATTGAATAGTTTGTAATGACATCTCAAAAAGATGCTCAGTTTAACAGGGTTCAGGACATGTTTTTAGAATAGGAAAAATGACAGACTTTTTTTTTTATTATTATTATTATTTTTTTTTAAATAGCCATGTTAAGAACATACCTGTGATTGTCTATGTTTCCGTGTTAGCACAGTATTATCTCACTTAAAACTGAAGCAGTATGCTGAAGAAGTTTGTGTTTGTGTGACCCTAATATCTTTAGATAGATCTCTTAAAATTTTGAGAACAAAAAAATGTCTGAAATAGCTGATCAAGAAACAATCTCATTTTCTCTGGGCTGCTGCTGCTACAGGCTTTGCTTACCTAGCACACACCTGCTTACCTTTAAGGACTTTGTATTTAATATTGTATGAGCCATAGGCCCATTACAAATAAGACTCTAAGAGGATATTAGCACTCAAAACTGCATTACACTTCCTTTTTTTAAAAAAATTGAGATGACAAAACTCCAAATACAGGTATTATCTTCATTCCAACTCAGCTGATAATGTGGCTGTCTCAGCCACAGTTTCAAACACAATCTTTTTTTCAGCCACCCCTAGAGAAAAGACCATCCATTTTATCTGATCACAAAAAATGGGAAGATAGCAAAATTAATATGTAAAAACATAAAATTTCAGTTTTTGAAAGCTGAAGAGCCTACACAGCAAACAATCAAGCATACAAGAGGAAGAGACGACTTACCATAAACAGTTGAAGAAAATTGCTGTGCATGTTTATGTTATATGAAAACTATAGGTAAAATGGCAAAAGAGAGATTAAAATAAACCATTAAAAATAAATTGAGTAAGCAAACAGAAGGAAAAAAATAACAGGAATGAATTATATTTCTAAAATCTATCCCAGAGCCTTTCAGCCTTAATTATCCTAATTATTGAGGCATTTGCCCTTCATTAGTCAGACAATTACTGTAACACCCAGCTCTGAGTTTTGATTACTTTTCAAGAGCTACAATTCATTGCTGAAAGACCATTGCCTTTTTGTACTAGTTCTTTTCAAATCCTGTTACTTTGAGCCAGGAATGAGAGAGATCACTGGTTTGGGATCTTTCAGCTCTAGAATCATGGCATGGTTTTGTCTTTGCAGGGTCACTCTCACCTGTATGAGGGAGGCACTGCTGTGCTCACCTAGGAACCTGAGGTGAAGAATCAGTTTGGTTGCTGCCATGGAGTGCCAGCAACAGCAATGCCAAAAGAGCAATATATTTACACTTCCAATCAAACTGACTGAAAAAAGCCCCAGTAACCAAATAACAAAGAAAACCTGAAAGACAAATAAGATTTTTTTTTTTTTTTTTTTTTTTTCCCTAAACAGTGTCTATCCAAGCTAGGGAAGTGCACATGCTATTTAGCCTGCATGGTCAAGATGCTAAGTTAGTAAAATAGTGAAAATGGTGTAAAATACACGTCAGGGTGTTAACAAGTCTGAATGTCAAGAGCCAAGTAAAAATAGAGCAGTTTCATGAGCAAAGTGGTTATAATTATAGCATCTCTCATTAATTACAGGCCATGGAGTTCTTTTATGAAGCAAAGTGTGGGAAATGCTATGATAAACTTGAGGCCTTGAGTCACAGAAAACAAAGCATCTGAACAATCAGAAAGATTTAAATAAAAGTGATACAGCCTCATATATATATTTTTGTCTTTCCAAATGGCCATTCTACTGACCATTTAAAGATACCTATACAATTAAGACACATTCAAGACAGGAAAAAAAAAAATCCCAAAGAGACAAAATGGTAGTGAGGCACTATTTCCACCAGATCTTTGCTTTATTGCTTTTTAATTCCCCGTTATTTGGGAATTTGCAGCAAGGTATAATCTGACTGTATGCTGACATCTAAAAAATGTGACCTGGAAGGGTTTCCAAACAAACAGGATGCAGGACAAAAAGATTTCTGGATATCAACAACAGTGAGACAGAACATGGAATTCCAGGACCCTGATGCCTGTAAGAAACAAATCACAGTCACCCAGAATTAACTCAGAAACAAAAGGTGAAGTTTTCATCAATTTTCTATTCAGACTCTAACGTAGCAAATTGTGCTAAATAAGAGGCCTGAGTAGTAAACTCAGGATTGAAAATCTGATTCATTAAAGGAAATAATATCACAATCTGCCTCTTACACAGAGTAGGCAGAAAACATGTATGTGCATATATGTACTTATGTGTGTATATATATATATGGTAGGCACATATATACACACACGTGTGTGCTTTTAGTACTGGATGGAGACGCTCCAGTGTAACCAGCTTATATGTGTACGTTGTGAAGGAATTTAGCAATTCAATAACAGGCAAAATTAAACCCTTTAAAACGTTATGCCTAAACACTTTGTGCCTTTTGCTGTGAAAACTAGAGCACTGTGCTCTCAGTACGTGAGTTAAAAAAAAGTTTCATGTTTAGGGATTTTTTAAAACAAAACATAATTCCCTTTAGAAAAACAGAGCATTTAATTTTGAAGAGATTTGCTTTTGGAAGGAGTATGGCTGTTACAATGCTTTGCATATATTAATGCAAATCACAGATGCTAGAGTGAATTAAAAAAAAAAAAAAAAACAAAAAAAAAACCAAAAAACAAAACAAAACAAAAAAAACACTATTCCCAGAGAAAATAATCCAAAAGGAAAATTTATGCTGTACTCAGTTAAATGGGCCATGCTGGAACCTTCTTTGCTGATCACAAAGAAAACAAACTGCAATTCCAGATTGTGAATTTCTTGTGTTCTTGTAACTGTGATGACTGTTTTGATATGTATTTTCTTTGGTATTTCTAAGGAACACTTGTTATATTTTCCACTGTACTTCATATGTATGCCTTTCAACAGCTTTGTATCAAATTAGAACCATTTATAAGGAACATTTTGTTTACAATGATAGGCAAGTCAGACACGACTTGAAACACTAAGCTAACTACGGCAAAGTTCAGCAATTTACCACTGAGAAGTTTCTTTATTCTTTGAGAGTTTAGTTGCCACTTAAGGCAAGCTTTTTCTTCTATTTCAGCCACATTGCTGTTCATAGCATGCTTCAGCCCTCCTTGCTGGAGGCTTCTGACTGAAAATAAAATTGGTCCTATTGAAATTCTGTAACATTTCTCTATCTGTACAGAAGCACTTGGGCAAAATTTGTCCATCTGTAAAACTCAACCTTTTCCCCCTCAAGGAGAAGCACATCCTGCAACTTGCATCGTGATATATATTTGCAGTGACCCCAAGCTGAAGGAAAATGAAAACATGCTGTAGCAGGCAGATTTAAAACCGGTGATAAAAGCACTACAAAACTAAAATTGCAAGTAAATTGCTTGTCTAGAAAGAAGCTCAGTCCTCTCCCCTGTGCAGCTCCTGCTTAAACTGAGAATTTCAAACCCTGTTGACAGCACACACAAGCTGGAAAATTGGACTGATAGGACTGTAAATACATGGGAAATGCTATCCTATTGATTGAGGGAGGAGGCTGAGTGTTATTTGGTGTACTCTCAATTTTTAAGGCATTTGCTGTGACTGAAAATTTGCATAAAGAAGGCTTTGCTATTTCTGAAAAAAAAATGGGTAAAGGCAGCTTTAAAATTTTCTTAAAAGGGCCTTTGAATACAGGTGTTTAAACTTAACATGATGGAGGGATTTTAAGCAAGCAGCGAAATCAGATCACCAGGTGAAGGTATGACTACTAGATATTTGTGACGAAGCCTGCAGCACAGCAGAGAGGGAAAAATGATGAGCTCTGGGGACAGGCGTGTCTGATGGAGAACACACCAACCACTGCCCGGGGGAAGCAGGAGCGGTTCTACGCCACCGGACAGCGGCATGGGAGCAGGCCGCCACCGGGCGCCCCCAGCCAACCGACGGCCGCGACCCTGCGGGCAGCCCCCGGCCCGAGCCCGGGACCCGCGGCCCGGCGGGCGGTGCATGGCGGGCGGTTACCAGCTGTGGGCGCCCCGCTCGCCCCTGGACGAAGCGCTGCGCTGGCTGCGGGGCGCCCCGCCGCCCGCTCCCCATGCCGCTGCTGTTTCGGCGCACCCCTTCCGCGGGGGCTGCCTTCCGCCGTTGGCGTCGTCGGCGGCGGGCGGGTTGCGGGGCCGCGGGGCGGCGCTGCGGCGGCCGCAGGCCGTGAGGTTGAGGGGCCTCGACGCCGTCTTCGGGCGGCCGGTGACGGCGCAGCCGCCGCGCTGGAGCGGCTCGCTGCGGGTGTCAGAGCGCTCGGCCTTCTGCCGGGTAGTAGCCCCGCAGCAGCCAGGGCCCGGAGGGCTGGGGGAAGCCGAGGCCCGGCTAGCCGCCGCCATGTGCCGCAGGATGCTGCGTGCCATCCTGCTGCTGTATGCCGCCTACAAGAAATGTGCCTTCGCCCTACAGCACTCGCGATGAGAGCCCTTGGCACACTTGGCATCCTCCAGGGGGTGACCTGGGTCCGGCTTGGCTGGACACTTTGGGGTACTGGCCACCTTGGAACCGTGGTGAAGCCTCATTACACAGAGCACACAATGAACGCTTACCTGGTGCGGCCAGTGCCTCGCTTGCGTGCCGGGATGGCACCCCAAGGAAAGCTGGCTGAAGCATTGGGATCAGCGCAACGGCATGCAGCTCATGGACACGGGCACCAGCTACATCAAAGAGATGAGAACCTGCACACCCCATCGGAGGTTATAGGGACATGACTGCACCATCTGCCTGCGTTCATAATCACGGCCTGATGAGCGCCAAGGAGGAGTGTGGTTCTGGCTTGCTATGTTGCATGTTGACCATTCTGCTGGGAGAAAAGCCTGAAGTGAAATGCCTGTCAAACTGAGAAGTGCTACTGCTTGAAATTTGGCTGTCTTTGCCAGACAGTCCTCAAAGAAAAGAGGCTTACAATCCTTTTATAGCTACAGGTACAAACTCCAGAACAGATCCCATCCTTACTACCTTACAAGCAAAATCCATTGTTCACTCATTTCTTGTGGACAAGACCTCCAAGACCTCCACAAAAACAAAACAAGTTACGCTTTAATCTGTTAGCAGGTTTTACACTCCCCCCCCTTGGCCATTACTACTTTGTGAGGACTAACTGATTTACAAAGAATTCAAGTCGCTTTTTATAATTCAGAGCAATGTCTGTAGTTATTTACAGCTAGTGAAGGCAGTTCACATAAAATACAGTCTTCAAAGTTACCCATCTAAATTTTTTTTTTTTTTTTTTTTTTTTTTGGCTAATGGTGTAAGTATCTTTAAAACAAAATTTATGCCATAACCATAACGGTTTTCTAAAGATGCACTTTTGATCTACTCTATTCAAACTTTCTTTACAATTAAATGTACAGATGTGAAAATCAATGTAGATTGTTTTTATTAGCTGTAAGCAATTTGCAAAGAATGACTGCAGAGTTGCTACTTACCTTCAAAATAAACAAAACAATATTTTTGCTTGTTTTAAATGCCATAAACAGTGTATGTAGCTTTTTAGAAATGTACTGTTAGCTTCTTAACAGTCCAAATAAAAAAATGTTCTGATTTATTTCCTGCTAGTATAGGTAATTTATTACAAGTTCTATAAAGTATAGTTACAAACTATCACAAAAATTATAGCTGCCTATAGAGTTTCAGTTAATCTTGCCCACGCAATTACAGAGAGGAAAACATTTATAATGCATTTGTAGTCAATATTTCATATCACCCTGATAATATAATCATTATTCATTTCAGTATAGAGATGAACATTCAGGGTTGTCATATCATTCAGTCATTGCTTGTAACCAGCTTCAGAAGTGTCATCATGGATTCACCCCTAATTGTTTAAAAGCCTGTTGTCCCATCTTTCAGTAGAGGCTGATTTGCTTTCTAGACTATTTGGAACAAGCTAACAAGTTAGAATAGTTGAGTGTGGCTGCTGGGAAGTGTCACAAAACAAGAACTTGTTTAATCTATTAGCTTATCAGTTCTAAATAAATAAAGAGATCAGCCTTAAGAAGAATCTCGGGTCTGTGCTTTGCTTGTCCATGGTAATAGCAGCCAGGCATTAAAAGAGTGCAAGCTTTGGAGATGGATCTAAAGTTCCTGTTTCTGATCCAGAGCTGCGTATTAAGACTGTGCAGTGTCAATCCTGCCACAGTCTAAGCTGGATTTCCCCATTGAGTTCTCATCAGACCAGCATTCAGATCTGGCTCTGCTTTTTGGGCTAGTTTAAGAGAAATTCATATCTGCTTACCTCTGAATGAATGCTTCTCTTAGCCTAGGATATGTCAAGAGGAGTTGCTACAGTTCTATGGAAGTAATACTGATGAGAGGAAACAGATTATTTGGCTAATAACTTACTTTTTTTAAAAAAAAAAAAAAAAAAAATGAAGGGAAGGCCTTTTCTATTAAAAAAAAAAAAATAATAAAGGTTTTAATGAGCACCCTGTTCATTGCCATACTGATTGATAATCATGAAGGAGAGGGTCTGGAAAAGTTTCTTCATAGTCTTTTCATAAAGCACTGGTGTAAAGCTGTCATCTCTACCTTACAGCAGTCAGTTCTGTAGCATTGACCTGAGGCTGAACTATGAATTACCTAGCAGGTCTTCCATGTTCATTCTCTCAAGCTGAGCCACAGCCATTAAACCCCACCTAGAAGGCCACAGCAGTGGGAGGTGATGAGAGACCATACAAAAGAAGGTGAATGTTAGAAAAGGTGAGCATTAGGGCCTGTGAAAGGAAACCCTGTGCTTGCAAGGACTGCTGAGCTAGGTGTAGACCATTGGAGCTCCGTAAATGTTGTTCTTCTAATGATTTTCTGATCATAGTGTGTTCCTGCAGGGAGAAGATGATTGTTTCAACAGGTCAGGTGCATTTACAAGGTGTAGACAGTGCCCTAAATGGTTTGCTGGTTTATAATGAAAGGAACTGAACAACTATATCATGTTATACCAGCTGGTATGGCTTCTAGTATTGTTCTGGACCTACACCACAAATTCCATAAACATAGGCTACTGAGCATCCAGTCCAAACACCTGCTTTTTTTCCTTAAGTGTTAGTCCTTAAGCAATTAGACACATGAATCTTTGTTTCTTAGAAATTGATTATGTAGGTCATGTTTGTTTGGCCGCAGTAAGGACTTACAGTTTTCGATAAGGTAATCTTGTTTATGTACAAAGCCAGGGGAAAGTATGGCTTTTATAAACACAGTTCTGCATGGATAAAGTCTTCCTTCCAAGAAGCCCCAAACACCACAAGCTTTTCTTACCCCCTTTCAGTCTCACTTTCACAATACCTTGTCCTGCTGTTTACCTGCTTTCTGATTCCTTTCACACACAACTTCAATGAAATCAATACCCCTGCTCCATCCTTGCTGCTATTTCACTGTAGAGTTCCTGCTCAGACTTTAATCATCCTGCTCCATGCCTTGCGAAGGTGCTTTCTGTTGATCCCATTCACAGTGGAAAAAAAAGGAGATGTGTAATTGCCTTTCTGTTCTCTCTGAGTAAGTGTGGCATACCTGTCAGTTTCAGTGAGAGCTGAGCTTGGATGCAGACTGAATAGCAGCCACCCACAGCCTTGAAGGACACCTCAAGAGCTAATTCAATGGTCAAAGAGGTTGATGTTAGAGTTTTTTTATATTATGTCTCCAAGCCAGCAGGCACTTACACTTAGCTTCACCGACGTAAGTCACTTTCATTCAGCTTGGGTTTTGCAGTTCACAGTGGTAGAGATAAACCCAAAGGTAAAGAAAAGAGCAACTCATACATCTTTAAATGATGTATCCCAATACCATCCACTCCCAGGAACACCCTATTATCTCCAGCTCCAAGTTAGCCCAAAGCCAGGCAGGTTCCCATCTCACAGTGTCTGTGTCATGCTTTCTCAGGCATGCAGAGGAGACATTTTAGACAAATACTGCTGCAAGCTAGCTTATTTTAATTTTCAAAATTTCATTATTTTTTTTCCTCCATTGGAAACGGTGACACTAAATAAGCATCCCTTGATGGTGGCTTTCACATTTCCCAGATCTGGAAGTTACAAAGCACAGGTTCTAACCAGCTACAGGTACACAGAGCAGTAAGGCTTGTTCCTTTCAGATTAATCAGGGCTTCATTCAATGATCCTTCTAATGCTACTTCAGTCTCACCATCCCTTGAAGCAGGTCTGTGGAGAGCCAGGTCTATGCTTTTGTTCAGCTTGCTGTAGGTTGTGGTAGGGACAGAAGTAGGCAGGAGGAATTTGACTCGAGGTGAGAGTTATTACCTTGGGGAGACTCAAGGTAGAGAAATGCTGTCATTCTCCACACAAAAAAGGGATATGCTGATTTTGGGGGGGAAAGGAGAAATAACCTTCACCATTAAAATGGATGATGAATCTTTCTCTTACTGCTTTATGATCATAATGGATCTGCAACTTAAACCAGTCTGTTGCCCCAGATTGTTTCAAAAAATTCAAGATCAAACATGGCTTTCTCAGTGTCAAGTGCATTGAAATTAGAGGAGTATTGATTATCGCCTCAGCAGCGCTTTGGTCTGCTCACAGCAGCCTGTGGAGAATAGAAAGTTAAGCAAAGGGAAGAAGTGGGCCAGCAGCTGCAGATGGTGGTTAAAATGACATTCACTCGCACACAGGCTCCAAACAACCTTGGCTGTAATTGCTTACTCCTAAAACCGACCTTAGGATCATTGAACAGAGTCTCCTTTAATTCTGTTTTTACAGTGGTTTCAGAGAGAATTTTGCCATTTCTGTTTGGCTACATCTCAGCTAAATCCACATCATTTCCCCTTGCCTGTGAACAATCATGCCGTCATATGCCACAGAGATGCTAGCAGCAGCGGTCCCTCTTCAGCTCCAGAGCAAGAAACAAAGGCCCCTTTGCACAGCTTGCACTTGTATGGTCATAGTGGATCCTCAGCCTCTTTGCTGAATTGGTGTCAGGCTTTCCACTCGCACCTCGGGGCCCTGAATCATTAATGGTCCGGTCACCTTTGCTCTCAAACCTGAACTCTGGCTTTGCTTAATCAGCAAAGCTGACTCCCCCCCGATCTGGACTAGTAGATATGATTCATAACATCTCATGGCCCCATGTGTTTCCAAAGTTAATCTGGTCAGGCCTGTATTTCAAATTATTCAGTTTCAGAATCCTAGTAAATCTACTACAGATGTGAGACTCCTGCATCCAAGTCCAGCTGGCAGGTCGTCATGTGCATCCCCCATGCAGATGTGGTGGAAAAACATCCAATTCATATGTTCAGTTCCTTAAAGGACTCCTAGCGCCAGCACTAGGCCTGCAGCTGCATCGGGCTGGCTTACCTTTAAAATTGCCACAGGCAAGGATGAGGACAGATGACCTTAAGACATATGGGTACCCCCTCCTCTCTGCTCCTGGGTCTTCCAGAAATAGCCAATTGATTCCCTACTAGCACTGAGACAAGTTTTGACCCTGAATTTGTGGCAGCTCTATAGTATGACCAGCTATTTTGCAGCCAAGTAGAGCATCTAAAAACATTCCACTCTTTCACATCAGTGAAAATCCAAATATTTTAGGCCAATAATGTAGGCTTAAAAGGTCTTCTTAATGAGTTTTATAAGGCCATTCTGCAGTTCACAGTCCACTGTAAGCTAAGTGCCCTTCAGGTTAAAAAGAAATCAGGCAAGGTTGGGATTGATACACTACTAACTAGTAATGACTGGTGTAAATATTTGTATTTCTACTCTTTGTGCATTATCAGCATTTGTTCACAGTGAATTTCCCTCTCCATTGTGAGACCTTTCATCAGAAACAGAAAAATGCATTTATTTTTTTGTAAGAAGAAATTGAATTTGGAAAAAAAAAAAAAAGCCTCAAAAAGAGTAAACCTTAGTTAAAACTTACTAAGCATGTCAGTAAATTCTCTTTAGCACTATCATTCATTGCAAGCTGTCATACTATTCTCTTGACTCAAGGTAGCTTATGCTTATATGTAATGACAGCTGCCTTATTAGAAATACATCTCGAGGTTTTGACACTGCAGAACATAAATAGCACCTTGGAGCTGCAGCACCTTGCTTATCTTGCTAATGAGATACTAAGAGGAGAAACAATAACAAGTTCTGGGTTAGTCATGAGAGAGGTGCCACTCATGCTTGCAAAGGATTGCCCACAGCCACAGCACAGGCTAATCTGTTGGTGCCAGAAGAGGGAAAAAAAAAAAACACACACACACAACAAAACAAAAAACAATCTTACTTCACTGACAGGTGTACGAAGAAGTACTCCCCCAGTGAGAATTCAGGAGCATCAGGCTGGGTCCCATCAGAGATTTTTCTTCACTTTCTTTTGTCCATGTGGCAAGTAGTACTTGGAAGCTTGGATCTTTCCCATTAGTTAAGTAAGCCTTGATGAGCCTGGAGGGAAAGGGCAACAATCAAGAGAGAAACAATCCTGCCACTGCTTAGTTCCTTTCCAAATGTATAGTTCCTTGTAGCACACAAGAGGCTTTTTTGGAAGAACTGTTTTATCCCCATCCTTCAAACATTGTGCACATTGTATATTGAAATCAATCTTGTTGGGGAATTTCCATTCAAATTGCTGCTTTTTCAATTAAAAAGACCAGGAAGCATGATTAAAATTCAGATTACTGGTCTCTGCTGTTTTCATACATTGGCTTTAAGACATTTGTTAAGCACCATCTGCTGTACATTCAGAAAATAGCATTGAAACTGCTAATCTCTTTCCAGTTTCTGAAGAAAATTAAAATTATTTAAATGCTGTCTACTATCAAATATGTCAGCTCCAGAATGTTTAAACTGCATTCATGTAGTTCTCTGATTGCATTATCCATCTACAGTTACAGATAGAACACAAGTTTCTCTTGGAAGAGGAACTATATTACAGTTAACAACTGTATTTTGTAATGAATACCATGGTGGAAGGAGTCAAGAAAATATCTATGTTGAGCCTGAATTCCAGATATATTAAATAAATCAGGATGAAGGCAGCTAAAGACAAAGCACTGTCTTTCAAGGGCAAATTCAATGTGCAGTGACTGTAAGACTCAATGACAAAAACAAAAGCTACACATAAGTTAAAAATCCTAAATGGGCCATATTAGCTTTTCAATATTGTTTAATTATCAGATCAGTTATCACTAATACTCCCAGCCATCACAACTCTTTTGACAGTGAACTGTAGGTGATGGAGAAAAGTACTCCAATTATTAGACTGAACTGAATGAAAAGCCTGAAAGGAGTAAGTAAACCTAGAGAACATTTAAATGAAAAACAGCCACTAGACATT
>CM021766.1:61669386-61693247 GCA_011076525.1 Nettapus auritus | reverse complement strand
TTGCACATCATGGTTCCAGTCTTTCCCTTCCTGATCCTGTGTAAATCCCCTCCCCCCCCCCAGCTTCTGTGTTTGGCCTTTCTTCCCTGCTTTTTAGGGGAAGACAGTTCTCTCTGAGCAGGAAGGAAGGAGTGTCAGAAGCTGTTGCATTCAAAATGATTTACACAGGATCAGGAAGGGAAAGACTGGAACCATGATGTGCAAGGCGAAGGCTCAACTAACAAAGCAGAGTTGGAGAAGCCTAACTCCCGGAAGTGCCCTGCTGGAGCAAGTTCTGCTCCTTTCCTGTCCTTCACATCAATATACTTACTACAAACTAAGCAGGGAGTCCCGCAGCTATGCAACACACAACACCAGTAGTCCTATAATTTAAAAATCAAGAAAGCTCCTAGATCTCCTCCTAGATCTCTTACCTTCTGTGCTCTCCCCATCTCAACCCAGGTGAGAGAATAGAGAAATCCACCAAAGAAGGTCATCTTTTCACTCAGCCCACAGCTCTTTGGAAGAAATAAGAATACTTCATAACTGTGAGGACTGATCTGGAGACCAATGAACATCAACGGAAGCCTTGCCCAAGTACAGATCAGTGGATTTCTAAGAAATTCATTACTCCTAAAGTCACAGTGATTTTGTAAGCCATTATCATTTCTGTTCCACCACAGAGAAAACTGAGGCAAGTAGCAGTAAAGGAACTTGGCTGAGTGATACCACATAAGCCAGTCATCATCACCAGAGCAAATAGTCCCAAATTACCAGTTCCAAAACAGAGGTGGAACTGCAGACAAACTCTCTGCATGGCTCTGCACTCTTGGCCCTCCCCTCCCAGGAAGTTACAGTACTTAAGATCAGGTCTTAGAGAACACAGTATCAGTCATTATGTGGAACCTGTTGTTTTTCTGAGTCAGACCTTGCAAATCAGGGAAGCTGTTTTCATGGGTAGCTATGAAATTATCAGACATCAACTTTTATCTGTATAAAGATAATATTAAGTTTATAAGGGAATAAAGTCTTTGCAAACATACTCATCACAATCCTACTCTTACAGAGTTATATTTGCAAGAATATTGTACTAAGAGTATATAGGAAAAAAAAAAAATCCAATCAAAAGAAAGTTGCCGTTTTGCAGTTCTGGAAGATACATTAAACTACGTAATTTTAATTTCAAAAAGTACAAACTGAGATGTTCTGAACTCAGAAATTTAGTAAAATCTTAAATAGATTTCTTAGTTCCATAAATGCACCTCAAACAAAACCTTTTAAAAGTTTAGCATGAGTAAGCAAAAAAAAAAAAAAAAAACTAAATATTAGAACATAAAAATTCTGCAGTGATGCTCTTGACATTACAGAACATTCTCCACAAATTGCACATGAAATATTTCAAGTAACCCATCCAAAAGTTAATAGCTTCAAGGATCTAATATAATGTGATACACAACACTGTAGTTTTCCCTGCAGCTTCTCCTCCCTTGAACATTTGCAGGGTAACAGTTAGTTATGATGAACAAGAGGTTCTATGGGTTCCTCTAGGGAGATTCTTGATGCACATCAGTATGAAGAAACTCAGGACTGTACAACAAAGAGGGGGGTTCAAATGCCTGTGTTTTTACATCCCAAACTAACAAACATTCAAGTATCTAAGATGGGATAAGTAATTTCTTCTAAACACTGCTCATTTATTTCTCCCGGTTCAAGGCATCATGAAATTTTAGCTGTTAAACTGCAGTAGTACATACCTGCTTTTGGGTTTTGATCCATATCCTGTAGAAAATAGTCATTTTTTTCTATACATTTTGAAAGCCACTTGATACTGATTAAGGAAGACAAATACTTGAGTGAAATTAAAAAAAAAAAAAAAAAGAAATCCTCTTTTTATCAGCAGTTTCTGTATTTACTCTTCCTTTTTCCTTATTAGTACTATTTATCATAATTTACAAAAGTAAGAGCTCTTGCAGCAAAATATTTATACTGATTTGGGCCATAGATGATTTTGCTCTAACACAGTGCTATCAGAGATTGATATTGAATTACAGCTAGAAGCAATTAGAAGCAATTAAAAGCATAATAATTGAAAGCAGCCACACCAGGACTGTGGATTACTTCCACAATAATAAAACTAGGGTGGTGACAGTATGATCTCAACCAGTTTAAAACTAGTATAGCTAGTAACAGTTAACTCACTGAAATTGTTCCCTCCTTTCAGCTGTGCAAAATGAAAATGAAATCAAGTCCAGTATCTCTCTTTCTTTTAACAAAAGTAAGAAATAAATGGAGTAGGAAATTAGAACATAAGAAATTATGCATTGACATCAGAAATCAGTAGAAAAATAAATAAATAAATTTAAATCTTCTAAAATCTCAATAAAAAAATATCCAAAAAGTACTGACTTCTATGATGTTCTATGAGTAGATAACAGCATGAACATAAAACAGATCTATATATAGAAACAATGAAGAAATACGAAATATCATGCTACAAGGTTTGAGATTTTATCCTGCCAGATGCTGAACTCTCTGGCCCTGACCCAGCAAACCATTTAAGCATGTGGTTAGAAGTCAGCGTGCATGTTGCCCGATTGAAACAAATGTGGTTATTCAAAGTTTGAGCACATAGTTAAGTGCTTTGAAAGATTGGGTCATTAGAGTACTAACCACTTACTGCCAGAGTATAAGGCTAAATTATTGCTACGTACGGGTGATTACTTAGCTGTCCATTACGAGGCTCACATACTACTCTTTGAAGCACACTTTGAAGCATTTCTTCACCAGTGGATAAGAAAAAAATGTGGGTCTCTGTGGAAAGGAAATTACTCCATTCCCATCATTTCACTTTCATGTGCAAAACCAAATTACACTGATGCCCATGTACAAGCATCACATGGGGAAACGCATACCACTATCAAAGACAATGGTAATTATACAATGCTACCCACTGTGTCCCATGTGCACAGACTCCATTAAATCCAACTTCCTCCTGTATGCAGGCCTAGTATAACTCATAATTTGCAATGAAAAGGGTAAAGTCATGCAGATAGCAAATGCCACATTTTGTTTATAACATTGGTTAGATTTTCTGAAATACTGCTTGATGCTGGGCAACATCGCTGCCTAGCAAAAACATTGTTGTCAAAAAGAAAAGTTGTGCCCTCTTAATATTGAATAGAACTTGCAATTCTATCTTAAAGCCAGGAGCAAGACTAGTTATAAAAGTGCATTTGTAGCCTTTGTTCTGACTGATGTAGACTGAGGAATAGCTGTATGCTCACTAAAGTATATGTCAAAGAGGAAACCAAAACACATTTTTTATGCTCGTGGAAGCAGGAGAACAATATTCTGCAGATGTTTGCCTGCTCTCAGCCCAGGAAATAAGATCCCTTTCCTTAACTGAGGTGACTTTTTCTACTGTGATTTAGAGGTTGTGAGTAAAAGTTAGAATAGAAGCTCATAATTTTATTTTAATTATGCTTTTATATACCTACCAAAATGTATCTGTTCTGTTCAGTTCTCAATATGTGATTCCACCATGGTTGGTTTGGTTTTTTAGTTTTGTTTTTGCTCGGGGAGTGCGGACATATTTTGCCTTTGTCAGGGAACACATTCACAGTTTGGTTCTTATCATGTAGAAAGAAAATACCCACATAGGAAAACAACAAAAACACTAAAAATCCTATTACTGCTTTTTCCCTTATTATTTGCCTCTAACTTTATTCTGCCATCCTGCCTGTTTATGTCCTCACATTATTGCACCATCTTCATTCAAGTAAAGCACAGCGCCTGGCCGTTTCAGGAATCAAGAGTTACCTTGCCTTCATAGGAGAACCCTATTCTGTTGTTACAGTCTCTGCTTGGTGCTCAGGTATCATAGTGATGATTGAACTAGAAATAGTAATATGTGTCACAACCTTTACATAGGGAGAGAAATAATTCTGTAATGGCAGTGCAGTTAGGCTTTTGTTCTTAAACTCTGCAGTGGTTCTGCAAAGGTTTCTGTAAGGAGGTGGAAATGTCTCTCTCACCACAGGGGTTACTAAAATGGTAAACATCAGGGATAGCAGCACAAGCATTTGATGAGCATGTATAGCATAAAGTTCTTGTTTGTCAAATACTGAAATCTCAGCATAAAGCCACCTTAGTTGGGACTGTTCCTGAAATTCCTGAAACATCTCATCGCTTCAGTGCTAAATTGTCTGCACCTCCTTCTCCACCTTGTCCATCTGTAAATGCATGGACTATTATTCTTATATCCCTTTTCTCTGGTGTTACCTTGGCCACTGTTGATGAAGGGGAAAAAAATGTAACTCTAGGCTGTCGATCAGGATCAGCCCATCCTTTGCAAATGTCAGCCTCTATCAGTAAGAAGCTAAGCAGTGTCACACTGTATTTGAATCCTATGTTCAAACAAAGCAGAGAAGCTCCCAATGAGAAGGACTTATTTCTTTAGGTCATCTACCAGATTTTTTTTTTTTTTTTTTTCTCCAAGTGCATAACTAACTCCATGGAAGAAAGTTGTTGGAAGATGTAGGAGTACCTACAGGGTCTTGGGCTACAACTTTAATTGCTCTGCTTGGCTGTGGTTTGACTCCATGGTTTATAAACTTCAACATATATGATAAAAATATATTCAGTTGAAAGTAAATGAGAGGGAAGTAAATGTATTCTACATCCACATATGCCAACTGAAAGCTGACTATGAAGTGACAGTGATATGGGAGACATGGACAACCTGATCCAAAGCAGACCTGGGTAGTTTGGTAGAATACCAGCTGACATTTCCCCCCAGTGAGGTTTAGCATTTCAGAAAAGTTTCAATCTACAACCATTAAAAAAAAATGCATAAAGACAAATGCTTCATTTTCCCACTGAAGTACAGAGTATTAAATGACTTGCCAGGGTTATGCAACCCTGCATATCAGGTTAACAGCAAAGCTATTGATCCAAGTCTTTCCTTGAGTCCATCCACTGGACTGCAACACTGCAACTCAAACTTTCCTTTTGGATCCTTCTTTGGTTGGAACATCTGAACCTTTAAGTATATTTCACCTTAATGAATTGGCAAAAAGTCATGTGCACAGATTGACATAAGCACAAGCAAGACCTATACCATCAGTTTTGTGTGGTGAATACGCCATTTGGATTATCAACCTTATCGTATTATTAAAAAACACATGTAATCACATATTTACCACATTATTGCCATAGCATACTAAAATTGGATAATCAGTGAATTTTGTCAAAAATAAATCTCCAGTTGTACACAGGAAGTTTCCAGCTCTAGCATCCTAGGGGTAATATTTCATGAGCCAATACAGCAGAATTAGAAAAAATGCTGCACTAAGAAGGAAGATGGGCTGAAAACCAAACTCTCTGAGGCTGATGGTAATGTTGTAATACATGTTATTGGGCTAGACTTTTGACTTTTGAATAGTCTGGAAAAAGAAGGGCAAACAGGAGAGAGGAGTGAGACAACCCTACCTGGAACTGATTTGGTCTGAATAGCTCAGTTGTAACCATACAATGAATAGCACAGAGTAGCCACACATAAGGATATAAAACCCATGTAAAGTTGAAATGTGGGGGTAGTCTCTAGAAAAGCAGAACCCCTTTACATTAGACTATACACAAGAACTGGGCAGATGATAGCTCCACCATGGCCTTGATAACTGCAGCATTTGGAGGAAAAATCTCTACAACACAGCTCTAGGGCACAATCAGACAGCTTAGAGGTAAAGCCACTTTATTCCTCAGTCCAAATCACTAAAGCAGGGGCCTTAATTAGGCAGATGTAGAAAAATTAAACTGAGGAATGAGTCATTTTGCAGTGACCTGTTGGACAGGTTTCAAATTTAACCATTTTAGGACTTAAAAAATAAAGAACTCATCCTACAGACAGTCTGTGTCACCTCTCCACCTGGCAGAATTTAAGCATTGCTTGAATGCAATCAATGGCCTGAGAGAGCTGGAGGGCTCTCCCTTCACCTTTCACTCACCTTCATCTAACAAGAGAAGAAAAGGGAAGGACACCTCTATACACTGTTCATCTATGCAATTCACTTATTTATTTATTTATTTTATTTTGGAAACACAGTAAGTAATGAAAATCAATCAGTAATGAAAATCTATCCTAACCCAGAGCTGGGCAAATAACCTTTTGAATAGTTTAGATGCCATATCTCAGCACTGAAAACTCAGAGGCTGAAACGTTCTGTGGTATAACTGATGCTTTAGATTATTTTAATGACTGCTATTTCATGTTTTAACTCCATGGACCAATTGCAATTGTTCTAAATTTCAGCTTTGCTACTCAATTATCACATGACCCACATAAAACCCTCTCAGTTTCCTGCTCTGACAGGATCTGCACATTTGCAATTCTGCTTCCCAGCACCCTTGTGTATGTGGCTTTGAAACCCGCTCTGCCAGTAAAACTGAATTATTTGATCGTTCCGAGAAGACAAACACAAAAGGGATATAAAAAAAGCAAGCTGAATTTATTCAAGATTTGGACAAACATCTGTGGAATGCTCCTGGCATTATTTGCCCAGCTCTTTTTAACACTATGGTGATACAGCATTTTAAACTGTATGGTGCCTACGGTACCCATGCTCACTCAGCATCTTCCTCCAAGACAGGATCGCAGACAGGCTGTATAACCCAAAATGTGTTGTACCCACACACTCACTGCAAACTCAGACCCTGCAAAGCTTCCTGGAAGGCAAAGAATTAAAGGGGAAAATTGTTCAAAGCATCACAATGTGCAATTTCAATGTAAGGCATAATGAAAGTAGCTGTGTGGGAGGATATTATTTCATTATAAACCTCAATCAGATGCCCGAAGATTTCTGTCATCTCAAGTGAACATTCCATCAGGCTCTACAAGAGGTTTTCCAATGGAAGAAAAATTGCACCCCCCCTGCCCCCTCTCCCCCCCCCCCCCCCCCCCCCCCCCCCCCCCTTCGGGCTTCAGAAAGTTGTATGGCTTTTTTAACAATTTCTAATGAAATCCCATATTACTGCTTCTCCCCTGGGAGACTTCAGAAGTCATGCAAACTTCACAGAGCCCATATGTTCATAAACCACAAGCAAAAGACCAGTAAGGAAATAAATTGCAGTTCTCCAATTAGCATCTGACATTCTCTAATGTTTTTTTTGAAAGGGAGAATTTGTCTTTTTTTTTTTTTTTTTTTAACCACGCTGGTAAAATAAATGAGTTACTCAACCCAGCATTATTTCATATTTTAAGGCACACAGAAATCAAAAACTCCAATTCACGGTGGAATACGAAACAAACCCAGCAATTTAGAACATGCTAAAGGGGCTAAAACATGCATGAATATTTTCTTCAGGCTCCTTATTGTGTATTCACAGCTACTGCCAAGCTCAACAACATAGACGGGGTATTAGGATATGAAATGGGAAGTGGTCAAATTTTCAAAGCAGGCTGCTGGGTGTTGAACACTTTTGAAAATCTGGCCCTTGACTCTTGGTGGTGTTACAGAAAGAAATCTCTCTCTGCTGGCACTTGGCCAATCAGTTTTGGAAATCCTTTTGCACAGTTATTTCAGTAAAGCATAAAAACCTATCCCTAGCTTTCTCTGTGTGATTAAGCACTGTCACCAATCACTATGCAGCTCTAAGGTACGCATGAAATATTCCTAGATAAATCCTCCATCCCCAGAGAAACGTGTTTCCTGTACAACTGTAAATCCAGGTTCTGTGTTGAAACTAATCTAGTCTGGCAATGCTGTGGCCCTAGAAAAGTTTCCTTGGAAATGACAAACTCATGCAATGGCAAAGTCAACCAATCTTTTCATGCCACTATATTATATTGAAAACACCTGGTTTATTTATACAATGACTTACTGATTAGGGTTTTAGAAATAATAATACATAAACTTTATAGCAAAAAATATACATATAATATTTCATCCTTCTATGATATATAGAAATGATGTATATTTGTGTGTGTGTACATATATATAAATATATGGGTTGTAATTATGTCTAGGGCACTTGTGTATAGATACGTGTATCTACATACACACAGTATACATTAATTTATCTTTGTCTGTGCCATATGTGTATACATAAACACACATAAATACACACACAGGACCATATTTACACTCTGTGAGTAGATGTGTACATTGCAGAACCTGCACACAAACAGCTGTAGTCCTTCACTGGATGTGAGCATCAGGGGGGTCAGTGACGCCCATGTCAGTGTCCGCTGAGAGAGAACAAGTGTCATCGCTGTGGGCATAGGACTGGCTTGATGCATCTTCCTTTGTGAAGAACTAGATTTGCTGGACAGTGGCACCCTGCAACGCAGGGCTTGTTGCATGGTCCAATCTCATTCCAGTTGTCACATGTTTTGACACATCCTGGACCACAGGTATCATAAACTGCACCGTGTTTACACTGGGTTGCTGAAAGACAATCAAAAGGAACAGAAGATGGGTGTTACACAAAGCCAGGTAAGGACGAGCAAGGAAATTTACATATCTTGTTGCCTGCTTTCTGTTGCAAATATCAAAAGGTACATTTTGGTATTATGATCATCTAGAAAAAGCTAATTGTACAGAGATTCCACTGCATGAAATGCAACAGGACTTTACATGACAAATGTAAAGGTAGCAACATTCCTAATCAAAAAGGTATCAAGTTCCTAACAGTCTTGCACATTTTGAGAATTTTAACAAAGCTGACAGTCTATAAACTTTTGGCAAAGTTTCTGCGTACAAGCAGATCTATGTCTTGTATTTAATGATTAGCATTTTTTACTTACTTGTTATAATGTCTTTTAACAAAAATTTCAGAAACATTTACATGGACAGACAGTTATTACCAATTCCACTATTACAAAAATAAAAGACAGTCATTCACCACAACAGGTTTTCTATTTCTAAGATTATACTTCCAATATTGCATATTGCAGCAAACCAAAACAATGTTATTAATTCAGCAGCACCATTTCTTTTATAAAAAAAATAAAATCAATGATTTCTATCCTTTGTGCTATTTTATCAAAGGATCACTGAGAATGAGGATTCTCGTACTTAATGATTCCAGTATCTATTCAATGATTTATATAGCTGGCAGTTCAATGGGTTTCCAACATAAATACTACTGAGGGCTCAGCTAAAAGCACTATAAGCCCACCAAATCAATATTTAAACTCTTAACATTTTATATCCTGCCTTTTTAGTATGGAGAATAATCCATGGTTCAATAGCAAATTAAAGCCTGTTACTCTTTCTAACAGCTGTGCTGATGGCAAAAACATGTCATGATAAAATAGTTTATAGACAGTAACAGATTCTCAAGCATCCAGAAACATCTCTTGCTATTTAGAGAGAGGTGGCTGAATTATAAAAGGTTTCTTCCATTTTGATTGAAAGTGCAGATTTTGTTAAAGAAGAGTACTGTTATGGACAGAAAGTACTGTTTTGTTATGTGGACTAGCCTCAGTGTGTCACTACAGTGTTGCTATTATTCATAAAGAGAATATATGCAGAAATAAACTGATTAAAGCACTAAAGTCTTCAAGAGAGTTACAGGAAGGATGTAAGTCTTACTGCTAAGGCATCATAAATTTAAGGGGTTCTTCTGCAGTAACAAAGCGATCTTCAAAACAGAATCAGCTTCTTGCAAGTTTTACTTCTTACACATTTTATGGCATCTATGCAAATGCAAAAACAGCACTGAAGAAGGAAGGAATTCTGGAAAGTTCTCAGGACACAGGTATTAAATGTGCAAAAAAAAAAAACTGGCTAGTACAGCAGAAAACAACTGTGGAGTTACAGAGAATCAACATATAAATATTAGATAGATATTAGATATTAGATATAAGGTAGATATTAGAAAATAAAGTTCTCTAGCTCTAAGCATGAAAAAGCACTAGAACAAGCTATTTAAGAGCTCTGTGAGACATCTTTCATTGAACATCATTTTAGAATAAGTTGGGAAAATTATCTTTCAGGAATGTTTGAGATGATAGGCTTATTCTGCCTTTGGGGACTTTTTTGCAAGCTTTACATTTCATCTTCCTCTGAATAACTTCTGCACACACTGAAGAAGGGAATAAACAAAAGGAAGAATTTAAATGAGATTTAAAAGGGAAATGGAAAATTTAGAAGGTGGAAAAAACATGCAAGCAATATTAAGCATACGGTAATACACTAGATTCACTACAAATTACACTTATACAATGTGTTAAGAATAGAGATCTAATCCCTAGAGTGGAAAGAAAAATGTGCAGAGTTTCCAGGAGCTTTCAAACATATTAATATATTTTGCAAATGTATTAATTGTCTATAAAAGTAGACTGAGATGCTCAAAGCACAACATGAGTTATCTTAAAGAGGCTGTGACCTTAAGTTTTTAGCCTGTATAGGTTTCTTTCCACAAAGCTTTATGGCAGTAATAGCCAGCCCATTTATTCCACCTGAGCTCTGTTTGGTGCCTTAGCTGATGGTTTTGAGGAAAGTTGGCTCAAGGTCTCCTTTCCAATTCCTCGTATCTGCCACAGAGTAAATGAGAATATATTACAGGCTGCCTTCAGCAGCTGTGGTACCCTTAAGTTCTCCCCAGCTCCACTCTACCACATAAGGATAGATGCCCTCTTACATGTCCAGATACCTCCTTCTCCTTGAGATGATCCCATGGAGAAGACATGATGGCTTTAATTTCTGCTGTAGTCAGTCCATAATGGGGTTATTAACTTACTGCCAAGGGAAAAATCAGAAAAGTACAGCAGTTGCTGTTTAAGTTCCCTGGATGGTTTTTATTGTTGAGTGCTTCAGCTGTTAACATGTGGTGTGATTGATCCAGAACATTCCACTTCATCAACAGTTTAAAAAATAAAAATAAAGACATTCTGCAGTAGGCTTCCCAGGGACTGCTGAAATGAATCAGTACCTTGTAAACATGGAAAACAGAAGTGATGCCTTTGCACCCATCTTTTGAGGCAAATTCCTCTCTTATAGTACCAAGTTCTGTTAGTAATAACTTCCTTAGTCCACTAGCAAAAAAAATAATAATAATAAAAAAGCACAAAAAATTACTAATAATACTGCATTTTGCAACGTTACCAGTCCCAACAGGATTTTTCCACTCTTCTTCTAGAACATGTGTTTGGCATGACAGATGTGAGCTTCCTCAGACTGCTTTCTGAGCTGGCGGGATGATAGCCAGCTCCAGTCCAGAAGCCATATAGTCACATAAATACAGCACTGTGCCTGAGCTAATAAACCCAGCCTAATAAGGCTATACAGTTTTCAGATCAGAGCTGGCTTATTCCAGCCAGTTTGGCACTTTCATAGAGAAGGCTTGTATCTGTCAGCACCCGTCTTTGTAGACATAGCCATCATTTTCTAGGAGGAATTTTTGTTCCACAATATAAAAGTCAAAGTACCTAACATGGAACTGCTGAAGACTCCCCTTGTAGTATGATATCTGGTAAATTTGGTTCCACGGAAATTTCTGAGCTAGTATTTGTGCATCAGTGCATCATACAGCTTCTTGTGCTGGTATTGCACAGTTTGGGCCTTCGAGGTGTTTTAAGGACTTTCAAATGACATGTCACTTGTGGAGCTTGCATTCACAAAGTGTCCTTTTAACACAGAGCTGTAGAAGGCAATAAATCTGAGTACTGCTCTGATCATGATACAGTTCTGTTGATCCTTCAAACTTTCAGTTTTTAATAAGTTTCCACTGAGAAGTCAGAGTAGCGTACCCCCTCTGATGCATATTCACAGAGAATTAGAAAGATTAAAGAAAACCAAGATGCAGCAGGTAAGAAGAGTGACTGGCCAGAAAATTCCACAGCAAAGAGGGGACCCAGCGGAGAAGAGTGAAAATCAGATACAGGCTCATCTTCCTCTAGTTTGACTGGTCATCGTCTAGCCTTACTGATCATAAAGGGTTGAAAGGAGAAAATTGTTCCGCTTTTATGAAGTTGTTGGAGCATGCCAGCACATTAATGCTACCATGTGCACTTTGCACTATATTATATTCCCTATCTGCTTTTTCTGTGTAGGTATGTCCATGGCAGGGAGTTATTGATATCTGCCATCCTAGAGTCTTCTTTCCCTCAGTGCTCTTAGAAATGCACTGTTAAATTGCTATAGCCTAAGGCCTTTCACCATCCTCAGTTTACTTAATCACACTTTTAAAATTGCTTCCTTATCATTTCTTGGGCTTTATATATATATATATATACACATATATATATGTTCTATCTCTTTTTCAAAACCTTTTCCTTCCATTTCTATCCCTTCTTTTCCCTCTCCATCACCTTCTCTTATTTCTTCATTCCTTCTCCCTGACACTTTTGTTTTTGTTTGCTTTGTTAATACATCATATTTTTCCTATGTCCATCCTAAAAAGTCTCACTCCTCACGCAAACCTCAATTCCTTTCCAAACCCTATCAGTTCCCATGCAGATCTCACCAACCATCCCTAGCCCTTTTCCCTACTCATTAGCTTCTCCTCTTCACCCCTCCTGTTAAATGATACTCTCTTTACTGAAACAGCCTCAAAGGACAGCAAGCCTTGTGCTGTAGTATTTCACAGAGGACTTAAAGGAGGATATGTTGCTACACTGAGGAGGGAGGAAGAGAATGTAGGGAACAGGACATATAATTCAGCCTTCTGAGCATCCTGTTTGGCTGGCTGTCCAGACAACACAAGCTTTCTAAATATTATGAAAATGAGTTAAGTGTACAGCAGTTGGGGTAGAGGAGCTGGCAACCACATGAGATCTGGTTTTATAACACACAAAAGAATAATTAAAACCTGACTATACTAATAAGTATACTCCATTTCCATTAGAACACAGCTCTTCCAAGTATCCTACCAGCTATGAAATGTCAAACAGGAAATGAAAGTCACAGAATGCTAAAGTTTTATTATGGATATATTGTTTCATACCCAGAAACTTTTATCCATAATTAGGACACAATAATTGTAACTATGAGTTTTGGGAAGAAAAAAAGTAAATTAAAGAATAAAATTTTGGTGCTGGCCACTGGTAACATATGGACGCATTTTACAGATGCAGTGGATGCACTTAAATGCTTACCGTAAAACTCACTATAGAAGATTGTGCTACTTATTTAACACTGTAGGCTAAAGTAAGTGTTTTGAGGGTATTTGACCACATACTTAACAAGATTTCCCCTTCCCCTCTAGAAATCTGAACTGAGGTTAAAAAACTCAGGTGGATTTAAGAACATCTTTCATTAGCTTTAATGGAATACGTATGTTTAAATTCCTTCACAATGTTCACTCAAGGACTCTTTTTGCCTTAGAAAATGTTCTTGCCCTTGGTAAAATGACAGAAAAAACGTGAAAAGAAGCCTCAGTTAGTGAACTTGTGATATGCCAACACTTGTATAAACTCCTTAAGGCAAGTACTGGAGTTTTTTTTTCATTTTATGGCATCTCATATGGTGGGGTCTTAGTCTGAAGAGTTTTGATTAAAAAAAAAAAAAAAAAAGAGTCAGGTTGCTTATTTCAGTTTCCGCATGGATCTGCTATTAGATCTATAGATTAGAATTATATATGGTATTAGCACTAAGACCACATCCTTGAACAGTGCTTTCACTTATTGACACCCTGTTTGGGTTGTTCTGTTCCTACATAAGAAAAAAATAAGCCTTTTGGGAACAGTCAATCAAATGTAATTTGCTCTGTCACTCACCCATTCCTGCTATTGTGCCTACAACAGAAAAGGAAATTGAAGTTGAGAGAGTAGACCCTGAGCCACACACAATCACCAAAATCAACCACAGAGCAATAGCTCTTTGACCAGCACTGAGTATCTTCGGCTCGTTTTTTTCCAACTACTGTCAATGGCTTTACATAAATCTGAATACCTTTCCAGGCAAACCAAGGCCATTATAGAGTGTCCTAAATTAATGAGACCATCATGAGGGGAAATATTAATCTGCAATACTGCATTCACTTCAAGTGACTATGACCACAGGCCACTGCCTCTCATGGAAAAAAATTACTCACAATTACTTGCAATTAATCCAGTCCTAATCAAATGCAGAATTTTGTCCAAGTGCCTGCATTTTGATATTCCCATAAGACATTTTCTTCTTCCCTTCTTGAACCTTCTGCAATCATATATATATATCTTGTCTCAGGAAATACAACTGTGCTTTAACAGGAGGTCAAAGGAGTTTAAACATTATCTGCAATCAAATGTGGACATATCCTTAAAGAAAAAGGCATGCATTTCTTCCAGATAGTACATAAAATTATGCTAGCTGGCATGAGAGATGACAAGTTTTGTAACTAAATAAACATCTCTAGTATTTGATGATTCAGAATCGTTCCTGGTGATGTCCCTCTCCATACCTCAGCACATAACTTCACTGCTGATGTAACTCCAGTTCTAGACAGTTTGTTTCTGATTCTCCTCCACCAGTAAAAGGATAAGAGTATATTAAACTAAGCACCAGGTTACAAAGATGCCATCCCAAAGTGCTTACCTGCACAGTGCTGCTCAGGTACCCACTGGACTTTCAACCCTTCTCGCTGACAGGCTCGGGAATAGGCCAGGAATGACTCACAATAGCAGTTTTTATGAACTGGACACTCGCACATGTCTGTCACACAGGACCTGCAGAACAAAGCCCCGGAACAAATAAGCAAGGAAAGATTTAGCAATTATCTCACCAAGGTTTGGAATCATTTACTCTCCAGTCACACAGAGTTTGATGCCACAGCAAATTATGCTAAGCAGCAAGAAACTTAAACAATTGCTTTTCTGCTGCCAAATGTAACCTCACATCTCTTTTTTGATGCACCGTTCTAATGCAGAGAAGGCTTAAGAGCACCAAGGAGAGAACCACATGGGAACAGGGACGTGAGAATAAGAACCAATAAACGTCAAGCAGAGAAGACCAAGACCACAGTGGTAGGAAGCAAAATCCAAAATGATAAATGATTTGCACCAACACAAGATAAAGGCTTCTTTCCCATTCCTGGAAAGTTATAATGTAATAATACTATTAATAACAAAGCAGCAGTATTAAATGGGTGACTTCTGCAGGAAATGAGCACATGTCCTTCAATGCAAGGAATGAGAACTTCTCCCCAGGTCACCTCCAGCTTCCCCCCACTTTGAAGGCCCCAGAGCAGCTATATGTCTGTTTTCTCAGCAGCAACACTGCCAAATGCCAGACTAAATGGAGACAGGCTGATGCAGCATAGCTGAGCAGTTCTTATGCTAGGAAACCCCCCAGGCACTTGTTAATAGCACAATCTTCTTCCATTGCATAAGATGGAATCACCACAAAACATGGCAGAGAGCAAAGCTGCTAACATGGCCCTAAGAAATAACTGCTACTGCATTTGTCACCACTATATTTCAAGTTAGCTAATCCAAGATGTGTGCCCATTTGGCACAGATCTAAAATACAACTGGCAAGAGACAGCAGATTTGCAGTTGACAGTTTCTGCTTTTGCAAAAGGCTTAAACATTTCTGCAAACACAGAAATGCAAATTAAGAATTGCCAAGTATCTGCTGCTCCAAGTGAAGGGACGGACAAGGTGTGAGGAAGACACACAGCCCGTGTGAGGAAGACACAATCAGGGCCTCAGTACCTCTGCTTTCCAGGGATTGCTCCGTGCATGGAGGTCAATGGGCAAAAGCGTCTTGCGCCCTAGTGTCCTCTCCATTCCTGAGAGATCAAGGCAACACTTGTGAGAGTCACAAGTCCTTCAGAAGGACCGAGAACTAAAGTCACAAATGAACTCTCCATATTAACTGCTCTTGCTGTGGATCAAAAATTCAACTGTCTTTAGGAAAAAGATGGATATGGGCCTCTTTTTCCAGAAACTTTCACCATAGCTAGTGTCTGGAAAAGGAGCAAGCATCTCAGCAAATTAATCTGGAGCCCTAATGCCTGTAGGACGCTTTGGAGTCACTGGGAGATCTTTATTCAAAAGTAGGTGAGAGGATTAGTGGCCCATCAAACATGGACAAACTTCTTTCTGCCTAACCAACAACACCCATTTAAGAGTATTTCCCCTTGTCAG
Organism: Nettapus auritus; assembly: GCA_011076525.1. NCBI lineage: Eukaryota > Metazoa > Chordata > Aves > Anseriformes > Anatidae > Nettapus > Nettapus auritus. Next base: position 61,677,196 of record CM021766.1, on the reverse strand, counting down.
AGTTACTGGCTGTTTCGGTGACCTTTTATATGGTTATGCCTGACAGTTCTGCTTGACATTTCCATCTGTGTTTATTCATTTTTACTCTCAGTGAATCCCCATCATGAAATTACCTAAAAAGTCAACACGACAAATAAGCAACATAAGTGCTAATGTAAAAAGGTTACCGATCCTGCATTTATCAATATATATGTAATATGCATAAGCAGAATTGCTTTGGATCAAATGTTCACATTTACAGACCAGTGGTTTTCATTTGAAATTACTTTACTTTCCAGGGGCAATATAACTTCAGTTCTGTGGTGGGTCCCTTTACATCCTTTCCAGTAACAGATGTTGCTGCTTGGGCATAACAGCTGATAGGCTGTAAGGAACAGATCAGCACTATGCCTTTGGCCTTTGTTACATTGTTACTATGTTTTTGGCCTTTGGACATTGTTAGCTGATAAAAGACCTTGTGTAAGCACAAAGGGTAACTTTTTTACATGACACACTAACTTCACACTGTTTCCTTTGGCCACAATGTGCCTGTGATCTCCTCCTAGCATTCTGTTCCACCCATAGCAGGAACTGCTTCATATCCCCAATGACATTTGGGATATGTATTTCTCATTTTACAGGGAAATAGATACTTGTTTGCTCCTGCAGCACATTATTATCACAAAGAAGATCTGTAACTATCTCCACAGATAGAGTCAGCTATCTAAATACCATTCCATCATATTATCATTTCTGTGGTAGCTAGTAGTGTTTTACTGCTCCCCACTAAGAATTAGTTTTAATGCCAAAGGTGCTTAGGGATGCTTGCCAGTGCCAGGTCGGTTATGTGTTCACTGACTTTCTGCCTTAGAAATTATAAAACCCTAAGCCTGAGGTACTTCCTTTGCTTTTGAAGCACAACTGTAGTTCTTAGCATTACCCAGAGGGGGATGCCACCTTCTGCAGTGAGTCAGTGCAGTGACAGCTAACTCAGGTGCTTGCATCAGGTCAGGAAATCTCAAGGCTCTCCATCAATCTTTCTAATTAAATACCATGTTCATGGCATTCTTTGTGACCAAGCCCGGGCATGGTTTTGGGGATTAGGGAGGCAAGGGCAGTGTTCCCAGCATGCAGGATGGCAGCAGTGCAAGCATGCTGTTTGAGTTTAGCTGCTATATGCATGTGCTACATGATGCTACACCATTAGCCCTTGGCATTGGAATGGCCGTAGGTATCCAGGCAGGCTCCAGAATGAAACGTGTAGATTGACTGGGATCAGCATTATTTGCTACGGTGTTCAGCATGTGTGTTCACTAAGGAAGGTAGAATGCCACATTCAAAACAAACAATACTCTGATTCATTACACACCTAATTGCTTGTGTAATTTTTATTTTCCTGAAGTGTTTTATCCTGGTGACAGCTGCTGGCTCACTCCTTAGGCTTGGCTGAGGACCAGTCATCACACTGCAGATGTTCTATTAATGAATTACAATTTCTAATTATTTTCAAGCTTAAATAATTATGAAAGATGATAGTAAATGAAAATATATCCACAACTGACAAGCCTAGTCAATCAAAATAAAACCTTTTTTTTTTCCCTTATGAAATTTCTTGGTGGCAAGTTTAAAGCATTAATATTAATATTAATTGTAGTTAGATGGATTGGCAGTTGGGTAGGGAGGAAGGGGTCTTTTTATATCACTTCTCAAATTAGCAGGGAGCAAGTATGTGGTCTGTCTGATAGTCAACAGAGTCATTGCTTCCCTTCAGTGCCAAGTCACCAAGACAGTCAAAGGGCAGTTCTGGGAAAAGACCCCCCTTTGGCTAGGGGATGGCTACTGAGAGAGTGTTGGCACTGTCCCATTGGCAAACTTTGGCACTGGTTCTGTAATTCTTTTTCCAACTATGAATCCTTCTTGTATTTAATTATATTTCTCAGAGTCATTGTTACAGTTATATCAGAGAGTCATTAGGGGATGCTTCATGATATAAATTTACAGTCCAATTCTTGTGTGCAGTCTTCACCCATTCCCCTTTCAAAAATCTTCAGTATACCTATAGCTTTTTTTCACCTTCCACAGAGACTGACGCAATTCAAACTTCTTTGTTAGATTCTGTGACTCTAACTGCATGTATGCAGAGGCTTTGGGCTTATCTGTTCTCTAAACTGAGTGTTCAAACAACATAAATACACTCTTTTATTAAAACTTTGGAGATGTCGACAATGAAGCCGTACTGTCAAGTTACCATACTGCCCACTGAAGGACACTTTAGGTCTTCCAGGGTATTGTGATTTAACCAAGATCAAAATATTTGCTTAAGTGAACTAAAAGTGAGAATACATTCCAGAAACTTAAACATCAAACCATTAGAGTCATATAGAAAGAATCCTGCAGGAAGACTGCAGTGGAAGTCACTGATAAAATTAAGCTGTTTTACCAGCTATGGAAATACACCCAGAATACTTTAATCAGCCTTAACTCTGCCCTCAGTGAAATCATATCAAAATGCAATGATATTGCAGTCCAAAATAAATTTCTTTTAAGGACATATTTAGATTTCTAAAAAATATTTGGCTGTGATGGTGTCCTATTGTTTCATCATCTGAAATTGTAGAGAAAATCTTATCACCACCAAATGTAAGGTAATGGCTCCCAGAATCATATTTTTGGAATAGGACACCATGATGATTAAAAAAGACATGAATTTTGATCTTAGGCAAACTTACATAATTATTTATGCATACACATAAGTGTTAAGTCCTCTCTCTCAAATCACAGGCACTTGTGTAACAGTGAAATAGCCCCAGACTCTATCTGAGGAAGGTCCAAGGGGACAGTGAGAAATGTTGTTTCCCTCTCTTACTCATTGTTGAAACTCAGTCACAGCTTCCCAGATCCTTACTATCTTGCTGACATGCTCTTTTAAAAAGACATCTTACCAATGACAAGTGTAATATGCGCATATACATACCTACATGTGGAACAAAGCAGACTTTTGCTATTCAGCCCTTTTCTCTGCATAGTATTTGAGATAAATAATGCAGCTCACATGCTGGTCTCCCAGAAAAAGATGTGTAGTGCAGAGAGACATGAGGACACTTAAGAACACAATGAATAAAAGGCTTTGAAACCTGTTCCTGTCCTGCTAGAGAAGAAGTACTGTTCCTCCTGTGAGCCCTCCTTCTCAAAAACACTTTATTTGGAGCCCCAGCTCCAATGCTGGCCTAATTTAGCATCAGTTATGAGCCCCAGCTCCAAATAAGTACCCAAGCACAGCCAAACCTCTCAATCCTCCATTGGAACTAAGCGCCTCAGTGTGATTCCTTTTGATGCTGCCTGTGCTGCCTGCAGGGTGTGTGTTAGAGATGGCGCTAATTGGGTATATATAATCACAAACTGTTGCAGAGGGAAATCCATGAAAGTGAAGGCATCCGGAGGCCAGGGGACACACCCTTTGAGGAGACACACATGCACACACTGCTTCCACAACTTCAAAGTGAACTGGATGAGTATGCTTCTTCAGCAACAGCCCTTTTCCACATTAAACCATGGAAAGTCTCCAAGTCTCACAAAGGGCAAAGAATCGAGTCCTGTGCTACATGTTCTATGAAAAAGAAGGAGGAAAGATCAGCAGTGAATCCCACAGTGCCACACAGAATTGAAATTGCAGATGTTCAGTGTCACTTGCTAAACATCAGCAGTCCCTCCTTTCAATTTGCAGTGCACACAAATCCAAACACAGTCGTATCAGGAAGGACTGTGCCTTTTTGCATCATATATATATATATATGAAATCTCATTTCTCAACAGGAATGGGATGCAGGGCACTTTTCAGACCTTTTGGCAATTTCACTAAGTGGCTTTCTGCAGATAGAAAACACTAACACCCTCCCCTTCACCATTTCACCACTAGGTCTCAGCAGAAGCTCTTGCATCACCATCCCCACTTTACATATGTGAAAACTCAGACATCAGGCCATGAAAGGGCTTGTCCTCCATACTGGGCATAAGCTGTATGCTTACAAATTCCACTGACTGAAGGGCATTGGCCTAGGGAGGAGGATTAATGTCCAGTCCCACCAACCTGTGAGACAGACTCGTCAGGAGAACTTACCAGTATGCCACATTGGAGTTTTGGTACAGTGTTGGCTTATTTTAGCACCAGTTATGAAAATAGCCAAAATCTACACAACAGTGAGGCTGGATTCCTATAATCACACTGGAGTACTCACAATTTAGCAGCAAAACTCAGGATTCATTTTTCCTGATCCAAAATTAGACCTCCATTTTCCTCTTTCATATAAAAATAAAAACCAATGGCTTCTGTCAGCAGCTCCATTATTAGAAGAAAGTTTGTATGGGCAGTTTTTCCTATGAAGTTTCAAGGAGTTGCCATTATTTATGGCCCCCACCAGATAACTTATTTTACAAGGTAAGAAAATGAGAAGATGAGCCATGCTCCAATATATAATGCAAAGGCTCATGCTGTTCCTGTTGTAAACTGTATTTTGTCTGTATGTGCATGTCTAATCTTACTGAAGTACTGAAGCTTGCTATTTAGAGCTGGAGTCTTTTTATGGCTGAGAGACTTGAGATCAGAGCCTTGAGATCATACTCGCTTTCTCCAGAATTTACTATTTTTAACACAAAGGCAGCAAATAACTCACAAGGGAGGTAATTTTGAAGGCTGCAGAAATACAAATGTCCTTTCATCAACTGAGTATTCATTCAAAGTACTTGCCTGGATGACAGATTGTTTCATGCAGCAAAGGCAGTCATTTTCATAAAGCATTTCTTCCAAGACCAGATAACTATACCTGCACCCTCCATGCATTTCCTACACATTAGAACAATGGTAACATTTCCTTAAATTGAGGATCTACTAAAGGCATCCATAACAATGTTAACAACACTCCATGACATTTTTTCTGGTAAGATCTGGATCAAAAAGCTCTAAAAACATGGGAGCAGAAAGGGAACTCACAGCACATCTTCTGTGAGCAGTGCAGAGCCAATCTACTGCAGGTATATACTTTCCATGGGAAAATCTCATTCCTATAAAGAGATTATTGGTTTGAGAATGCTTGAGAGTATCACAGTTATTTTTGGTAGGTTGCAGAGGAGGAGTTTGCAGCAGTGGGCATTTGAATCTTGTGTTTGAATTTCATCCTTGTCCCTGATTTTTGTGCAAATTTGAGTCAACCATGGATAGTACTGCCATGAGGAGCCCAGCAGAAAGCAGTCACTTTACACTCACACTGAAGAGTCCTAATTTAACTGACTACCATTGTTCCTACTCCAGAGATAGACTTAGAACTCAGAGTCACTTAAACAGAATTACACAAGATATCCATATCCATCCCTGCCATGCCAAGGCACCCTTCCAAAGCAGTCAAGTCAACCTGGGAAAAGGATGCTTTAAATGAAAGTGATAATTAGTGTTGTTAATTTCCAATGTAGCACAGACAGTAATTCAATTTTGATTTCTTTGCATATCCAGCTCATTTAAAAGCATTCAGAACCCATGATTTCTTCACAAAGTGTAAGCAAACATGTTATTTTCCAGTGACACTGAATAAGTGAAGGTACATGCAGACTTCTGAAAAAGCATACCATGCTGCACAATATCACCATAAGCCTATACTACATGCTGCTAAAAGTATTATCCAAAAGCCTTTGGAAAATGCCAAAAACAGTGTTCTATGTGTATTTTTAACCTTTATAAAAAAGAGTATACTGTACCAGATTTGCATTTTATTGCCTTAACCAGCATTACCCACAAGAATACGGTAAAATGAACAATGAAACATTCTGGAACATTTTCTAAAACTGCATCAAATTAAAGTTCTTAAGACAGCGCTACTCTGACATCATATTTATAATCTTCCCTGTCTATGTAGTAGCAGTGGTAAAGCCATTTAAAAAGAGAGAAGGGGGAAGAACCAAATAAAGAGCAAAACAGAAGAGCAACCTTCCCTACTTCTTTCTTCATATTTCCCCCCAATGTCTCAAATAGTCTATTTCTATCTTGTGCTTGGACCTTACAGGCATCTGTGGGTTTAAATGTTCTTTCTGGTCCTGAGAATGGAAAGGATGGCTAAAATCCCTCCATGGGGAAATAGCTGAGCCATGACGGAGGAAGACAATGAAGTCCCACGTTGGGCTCCAAGAAGCATCTGGTATGACTCAGAATATTTCCTAGAGTGAAGTACAGTCGAGCAGCTGACTTGCCACCTTTACTGGGAGTGGATTTTTCCTAAAAATCTCCAGCAGAATAGAGAAATGCCATCCACACACAACCCTGGAAGAGCTGACCCCTTGTACTCTCACTCTTTCAGAAAGTGGAAAAGTGTTTTCCCCTGCTATTCTGTTTCAGTTTTGCTGGGCCATGCAGAGTGTAACTTTTAAAGTCATGACATTCAAAAGAAATAGCTGTATGTATGAGAACTCAACCACTTTGGTTTAAGTCTGAGTTCACACGTAGCATATACCTCAAAGTGAAACTGTTAAAAACAACTTCCCTGTGCACATAGGATTAGTATTTTGCATCCAGAATTACTGGAATAAAGAAGACATAGAGCATTTCAAGTATGTGCCCAATATCACACTTAAACATGACTGTCAATAATTGCCTTCTTTTACTTGCTTTCTCAAGCAGTATGCACGCAAGTAGTTCCACTTTCTTTGGTGGGATTACTGGGAAAAAAATAAAAAATAAAAAAATTGGCTGTCTGTATATTGTATGCTCTATAGCTTGTATATCTGGTTGGAAAAAACAAGGACTGTAACAACTGCTATAGAACAGTTTCCAAAATAATCATAAATAGGCCAACTGCAATAAAAATGTTTGGACCATCAAAAAGATACAGATGCATAGTTAGAAGTATCACTTGGAGCATGACACTGGAGGTTCAAAAACTGGAACCTGGTTTCTGAAGACATGTATATCTTCAGTTTATATCCACAGTCATCCACTTGCAAATGTGCATCACATAACTGGTAAAAATTATGCTACCCAATATAGCTGATCATGCATTTTTCCAAAGCTGTCTGGCAACCAGTCTTGGTGCCCCAAGGACTTAATATTCAGAAATAAAGTCACCTCCTAAGGGATTTTCTAACAAAAATCCCATCTTTCACAGCGCCAGTGGCCTAAGGTCTGCAGCCTATTTGCACTGATTCCCTACGGCTGTAAACACTGCTGTAGTGTTTGTGCCACACTGACCTACTTTCTGCATCCAGAACCCCATCGTCTCTCCTCAGAAGCCACAACCTAGGCAAATTCCCAAATTTCACAATTTTCTATTTTGGATTTCTTAAACCAATAAGAATCCTTATTATTTATCATGAAATAACACATCAGTATTCAAGCTACTTCAACTGACCACTGGCATTTCAGATGTGTGATCAAGTCTTTCTTATGAGAGGAAAAGATAGAGACGATGTCTTAGTGGACCTTCTGAATATCCATACTAATACTTTTACACTTCTGTTTTTCTCACTATGTGAGAACCGTGCTTATCCTAGCACTTATACTGCTAATGTGAATTTGCCTTGCAACTGAGTTAATCCATGCTGAGGGAATTTGCAGTGTCCTTTGGCATAGCTACCATGGAAAATGCATGTTATTTTGCACCTTTTGCATTATATAATTGAAATTTTATCTTTTTCTCTGTGCGTAGACTCTATTTTTAAAGATTCCACCCAGTCTCCAGTTCTTCAAGCAGGGACTGAACTTTCATATCTTATCTAGAGAGAGAAAACAACAGTCATTGCAATCCAGGGAAGAAGGGAAGGGAAGGGAAGGGAAGGGAAGGGAAGGGAAGGG
>CM021766.1:61642148-61664386 GCA_011076525.1 Nettapus auritus | reverse complement strand
AAAGAAAGAAAGAAAGAAAGAAAGAAAGAAAGAAAGAAAGAAAGAAAGAAAGAAAGAAAGGTTTTAATATTTAAATTCATAGCATACAAGTGGTGCTTTCCATCAACAGTTTAATTTCTTATTTTTATTATGTTTCATGCAGTGCAAATGAATATAGCAAATGAATCTAATATGACTGCATAAACTTTCACTGTAGTAAACAGAGAGCCCATTAGTGTATTCTGTGTGACAGTCCTCATCCAAGAAAAGCCAGAGGTTTGTCAGAAGTTTATAAACATTCTAGATAGAACCTCAAAAATTATTGAGAGGTTTTAAAGTCATGACCCTAGAGAAACACAAACCATCTAGATATTGCCATAGTCATGAAACAGCCATATAAAATACCACAAGATTTAAATCTTCTAAAATAAAAATTCAAAGCAGGTCATCTCTTTCTCTCTACCAACTAAATATATTGTGGTTCTGATATGCTATCTATCATAAAAATATGCCATATTCAATAATGAGCACAATGAGAACATGACACAGGAAATATTTCCAAAGAGTAAACATAAACTGAAGTTATTTTCAGCTTTTGATGATGATTCACTGTATCCAAGGAGATCTTATGATATAATAACAAACAGGCTGGCTAGTTTAGAAACTCTCATTCTTAAACTCTGCAGAGCTCACTCTGTGGTTTAACCCATATGAAATTAACTTTGATCAAGCATATTTTTCCTCTAGGTGGCTGCAGAGCATTTAAAAAGTTGCTGGCTCCAGATGGAATATGAAAGAAAAAGTAGACGGGATCGTTACTTAGAAAACAGCCTTCCTCCTCATTTTGCTTCCTTTACAAAGCAGAAGACAAAATGCTATTTCAGCAAGGTTTGATTTGCAATGAGCATGACACACTACCACCGTGTCATACACACACATTGCATTTCATCTCAGAAGTTTCACTCTTTGCTCATCATCAAAGACAATGGGCGAAAAAGAGGACTTGCAAAAAGTGGCACAAGAGCCAACTTACCTGAATTGAAATGTTCAAAAAACACTCTCTTCCCAGTTTTACAACTTCCTGTGTGGTCTTGGCCCAGACTGTGATGGTTTTACTCGGGAGGGCAGCCGAGTTCCACCACAACCACTCTCTCACTCCCCCTCCTCAAAGAGGAGTGGGGAGAAAATACTATGAAAGGGGCTCAAGGGTTGAGATAAGGACTAGGAGATCGCACAGTAATTATCGTGACGGGCAGAACAGACTCAGCATAGAGAGAAAGTAAGATTTATTGCTTATTACTAACAAGCTAGAGAAGTGAGAAACAAAGGAAAGAAACTGAAAGCACCTTCCCCCCCATCCACCCTCTTCCACCTCCTCCCCCCGAGCGGCACAGGGGAACAGGGGAATGGGGGTTATGGTCAGTCTATAGCACTTCTTCTCTGCCACTCCTTCTCGGTCACTCTTGTCCCCTGTGCTGTGGGGTCCCTCCCATGGGATGCAGTCCTTGCTGAACTGATCCGGCGTGGGCTGTCCACAGGCAGCATCTCTTCAAAAACTGCTCCATATATGGGTCCGTACCACGGGGTCCATCCCTTTGGACCCATAGGAAGATGTAGGCACATTAAAGTATGATTTAGGCAGAGTTCATACACCTGAATCCAAAGCTGTGGTCCTGTCTTGGTTGCCCTGACCCTGTCAATGAATCCTGACAATGCTGGAGACTTAGTACCTGCTTTTACATTTCTTCAGACACATCTGCTTTTACTGCACATGTTCCCAAGGCTGCATGGTCACTGGCAGGGATAAGCTCAGCTGGCATCTCGACCATGAGGGCCTCTCACCCACAGAGCCAGGCCGTCTTAAAAGAATGGCAGTGCTGTCATGGTCCTGTTCAGTTTCAACAGACCAGAAAGTGGCATAACAGTTTGACAGTGGCCCAACACTCAGCCAGGAGTAAGGGACCTGGCTTCTAGTCTCTGATCTACGGTCAGTTTTGACTTAGTCTGCACTTCACATAAAGAAAGCTTTAGATAAGCAATGCTCTGTGTGCTACCACCGTTCTTTAACCTTAGTGCAAGATCTCAACTGTAGAACACCATACAGAGCCTGAAAATACTGTGCTTGAAATGCTGGCTCCAGTGAAATCAATGGTAATTTTCCTACTGACAACACAGGAGCCAAGATTCAGAACCATATTCAGCTTTTCTTGCTGTACTTCAAGGCTTTGAAGGATCCAGACGCTTTCAGGGCATGGTTATACATTAAATTCAATCTTTCTGAATTAAAATGCTATGAATTAAAGTTTCCTGTACTAGACATAGTGACTCCATGACGTATTGGCCTTGCCCAGGAGCCACAGGAACCCACAAGGATATTATAAAGTCAGAATGACCTAATTCTGGGTGAGGTGGAATGAGATGATGCAAGGACACAGAGCCAAGGTTTGTTCTCCTTCATGACAGACTTACCTTTCAGTGTATTGGCTCGGGCACAGAACTTCACTCGGCTAAATACAAAGAGAGCTCTGATGCGAATCAGCAGTCTTTAAAGTGAAACGTTGGCCATGACCATGAGCAAACCCTCTCTATCACAAAATGATCATAACCTCATTAGGTCCACACTTCTGAGTTATTTTCCTGCTACTCTCTTGGTGATGCCCAGTGGTGAAGGCAATGTGCTAAGATTATTTCTGGGGTTTGTCTTGTATAAAAACTCCTAAGCATCTGAATTTGACTTTGCTTCTTTTTGTTGGCTAAGCGAAGTCTCTACCAAGCAGATTTGTGCCTGGTGTTAGCTACTGTGAGTATGCTGCCTGATGGAGCCATAAAGCAATTTATTCTCTCTCAGTCACTTTTCACTCCATAAAATCTCCCATGACCTCCCCACAGAAACAACAGAAAGATCTCAGAGTGCTACCGGTTTGTTATGAAGATTGCTGTCAAACTTGGAAGTGGTTGCAAGCTACTCTCAACCTTTCTCACCAGCAAAGTCTGTGGACAGAAATTGTCAGCACTGGCTACTCCTTTACACCTTCAGAAACACGGAAGCAGCTCAGCTGTGGCAAAGCAGTCAGTGAAGCATCTCTCCTAAAGAAGCCCAGCTGACAGCAGAGGGAAATCCCAGAAAGCAATACAGAAGGAAAAGCTGTTGCTGGAGGTTACACAGGCTTCCATAGTTATGTTCATGGGTCCTTGGGAACCACAATGTTTAGAGTCCATACGTCTGGGAGGCCACAGATTTCTTCCCTTTGAAGTGAGCATGTGGGACTGTGGTGGTTTTACTCGTGTGGGCGGCCGAGTTCCACCACAACCACTCTCTCACTCCCCCTCCTCAAAGAGGAGTGGGGAGAAAATACTATGAAAGGGGCTCAAGGGTTGAGATAAGGACTAGGAGATCGCACAGTAATTATCGTGACGGGCAGAACAGACTCAGCATAGAGAGAAAGTAAGATTTATTGCTTATTACTAACAAGCTAGAGAAGTGAGAAACAAAGGAAAGAAACTGAAAGCACCTTCCCCCCCCCCATCCACCCTCTTCCACCTCCTCCCCCCGAGTGGTGCAGGGGAACAGGGGAATGGGGGTTATGGTCAGTCTATAGCATTTCTTCTCTGCCGCTCCTTCTCGGTCACTCTTGTCCCCTGTGCTGTGGGGTCCCTCCCATGGGATGCAGTCCTTGCTGAACTGATCCAGCGTGGGCTGCCCATAGGCAGCATCTCTTCAAAAACTGCTCTATATATGGGTCCGTACCATGGGATCCATCCCCTGGGAGCAAACTGCTCCAACCTGGATCCCCCATGGGCAGCAGCTCCTGCTGGGTCACCTGCTCCTGCGTGGGCTCCTCTCCACGGCCTACAGGTCCGGCCCAGAATCTGCTCCAGCAGGGGTCTTCCACAGGCCGCAGTCTCCATCAGTGCAGGTTCACTTGCTCCACTGTGGTCTCCTCCACGGGCTGCAGCGTGGAACCCTGCTCCACCGTGGTACTCCATGGGCTGCAGGGGGACATCCTGCTTCACCATGGTCCTCACCACAGGCCACAGGGGACTTCTGCTCCGGCGCCTGGAGCACCTCTCCCCCTCCTTCTTCACTGACCTTGGCGCCTGCAAGGCTGTTCCTCACTTCTCTCACTCTCCCAGCTGCTGTGTGTCACAGTGTTTTTTTTTTCCCTGTCTTAAATATGCTCTCACAGAGGCGCGAAACAACATCACTTATTGGCTCAGCTCTGGTCAGCAGTGGGGCCCTTACCAAACATGGGGCAGCTTCTTGATCCTTCTCACAGAAGCCACCCCTATGCCCCTCTGCTACCAAAACCTTGCCACATAAACTCACTACAGGCACCCACTTGGTAGTTTTTTTTGCTCCCATGGATCTTTGCACAGGTGGGAGCCCAAGGGCCCTTATGAACGCATGAGCAGATTAGCTCTGTCAAAACAAACATCCTGTTTTTGTGCCAGTAAGGAAAAAAAATGAGAGAGCAGGGAAAGCATAAAATAGAGTGTATGATACATAGAAGGAAAATTGGCTTTTAATAGAATCTTTTCAAAGTTTTCCATTAAGCTTTGGTCGCTTGCAGTGCAAGTTTTGGAATGCAACCGCCTCATCCCCTCAGGATGGTCTGCATTTTATTACGTTAGTAAGGAAGCCCAGCTTATTCCTAGCAGAGCTACTGTATGAAACATTTCAATCTCAAGCCAAAGTGGCAGGAATAAAAACCCCTTCTGCCTGATTGATTTTCAGCCACTATTCTGGTGCTAGTAATTTAATGCAATTTTTATCATGTGCAGAAGAAACTTTTATTACCAAACAATCAGTAAATCAAACAGGATCACATCATAATGAACAAGATTATATGCACCCAAATGTTGCCCATATGATCACTAGATTTCAGCAGAGATACTTAACCAGAATGAACAAAGGAATATATCAGAAGAAGAGAGGAGGCAGTGGTTATGAATCAGGGGAGATGAAATGAGTAATGAGAGGAATCTAGAAGCTCCTCCTTCCCTCCCACCTTCCTTCCTTTCCTTCTCCCATCTCCCATTTCAGTAATACAGGCCATATGACTATTAGGAATAGCTGCATTGAAACAAGAGGAATAACGGCATTTCTCCTTAGTCCAGGAGAAAGAAAAAAAAAAAAAAAAAAAAAAAAAGATGGGGCAGTACCATAAGTCTGTCCCCTGGGAGCATACAAGGGCATGGAAGATGCTGTTACACATATCAATAGCAATTCTTACAGTTCAGAGACATTAGAGAGACAGAATGAAAGCTGTACCTACCAAAATGAAACCAGAAAAAGGAAGAGGCACATTGGTAGGATCATAGGAGTCTAAAGAAACTTAAATATTTATACGTGTCATATCAGTCTGTGTATAGAAAGCAGCCGTGGTCTCCAGAGATGTCATTTAGGAGCATTGGCAAATTGTTACACACTTAAAAATCAGGGAAAATGACCATCTTTAAGACACAATTAGCCTTACAATGCAGCAAGCTTTGTCTTCACCAGGTGTCTCATCTTCAGACTTACCTTTCCTTGGTAAAGACTGTACCTTCTGCTTTGATTCACGATAAATTCTGCAGAAAATGCTACAAAAAGTGATGTGTTTTGTCCTTGCTCTCTGAAGATATTTGTCTGGATGCAAACAACTTTGAGCCTCTGCTTTCTCAGAGTCTCTCCTGGAGAGATGTGGCCAGGACTCACTCCTCTGAGGTGCAACATGGTGGCTCTTGAACATGTTGTCCAGAGATAACTATTTTTCAAAATAATTCAGAAGAAACTCTCCAGAGTGCATGTGTGTATATACAGATTTGATCCTATTCTGGTCCTAGATCAGTAATGCAACAGGCTGTCTACTGGACTTCAGGTTAAACAAGGTCTTGTTTATTCAGTCACCCTTGTGTTGCATTTAATATCTTGCCATTTGCTAAAATTATAGCACACCAAGAAGATCATAAATTTTAACACTGTCTCCCTCGCCAAATGAAATCATATAGCATCTCCATGGAGATTTGTGCGTCTTCAGCACACTCCACATGAATATCAACTGTTGTTGGACCATACCTCTCTCCACTTACAAGTAAAGAATAGCACCATTTATGCATTTAGAATTTCTTCATATCTTAAGATCTACTTACAGAGATTATGTTATTGTGAATGTCAAGCCCAGTGGTTCTTAGAGATCCCTTTATGTAACAGTAGCAGCAGCCATGGAAATAAAAAATCAGGAGGCAACGAAGTCCTTGATCCCATCTGGGCAAAGAGTACAAAGGGAATCATCATGTTTGCATGAAGAGAGTGATGGTGATGGAATATTAACAGAAGAGGCAGATTCCCTCAAGTCAAACACTTAGGGAATAAGTAAAAGCCACAGAAGGAAATGGAAGCTAAAGAGAAAGGCACACAGTAAATATCTGCAGATGCTGTCATTTGTAACAGGGCCTGAACCAACAAGGACATAGTCACACACTCACATAGTACCTACTATCTTTGGGGGAAAAAAAAAAAAGAGGGGAAAAAAACAGCCTCACCAGTGAAGGAATATTCTTTTTAAGATCAAAAGTCAAGCAGAAATAAATAAAATTAATGTCAAAAAACATAGACAGAGGAGGTTGTGCATGCTTACTTTTGAACATCTGCACAGAGAAGCCACTTAAGTAACCATGCAACAGCATGGAAGAAACATCTGCAGTGTGTAGACCACCAGCTGTGCAGTAATAATACTTTGAATATCCAGAGTGCCTTTCATCTGAATACTGCAAAGCATTTTCCAAACAAATTAAGCTTCACAACACCACTGTGAGCTTCTTATTTAGTGGTAGGATTATTTCATCCTGAACCAAAATGCCATTGCTGCCAGAATGAAAACTAACACCTGTTTATCATCTCACAGAAATGTTGTATAATTAACATGATGGGAAGTGACAAAAAGGCTGTAGTTAAGTTAAAGTGCAGGAAGATTTGAGGTGGTCAAAATTAAATGTTAGGAAAATGAAAACAGATTATAACCCCCCTTTACATTTTATGCAAAATGTCACATTAAGTTTTATGCCCACATGCTGTTACTCTTTGGTCTTCATTTCACATTGGGAAGAGAATACTTCCTTGGGTACATACTTGTAGGGGTGTCTACAGATGTGCTCAGAATTACAGAACATACCTTTCCTGGTTGTGTACACTCAATAAAATGTATTGCTGTGCATTGCAAATAGCTTTCCTTTGTACACCTTCAAATCTGTTTTTATAAGACATGCTGATGATTATACTAGAGCACTGCCTTCAAGGCAGCATGCTATCTAGTAAGTCCTAAAACAAATTTCTTGCTGTGTGTACTATCAGCTCCACAGAGTACTCTGTGTAAGCAGTTCTGTCCTGATTCTGCTGGGTTTGTGTGATCTGACTGTACATTCCTCAAGAACAAGGAGAAAGGCTGGAGAATATGATACTTGCAGATAGGAAATATTACAGACAACCCATTATCATTTCCTCTCCTTGCTTAATACAACCACTTTTCAATCCAATGGAAATGTTAATGGTAGAAGTAGTTTGATGGGTAAGTTATAGCAGCAAAGACTACTTCATTATCCAATGAAGTTCTCCGCTGACAGAAAAATGTATAATTGTTCTATATGGAAGAAACCATTCCAGATTCTTCAAAAATAAAGAAATAAACATCTTTAAAATGTAAACTTTTTGAGGGTATCAATGAGATTCTTATCCATGCTTGACACTAGCACCCTAAGACGTTAACCTGTGAGGAAGGCTTTTTGATGCTAGCGTTAAAAATTGTAGTTAATGTTGTTAATGATATTCAGATATTAAGCAAAAAAGCTCTAGCTTCAGCTAAGGGGGTATATTGTAAACATTTCCACATTGATCATCTCTGAGTTGGTCCCAGCTGGGCATGTGGTGGTTAACCTCAGACAAACTTTTCCCTTCTTCTAAGAAGTTGGTTATAAGAGTACACTGCCCGGCTTGAGAAAAGAAGGTTCTTTCATGATTAAAATTTTCCAGAAACACTTGGTGTTGGTACAACTCTGTCCCTGCTGAAGCCCAGGGTAAATTTTTTTTGTCTATAATGCCAGGTAAGGTTGGCCAGCACCAGCTGCTTTTGACGTCTCATCCCACACGACCAGCTCTGAAAAAGTTCTCTCATACTCACATACTGACTTGTCTCCAAAAAGAGCTGTTTCTTTTCTCCATGGATGCAACTGAACACCTGTGCCAAGTTACTCACTATCCCGCCAGGACCGACTACTTCATTTTAAATAAACTATAAAATGGCATGAATTACTTGGGGAGAATAAAATGTTCCCTTTCAGTCTATATGTTCATTATTTTTTCTCTTGTATGCTGGTTTTGTATGTTTGTTTCAGATATGATTTTCCTTAGCCAAATTCCAAAACAGTGAATAGGAAGATGTAGTCTTAAAAAATAAAGTATATCCTGTTCAGTTCTATCATATATAGGATAAGCAGTTATCTACTTTTTGATACATGACCTCAACCTGTCCACAGCCTCACCAACTCAGAGCAACAGCACTGAAGAACTAGAGACTTTGAAAGGTTTCTGTCCCTTGGAATATTAACAATTCTTACCAACACTTACTTCCATTTTGTTTTTCTGAGACCATAACATTCGAATTATATTTTGTGTTTCAGTTTGGATAAACTTCAGAAAAAAACTGAGACCTAAGCCACACACCAGCTCTAACTCACCAGTTGAAATGATAGCATTGCATTGTTTCCACAAGACAAGGAGAATCGGACCCTACATCTGTTCCAATTTAGTAACAAACTAAACTCATTCTCCATTCCCCATAAGCATATCCGCACATACACACAATGGAACACTCAATTTTAAGGACATTTGCCTCTGGATCTGGATCCATATTGGGCCACTGCTAGTTTGCAGACGCAATCATAAATCAGTCCAGTTTCACTAGAAAGAAAGGAGATTCACAGAGAGCTCCAGGCAAAGATCTCTACCCAACTTTCGTAGCCCAAAATCTGGCTCTGCAGCAATACATTATGTTTGTTTTCAGCAGTGGAATAATACTGCATACATTCATAGTCTCACCAGGGACAATTTATGAGATTGCTCCATCTACCCCTCCTCCATCTGGTCCTTCACTGAGCTATATATCTTCAGAAATAGCTTTAAAATCATGTCTTTTCCTACCTCTGCTTTGAACCCTCTGGTTTAGAAATACAGTAGCAAGAACATGAATTGCTGGGAAGGGCAGCAAGGCTGAGTCTCTGCTCCAGGGACACTGGAGACCATGAGTCTGATGGACCTCATGACCAGACTCAGTCCTTTGATACCCAGGCTCAAAGTGCTCTTCTCCCTTCTCTTTCCATTCAAATAGCGTCTGAAATTTAAGGAAAATAGAAATACATTGCTTACACACTCCAAAGGCTGAAAATCATGAAGTAGGGAGGTGGCTGATCACCCATTTACACATCTGTTTTGCACTGTGAACTATGTGAGGGTAATAGCCAACCCACCTGGTGTTTTTAATGCCAATCGGATGCTGCAGTGTTAGCAAGCAGTCCTGTATGCCTGAGATCAGCACATGAGATTCAGAGGCATTTCATTTTGCCATGGTCCATTTTCAGACTTCATTTCACACTCAAGTACACAGGCAATTTGGAGTCCCAAAAGTCATAGCATAGTATAAGTCAATGCAGTGTAAAAAATTTTTATAGACCCAAGCATAACTACATTCACGCGCTAATACATGAATGCTTTTTAGAGTCAAAGTAGCTTGAAATCCCATTTTCCCTTGTATGTTTCCTGCTAAGCCTGTCCAGTTTGTATACTTTTAACCTTGTGAAATATCCTAAATATCATATTTATGAGGCACTGGCAGGTTGAGATCATTGGCATTAAAATCTCTTATTTAAGAAGAAGTAAAGTAATGTATTTGCCATAGAGTATTGACAATCATCCCACTGCACAGGTGGGGAAAGATTCCCATAATCCTTATGTATCTTCTGCTGAGTATGCTGCTTGGTGAGCTGCAAATTGCTTATGTAAATGTCGAATAACAAAGGGAAGTCACCATCTCACTTAAATGCAACTTGCATACTGCTCACTGAATGGAAACAGCTTTCCACCCCAGGCTCAGCTCAAACCAGAGGCAGTAGTAAAGTTATTTGCATTGATGATCACACCTCACATCTGTGGAGATGGAAGAGAGAAATGGCACCAAGTCTTCATTTTGTTCTTCACAAGCTGAAGGCAATGGACAGATCCAACCAAGGGAGCCCTACCTTCCCCTCAGGAACCAGGCACAGGAAGGCACAGGAATGGTGACAATGTGGGGAAGTGATTTCTCCCACATTACATGCAAGAAATTTCTTCAGCAGGGGGGAGAATTAGCTCTGTCCCCATCTTCCTTCCTTCACATTACTCTGCCTTGCAAGGCACCTCATTACTACAGAGCATATACATTGGACTGTCTCTGTGTGATAGGCAGAGCCTCTCTTTATTTTTTTGTTTTTACTTGCAGTGCGTTCCTGAGGATGAACAAAATGTACAGATCACACCCTGTGACCACAGAGTGATATCTAAATCATGTTTCTGGGATGCACATGCTTCCTAGGGTTTCCTCTGATGCTGCCTGAAGCACCGCAGACATGTGCTATCCATCCTCTCCAAATCCCAGACCTCTGCAAGGGCATGCCTAACACAGCCTTCTGCATCTGACTTCCAAGAGCAGCAGGGAACATACGCAGCAGTGGAAGATGTCCCTGACTCGTCACTATCATCACATTGCTTGTCTGGTATTTTCCAGATTTTCTAGACATGCACTGTCCTGGCCCAAGGTCTTGGCTACATCATTTCAGATTAATCAGGGCGTAACTATCCAGGTCAAAAGTGGGGTCATGAGGAGTAACATTCAAAATGGAGAGTTTGTCTTGACAACAGAAAAAACAAGTGCTGCCCCACATTTTAATCTGAAATAACACAGCACCAGTTTTCCAATAAATTTGTAAAAATCTGTTCAATTGACTAGGCACCATCAGTCATGATGACAATCCCAGCATGTATTTTCTTTTTCCTGTTTTCTGTGCAATAAAGAGACCCAGAAAGGTTTTTCCATTCGTAAAACAAATGAGGAAATGTGAGGTTAAAGGCTGAAAAGAAGAGCTTGGCTAGGAGCAATTCTTCTTTAGTTTTATCTTTATCTATGATTATTGTTATTATTATTGTATCATCAAAAGAAATAGCTCTATTGTTTTATGCTGCAGAAGTTGCAGGCCCCACGATTCACTGCATGCAGTTGTACACTACTCTAGGCTTGGCTTAAAACACACTTCCCTCTTAATCCTGAAAAGATGTGTGAACCTGCACATACAACTTCCTGGGGTGGCCTCAAGCAAATCATCTCACCTGGAGTGAGACAGATGAAAATTTTGCCATTAAAGTCTGACCCTGAGCTGATGTTAAGGGCAGGAGAGCTGTACAGAAATTGCCAGGCCACAGGCTTGTACTGAGAGCATGAAGATAAAGCCCTTCTTTCATTTCCTGAAGCCAGTAACAACTGGCATTATGTGGTCCTTGCTCTCTTCTCACGTACTGCAACACAAAGGAACAATCCATATTAAGATATCCACTTAAAAGCAAAAGTAAAAATAATTTTCTCCATCTAGATATCCCATTGCATTGTCAGTCACATTTGCTGTCTTATCTCCAGGGAATTTCCAAACACTTGTTATTCTGGTTAGAGTGCAAATTCCTACCACATTAAGTAAACACACCCTTGGCCCTGGAGAAGCCTTTTTCTCAGAAACCTACGTAGGAAAACCCATGGCACTCCAAAAGACCACATGGTAGAACTGAACCTTTCATTCTAAATTCACATTTATTGCTGTTTCCAGCCACCACAGGAGTCACACAGCATGTAAATCAGAAAATGCAGACACTAGAGATCAGCTAAATGGCAAATATATTTCAGTTGTCAGGTGCAGATCAAGCACCCTGCTGTTGTCCTCAACACTGGACTGTCTCCCCATCTCAGAGAGACTCTTAAATCTGGTCTGACCTCAATGCTGCAGTCATCAAGCTCAAATAAATAAATAAATAAATAAATAAATAAATAAAAGTAAAATTAAATTTAAAAAGTGTCAATTCTAACTTCTACAGTTGGCATTTCCAACCTCCCTTCCTTAAAACTTGCTCCCCAGCAATGCTGCCATGAGCTCAATAGAGAACATTGATGTTAGTAAAGCTATTGGGTTAGTAGCAGACATAAACCCAGCACAGCAAGCCCCTCCACAACCACATTTCTGCTCTCTGCCCACTATCTGGGCAACAAAGACAAAGTAAAAACCCCAGTGCTGAGCCAATGGATATGCCGCCAGGAAATTTCAAACTGCTCTAAGCATGACAGCCAACGGAAACCATGATGTAAAGTTCAGAAGAAGGTCACTGCTTCAGAATCTCTTTCTAAAGAGAGATTTTGTTATGGTTTTCCCTTTGCATGCATACATCAATAGAGCTAGAGTACCAGAGGCAGACAGAGAAGAAGGTTGGATCTTTATAAGAAGATTCAAAATAAATTTGAAAGTACTTTTTGCCTGGGTAGTTCAGGCACATATTTTCAGCCTTTGGTACATTCTGTGCATCTGCAAAACCCTATGCCGACAGGCACGAACGTAATTTCAGTGGCCGCCCTTGTTCTGCAAAGTTGATAACCCACTTGCAACATAAGGCTGGGGGAGCTGGACAGACAACGTGGAGCTGCCTGACAACCATCCAGGGGGTTCACACTGAATTTGGAGGCTTTATCTTGCATATTCACATTGTAAGTCTTTGATTGAGGTATCACTGGACTAGCTTATAGGTAATACATGGCAGAACTGGGACTGAGCCTCAGACCCACCCATGCATCCATCTCCAAAAGACCAGCCACCTCATGAAGGCCTTGTCAAAAAAAAAAAAAATTAATTTCAACTAAAGCTTTGGAGATTCAAAAGGAAAGTGTTGGCAACCTGGAGACAAGGGCTTGCTTCCTTGCAAAGGGACTTCTCTCCTGTCTCTAACTGAGCTACAGTTGGGTATATGACCACACTGCTTGCAGGTTTTCTGTTTATTATTGTAACAACACAGAGAAGTATTACATTTAAGTGGGTGCTTCCTCTTTCATTAGGATTGGATCACCTTTGTATTAAGCAAGGAAAATAAAACAACCTTGAGTTTTATGCCAGAAACTGTTCTGCTTGGACTAAGGTCCTCTAGGAACTCTGCACAAGCTAAAGCAGAAGATTTAAGGTGTTTTGTCTTGTAAAATTGGGATGTAGACTTAGGTTTTTCAGAAGTAAAACAGAAATACGACACCAGTTTAGCCCCAGGTGTTTTCCTCTCTCATGTGCTTCATGGCAGTTTTCCATATTTGAAGACTATCCCACATGGAAACTAATTTTTTAAAACAACCTGCAATCATTTATGTGGCTATCCAGATCAAGCCTACAGAAGAACTCCATGGAATCACAATGACAGAAAGTAGTTTCAGAGATGATCCAAGCATCATGGCTACACTGCTGAGAAAGCTGTCAGTCTGAAGGTCACCTTTAATCCCACTGACTGTAAATACATAATCTCCTAACTGGCTGCTAAAGAGTTCTTGGTGGGCTGTCAAAGTATTTGCCTACAAGCTGTTGTGGACCCTACTGGGAACTGTATTTCTCATGAGGTGATCACTTGAAACTTCTCTAAGGTACAGAGCAAAAACACAAGACTGAATGTTTTGAGAAAAATCAACTCACAATGGAAAGCCAGGAGGAGAGACCTGCACATCTTCTCTCCTCCATGACCACCACGAGTGCATCTCAAGTGCAGAATCCTCTGATAATTAAATGGCTTGTGGGTAGGAAATGACAAAGGGCAATTAAAATTATATTAAACTTTCTCATTGCTTTTCTCTGGTGTTTCCTGCAATACGAATGTCAGAAGATTAATTTGTTTACTGTGCACAGATGTAATGATAACCACAATTGCTTCCCAAAGAACATTTAGTACAGCAACACTGCAAGTCCACCACAGCATTTTTCCACTGCATCTCCTGGGGACTGCCATAGCTGGGAAGAGCAGCATGTGGTCCTGAAACCACAAGGCATTCTTCCTGAGCCCCGAGATCCAGGCCTGCTAAGAGTATGGGAGAAAAAAAACACATGCCATCTACCAGAAAAAGACCAAGAGACACAACATGCAACCATAGCTACAATGCACCCTGTGCCACTAAGGGCAAAACTCATGTTTCTCTGTTTATATCAGTATTAAATTCATGACCATTTCCTAATCTAAAAATATTATCAGTGAAAGGAGAAGCAGATTAACAGATTAATATTAGAAATGTTTCCATACAGACCCTAAACATGACTGTGACCTTATAGGCATGAACAAAAACTCATGCAAGGGTTTTTGCTGAAGCCAATCTGCAACTATTCAGCCAAGTGGCTGCCAGTTGCTGCAGATAAAATACTTATCACATTGCAGTCTGGCCCACTGTCTGTTAAGCACATTTCAGTGAGAAGGCGAGTGATTCATTTAGGCTATTTTCATTTTTAGGACATGACTTTGACCTCAGTCATTTGTCTGAGCTGATCCCATTATGTTTCCATTTTCTGAGTGACTATCAAAGTTCTCACAATGGCAGGAGGAAGATCTCCTCCTAGGCATTGCAGGAGCTTAGGATGTGTCAGATAAATGCATCAAAGAGGAGATTATTCCTGAATGCTAAAAGCCCACTGGAAATATATATGACAGCCTCAAAGCAGCCTGACACTAGCATCCCTCAGCTGGGTCTGTTAGACAAACAGCTCATATTTTACTTAGAGTGAAAAAAATCACACACACTGTGGTTCTCTGACACTCTTTAATCTTAACACAGCTGCAAACTTCTTTCAGCAGAGAAACCTTCTGGGTGAATGTGACCTTTGGATAAATCCTCACATGTTTTCTGTGGTGGTATTTATTGTTGCAGTCAGGCTAATGATTCACTTTGTGAACAGCCCTGGGAGGGACTGCTTTTTCCAGCAGCCTTACAGACCTGTAAATATGTTCTTCCATCACTGTCACACCTGTACTGCAAAAGGGAAAATCAAAGGGTCAAAGGAAAAAAAGATATTCTTTCACACACCTTCATTTGGTTTACTGCACAGCCTGATAATCTGGAGCAAAAAGAGAACATTCATTTTTACAAGATATATTGGGGAACACTAAACAATTTTAAAGTTGAGGCAACTGGTTTCTGGTAGACTCTGTAAGAAGTTATTACTCTTTTCTGGAACCACTAGCTACCAGGACATAACGTGTTTTCCTGAGCCAAAAGGAAAAATAAGGCATCACTGCTCTTGAAGAACATTCCTCTTCAAAGCAGGCAATGGATGCTACAAGAGACCAAGATAAAACCAACAAGAGCCTTGAAAGCTACACCATTAATCTCTTTGTCGGCTTTCAGCAATATCATTACTCTTCAGCTAAAACTGGTGTTGTTGCAGTTGGCACTCAATATCAAAAAAATTGTCAGTTCCTATTGCACATAAGCAAAATAATCCTCTCTTGGTTGTTACACACTCAGTTCACTACACAATCCTTTTGCTGAACCACCAAGAAGCTTGAATCCAATCTGACCGTGTAATTTAACAGGCTCCAAGCTGCCAGGGAAGGGATGTGTCAAAAACTCCTGGGAAAACTACTGCTCCTGCTCTAGTTATAAGCTTCATGCTACTTCATGAAATGCAATTCTGTCTAGAGCCCCAAGAGCTGACCTAGCCTCACTTTCACCACTTGACAAAAGATGGGTCAAAGAGCTGGTTCATGTCAAACTGGAGGGCTTTCTCACATCTGAATAGAAAGCATACTTGAGAATTTTATTCGTACCTTAAGCTTAAAAATGAAGGTTGCTGCCAGCCATGAGCCAGCATCTGCAGGAGATTAATTTCATGGAGACTGTTAAAAAATAGCAGTGTTCAGATGTTTAGCAATGTATATAATTCAGGCAATAGTCAGAAGCAGGCAAAATTACATATTCTGTATATGTACAAGTGATAGTCATGTCATATGTTGGATTATGAGATCAGGCTCTGATCTCTGATTTTCCTGGCTCAAACTCTCTTGTATTCAGACACCTGATGTTTTTAATTGATAAAACTTCTAACACACAAGCAATAGCAGTTGAGACCTGGAATGAGTTCAGCTGCATTTTCTTGCTTCCCAGCACGAAGGAGTCTGTGTCACAAAAGTCACCAGACTGTCTGCAGTAATGGAGACATAGTCAAGGACTGGATAGCTAAGAGGATCATACCAACTGTGGACTTCAGCAACTTGTGCTATCACAGCTTGAGATAGAAACATAATAGTAGGATACTGTAAAATGCTCAAATTACTGCTGTTCATATTGTAGACACTCCCCCCTTAGTCTACCAATCCATCATTTCTCATGTACTCTATATAACCCCACTAGTTCTGTCTCAAAGGGGCATAACCACAATTAAAGGGCTCCTTAAAGAAACACTGTAATGATATTTTATATAAAGCATTATAACACACGTAATAACATATTTTGTTATAAATTTTGTTTGAAAGTCCGAGAAACAAATTCCTATCCTTGTAAAAGCTTGTTATTAGATGTCTATACCATGGAAACTTCTGTTTTCAGTCAGCTTCCAGACTTAGTAGGTCTTAGGGGAAAAATCAAGCTTCATTTCTCCTCAGTCAATATTGGTTCTCAAGTCAGTAAATCATAATATTGACCACAACAGAAACCAGTAACTGTTTAATATCTTCTGGGTTTTAATTATAAACACTGAGGAAATTTGTCAAATCCTGACGTCCTAACCATATGGAAAAGCTTTTAAACATTTTGCATATACCATTGTCTATCAGGCCCATCACAGTTATGAAACCAAAACATATTCCAACAACAATGCTTTGAGCATTTACACGGGATCTTTAAATTTGGGTATGACTTTGAACACAGTATCTGCATCTGCTCCAAGGACAGTGAGGACAGTTATGATAATAAATAGCATCTTTTTATGTCACAAGAGTTGTTAATTCCAGACCCATAGTTAAATTTCTTCTGTCTATATAAAACTGCAAGTTTCAAATATGGGGAATGTTGAGGAAAAAAAACTATACTATTCCATAACTAGAAAACACTCCTGGCCAAGTACTTTATCATTTCGAAAGAGAGTATATGAATAGCAACAAGAGACAAAGAAATAAATGAGACAGGTGAAGGAAAATCTCAGGACTGCTAGACAGCACAGTTTATATGCAGCTGATAAGAGAAACATGTAAAGTGAATTCCTAGCCCCAAAAACCAGATGGGAATCCTGGCCAGAGACAATGTCTGGCTACCCTGTAACACAGGCTGTAACTATGGAATAGAGTATGTCAATTCAGACAGCAGTCTAGAGATCTTATGAGAGAGTATGTTCTTATGAGACAATACCTGCCAGAGAAGGTTGTTCTCTCATTGTCTCCGTGCCTCCGTGTTTTGTGTGATCTAGCCAAGTCATGCAGAGCACACATTTCACAGGTAGCTGCTAACCACATTCCTCATGTGCAGGGTATAGGTAGACGTCAGTTTGAAAAGACTTTCTACAGATCAAAGTAACCAGAGAGAAACTATCCAGATCAGTGCAGGTGAGTAAAAGGAGAGCTGGAATATGAAACAAATGTCACATCACTAATGGGCTGAAATGTCTCTGTACTGTGCCTCAAATTTGTGCTCTCATAGTTGTTTTTGTGTTTGATTGGTTGGTAGGTTTTGTTTGTTTGTTTGAAATCAGATTTGCTGCTAATGGTTGCAGTGAAGATCTGGGCCTCCTATAAATTGAAGAATTGTGATGCAAATGGTAGCAACTGCAAATTTCAGATGTCGAATAACCACAGTCTAATTACTATATAGGATCAGAGGACGTTTACGAACCCAATGGCAGATAAAATTGTCACCTGCCTGTGGGAACTTTTCCTCTGATTACAATATGACTTTCAACCAGCTGATATTTTGGTGACCCTTCCCCATATTGTCAGCAAGTGGCCATTGCCTTTGGAAACATGGGTAAGACACGGATTGCTCAAGCCATGTAGTCTATAATGCTTTTTTGAAAACGTTTTGTGTAACCACAGCAAATCCTGAAACCACTGAAAGTTTCTGTCCCCCTCTGAGGACATACATCTATGATCTAAGTCATCACCTTGCCATGATGAAAAATATTCCTCCTGAGAGCATGCAATTTTTAAATTATTTTTTTTTATTTTTTTTCCATGAAGAGTGGCCTGACAAATCAGTACAGCAGAGTAAAATCATATAGACACAGAGTTAAGCAGAATAAAATGGGCTTTCAAACTTCA
Organism: Nettapus auritus; assembly: GCA_011076525.1. NCBI lineage: Eukaryota > Metazoa > Chordata > Aves > Anseriformes > Anatidae > Nettapus > Nettapus auritus. Next base: position 61,646,043 of record CM021766.1, on the reverse strand, counting down.
GCCTAGTCCTTGATATCTGAGAACAGAGCATGTTTTTTTCTTTTTTCCCCATGTATTGACTCTTCCTGCTCCAAAAGCAAGCCATCAATGCCTCATGCCTCAATCCATTACTAAGTTTTGATTTTGCATTAGTTTTTCACTTACCAAAGACACATAACTACACAGAGTATTACCAGGCTGTCATTTAACTGAGCCTTAAAAGAGCAGAGACGATTTAGCTCCATGAAGAGCAGTAATGATTTCTTCTGAAAGTTTTAGAAGAATGTGCACTTTGACCAGAATAAGACAATACATTTCTTGTGCATGTGAAAACCTCTTAAGTACCATCAGAAGGACTTGAGCTTCATGCAAGGAACCAGTCACTTTCACATTTTAATCTCAAATCTACACTTGGCTTCCTGCACAGCAAAGGATTCTTTCTTCATTTCAACAACTTTAAACCAAGGTGCAGTGAGAATTAAATGTTTACACTGCAATTTGAAAATGTAAAGTGCTAAAAAGGAACACTTAGGAAATGAACTTTGTAAACTTCTTCCTTGCTGCCATAGTATCCATGATGGTTGCCACCATCCTCAACAGCCTCTTACTTCATGTACTCATAGAGTACATAAGCTTAAGCACTCACTCTCTGTAAACTACATACCTCACTTGAGAGCTGATGTACAAAAATCAGCTGTCTGAATACCTTAACACTTACGACAGCTTCCTCTGGACTGATCATAAGAGAAATGACTCGTTATTAATTTTCACATGGTGAATTTATTTTAGCTTTTATGTTTCAGGAATATTATATAAACAGAATGTTAGTTGTAGGAGTACCCAGGAATGCAAGAAAACATATGGCTCCAACTCCCTTCAGTACTTCCAGCACATTCCCCACCAATTTTAATTTTAACTGACTTAAATGGGGGAGTCAGGGAGATACTTAAAAGCTCTCACCCTCTTTATACCTTGATGAAGATGTGAAATCACAGTACCTGCTCTCACATATGCGAAGCCCCCCATTTGGGTGAAAAGAGATTCCTCTTGCTCCCTTTGGGTGAAGAAGGTAATGATTATAGTATATTTTGGATCCTGTGTCATTTTAGTTCCTCCACTGCTCCAGGACAGCACAGTCAAGCTCTAGTCCTGAGACCTCTCATTGTATTATCATAAGTCTACACCTGCTCTGATAAGTCCATCAGAGGCACAGGTAATTACGAGAGTAGAGCCGTGCATGCACAGTTCTACATGGTGTCTCAGCAGTTTAAAAGGTGATTGAACCTGAAACAAATACATGTGCATGCAGTTTGTTCCCCACACCTTACCAGAACTGTAGGCATTCTAATAGTAAATAGCTGAGACAGATCAATAGACATTCCTGTACAAACACAAGTACTTCCACCTATCTTGCCTTACTTCCTACAAGCCTACCCTTTACTCTGCTGCTGTGATGCTCTATAGAGTACAATAACCCTCTGGTGCCAAGATTTGGAGGTTCCAAGCCCTCATCAGCACTGGTTCTGCTGGGCCCATGTGCTTGAGGTTAAATGCGGGCTGCATCTGCCTCTCATCAAGCTCACAGTGTCTGGCATTCAATCTGAATTTGCTCTCATATTCCACTGTCAAAGTAGCCAACATTTTGCAGGTGGAATGACAGCAGCAGAGGCCTCCCAGAACAGCTTGTACTGTGCTTGTTTGTGAGGTTGTAAACATCACCAGAAATGTGGGATTGTGGTTCCTTCAATCCCACAAATGGGAGGACAAATGAAGCCTGAGCAATTAACAGAAGTTAATTACTTTACATGCTAACACTTGCTATGCATGAGAGAGCAAATATGGAATCTTCACACACCTATCAATACAGCAAGGCAATTCAAGAGGCACTAACTGGAGCACAAGAGGTTCCCTCTGAACACCAGGAAGTTCTGTTCAATGCAGGTGATGGAGCACTGGCACAGGTTGCCCAAAGAGGTTGTGGACTCTCCTCCTTGGAGATCTTCAAAAGCCACCTGGATGTGGTCCTGGGCAATCCGCTCAAGGTGGCCCTGCTTGAATAGGGGGGTTGGACCAGGTGACCTCCAGAGGTCCCTTCCCACCTGAGCCATTCAGTGATTCTGAGCTCTTATGGGGATAGACGGTTTGATCGTCACTACAGATTGTTACTTCATACCGTAGAAGGCTACCAAAATGCTCACATAACACAAAGGTCCCCAAAGATCTCTAAGACTGGGAACAGATTTCTTGAATGCCCTGCAGGATTTAGGAAACAACAGCAAAACTGAAGGAAAAACCTTCAGCTACTACTGAAAAACAACCACCAGAAAGCTTTCAATTAAGTTTCAGTTAACCTGTATAAAGTCTCCAGAACAGCCTCCTCACAAGTGGCAAGTCAGCTCTCTACCACAGCAAAAACAGGCACAATAATCTGCTCTGGGTTGTCAAAACCTTCCTAAGGCAAACTTTCTACAGAAAAGTTTTTTTGTGTTGGTCACGGCTCACGTCCTGCTTTGTCTGGTTATCCTGCCAGAAGCATAAATGAACTCATAAGAATAACAGGAGGATTAGGTTAAGCTTATTTTTAAAACATTTCCCACAAATTCATCTCATTTGCCTGCTTATAAAAACCCTCGTTCTTCTTTGCTGTATGTCTAATTAGGCAGCATATACTGCAGGTGGCTTAAAATAGGAGCTGAAATATAGTAGCTTTGCAGTTACGCATGTTAAAGGAAAGGTAATTAAAATTTCATGCTATGAGATGTAAACCAATCATCTCAGGGGCCTGAAAGGGATATCTCCACCATATACAAATGGCACAGTTGGCTAGCTACAGTATGGGTGGGTTTCCTCTTCCTCTAAAAATTATTAGCTTTTGCCTGAGGCAGAATATGAGATGTGATGGGTTAGTTTCCTGAATTATTTATTCACGGAAATAGCATCTTTATATTTTATTTAAAATCAATACTGCAATAAACTTAAAAAATAAAAAGCTAAAATTAAATAAAAAACAGCTAGCAAAGAAAGCTTTGCTGTGAATATGTCTCAGAAGCTAATTAAAATGAGATCAAACAGAGGTCTTGTACTTTGCAGCAGCTGTAGTTAAAATTCTGTGGTATCTCAGAGAGAAACAGAGTGATTTCCTCTGATCATGCTGACAACTTTTCTGATAGCATCCCTCCAAATGTGAGATTTATTATCACAGTTAAAAAGAACACTTCAGAGTAGCAAGTATTTTTTTTTGGGGGGGGGGCGGGGAGCGGAATAGATCAAATTGCACTAACTGGCAGGTGGAGTCTTTTAAAACATTTTCACAAGGGAGGACATCACACGGCTTTTCTACCAGTTTCTCCCCACACCTGCTCTCCTTTTCTTTTTAAAAATCATGCATTTTATTATATTACTGAGACATCAGGCATATTTTCCAGAAAGTGAAAGGACTCTTTCCAAAAATATTTATGCAATAGGGATATGCTTGTATTTTGCCAACAACAAAAAAAAAAAGTAATAGTCCTAGGGCACACTCATTCTTCATGTGATATAGTGCCACATTAAAACTGCAGCTCTAATAAGGACGTTGGGGATGGGGAACTCTGTATTAAAGAAGTTTTGCCTGGGATGTTTTTAAAAGCCTATCAGATAAGGTTTGAAAAATGTGAAGGATGGCAGGCCCAAGAGTTGCAGAGTTTTTCTATGGACATCTTACGGCCAAGAAGAAAGAACCTCAAATTAAGAGAGATCGCTCAGTTGCCTGGGGTCGGCCAAATTATGTTGTCTGCTTTGCAAGGCCAGCCCTTACACTTCACTCCGCAAAAAAGTGGCAGGCAGACAGATCTGGGTACCCCAATCTGAATGCATTTCACTTCATTTACTCCAGTAAAAAAAAAAAAAAAAAAAAAAAAAAAAAAAAAAAAAAAAA
>CM021766.1:61610501-61642048 GCA_011076525.1 Nettapus auritus | reverse complement strand
AAAAAAAAAAAAAAAAAAAAAAAAAAAAAAAAAAAAAAAAAGACCCTCTGTCTCTGAACCAGCTGAATCTTAAATTGTCTGTAGAACAGCAGATAGTGGAAAGACTAACCCAGGACTACTAATGCATAGATCAGCATTATATACATGCATGGGACAAGGACGGTCACAATGATGACATCTTGTCCCTCAAATATAGCAAAATTCCCACTGGTTTCAATGAACCAGGATTTTATCCCACAACTCCAAGGCACTGTGAGCCAAAGAGTAACAACAAAACAACAAATAAAATAATAACTAAAAAAAAATGCTACAAAATGGCCAAAACTCTATTAAAAGTAACCCAGGAACAACAAGTTCTGCAAATGCATTCTATATTGACAAATGAGAAGTGCATTTATGGCACCGTGCTTGTTCTGTTAGATGTATCTCCCTCTTCTTCCTTCCCCATACTTCCTACCATCCTTCAGGATGTCTTCTATCATAGTCAAATTGACCTTACATTTTCACATATAGAATCTCACATCTGTCAGAGAGAGGGCAATGTAGAAGAAAGCATTTTGTTATGAAACACTTGACCTGAATTTCATTGGGCCAGGTAATAAACCAAAAACAAATTAATCTTTACTAGGCAGAAGCAGGTTTTTGTAATAAGTGTCTATATATCTGCATGCACAATAATCACAAATTGAGCTCTTTCCTGGCAAAGAGTGGAAAAAAGCCTCATACTGCACTTGGAACCAGTAGAAAGCAACATCTCATTCAATGTAAAAGGACAACATCAGGTAGGGTTGTGATTGTGCAATTAGGTAAGCAAAACAAACACATTTTAGACATGCCATCTTTGAAGCAAAGGAAACTTCTCTGAGTTTTAATCACAGAATAGTATGTTGTTTCTCTGAGTTTTAATCACAGAATAGTATGTTGCTTCATCTGGTTTTCCTATAAAAATCTTTCCTTGTTTAAAAAAAAAATCATTAACTTTCCATATAGGGAAGCACAAAGTGGGTCATTGGGGAAGCATGCATTTCTTGGTTGGAAGCAAGCCACAGATGGTCCCAGGTGAATGGTGTCTGTCCAACACCACAGTCTTGTTAGACTTTGGAGCCCTCTTCACCCTCATCCTCCCCCCGTTGCCCTCTCCCAATACCTCAACAGGAAAGGAGACATCTGTGAATCCTCTGGCACTGCTTCAACATTTTACAGCTGTACTAACCACTGATACAAAGAGAAGAATGTTTTCTAGCTCCAAATTCCTGAGGTTCTTTTCTAAACAGACACAAGTGAACGGGGCTTGGTTACATGAAAAATACCCCACCAGGGGCAGAGGCGTGGGGGAAAGATGAAGAATCATGATCCGCAGATAAGTGAGCTCAGCTCGGGTTCAGATTTATCTTTCCTGACCACTCAACCTATTTGACCAAATCCAAGCTTCTAATCCTTAAAACTAAGCAGTATTTTTTTTGGCAGTTTGCACTCATTTTGGCTACTTCAAATGAAAAATACTTCAAGGCTTAGAACAGTGGTGATCTCTACATTTATATATATTTATATTTATACATACTGTGGTATTTTTGCAGCACCCCTTACTGTCAGCATATGGGTAGCAAAGTTTGATACTTGCTGCTATATATCCCAAAGTGCATCAGACACCACAAAGACTGTTTTCTCCCACAGTGCTTGCCAGAACTGCCAGTCACTAGCATTCTAAGTCGTGGTGCCTCTTACCTGCATGTCAGTGAGCTCAGTGTTACACAAGATGCACAGGTGTGACTCGATGGCTGACATTTAGAAGTGGTTTCAGGAGTAATGTCAATTCTTACAAGGGCACAAAGTAAAGGCAGCCCAGCCAGATTTGTGTGGAGAATGCATTCCCAAGCACAAGTACTCTAGTAAGGCCTGGGAACACCACCTCTCCCATGGCCTATGCCTTCAGGCTTAGCCCTTTGCACTCTACTCCAATGCTGATCTACAAAGGATCACCTTGTGTAAGTAGAGTGACATAAAGCAGAGTATTTCTGTACAGAAAGCCTGAATTATTAAGCACTTACTAATGCAAGCAGCTAAAGCTCTAGTGGGTAACTTCAAATGGATGAAAGACTCAAAGATGCTGAACAGAGCAGACTGAGAAAGGGAGCATTTAGCTCTTGGGAAACTCAAGTCCTGGTGAAGATTTGCTTAAAAAAAATACAATTATAATTTCAAATATTTTTAAATTCCTTCCAAACCAGAAGCTCCCTGGGCTGCACAGCTGCTTAGTGATGATTTGCCCAAGACGCTTCATAAATTGTTTCATCCTGAGCTCCACTTTGCTGTGGTTACACTGCTGTTAGTACCCAGACTCAGGGCCAGCTTTAGAAAGGTGGTTAGAAAGGAGCAGGAACATCGTTACCTTAGCACAAAAGTGAATGGGAGCAAGAAAACTTGCACTGCACTGGGACTGCACAGGGGCCATCCACAGCTTCATGCCATCAATCCTTCATTTGAGTCAACACCACTAGCCTGTCTTGAAGGGGGGACAGGCCAGCTCTGCCACTGTGAGTGGAGATACAGATGTGGAGGCTGGTACAGGTGCAGAAGCAGGGGCAGGAACAGGGGCAAGAGCAGCCCTGGTGAGCAGCCAGAGCCACCCTTCGGTTACACCACAGACAAGCCCCAGAGCAGCCTGGCCCCAGCTGGAGCAGCACAGGCAACTGCTGTGCCCAGATGCATAGCCAGAACCAGAAAATCTCACAGGGAGAATTTTGCAATATGCACCCTTGGCAGAAAGAAGAGGGCTACAGAGCTCCTAATTCCACCCACTCCTTGAACACTTCAAGCAGGCCTGTCTGAAGTCATTCTTAATGCGACATTTCTTTTGCACCGTCCCGCTGAGTGAATATAGGGGCATAACCACATGAATTTTACAGCTGTAGGAGATCATTGTTAACAGGAGAAAAAAAAAAAAAAAAAAAAAAAAAAAAAAAAAAAACTTAAAAACTTAAAACCTTCTGCTTCAAAGCCACAAACCCTTAGTCCCCATCTTTTAAATAGAGCTCGTAATTAACTTTGCGATTCTGCAGCTCGCATTTTCTCTGCAAGTATTCATGACGTATCTGTCAAACTGAGTAACAGGGAGCTTATGGATTACACAGAATTGCAACTTATGTACTGATGCTAAACAATAGCATTTTCTCTAGTTAAATGGAAATTTTGAGAAAAGCTGCAAGACTGAAAAGTTAACTGTGCAAAGTTAATTAGTTAACTGGAAAAGAAACTCATTAACTGAATAACCAAGAGCTAAGCTGGACTAAGATCAGCCACAATCACATGGAATATTTAAGACAAGAATTGCAATAGAGTAGATTTGCAATTCCTGAATGCATTTGATTATGTGATTCAAGCAAATAATGCTATTATTATGAAGCTCATCATAAAATAATTAATGTGATTAAATTTAGGTGTTTGAGAGAAAAAAACACCTCTTACAACAATCACAAAAGAGAAAAAGAGTAACTAATTTTTTGGTGTGCTACTGACATTAAAAATATAATAACAACAATAAAAATATAACAGTAACAGGATGAGTAATAATAATAATAATAATTGTCTCAAGCACAATTTTTACAATCTCAAATAGGGAAATCTACTGCATGACAAAAACAAGACATTAAATATTTTTCCAAAGTTATGGCTGTAGAGGGAGTCTTAAGCAATGTCTAGCTAGTCATTTATGAACTCAGCCGCTGTGTATGCATATTAGAGATGAGTGATACACTGATATCATGTTGATGTCACATTCCAAGTCTACCAGTGATACCAAACAGTTAAAAAAATCTACCAGAAATCACAGATGCTAATGAGGGCAGATATTACAAGGGGTATTATCTCCCTTCATGCTGCTTCCTGCAGCCCAACCTGCTCCGAGCAGTGCTGCTGTGCCTCTGTCACTCCCAACCCTGCACCCTCTGTTGTGTGCTGCCTGCTCCCAAGACACATCAGCCATGGTTGGGGCATGCCGGGCAGCTGCTCCCAATGCCGTGGTGTTCCCCAGCCTCACCAGGACTAGAGTCATCTTCCTGCCCCTGCTGCAGCACAGCTCAAAGACGTAGAACAAGATTAGACATGGGATAGGTAGGGATCAGTGAGCACAGAAAGATCTCTTCTCCCTCCTCAAATCCCCCAAGCCCTAGGTCCTCATCCAAGAGCTGAAAGAGTACCATGGTAATTCTTAATAATGTGATAAGAGTATTTTCTGGTAGCAGCATGAAAAGTTCAGATGCTGTCACCTATTATTAGTGCTGCTTATACTAAATAGCAGCTTCAATGTCTAAGTGCAAGTTTATTGCATACATGAACAAAATATTCCCCTCTAAAAAACCTTATACTGAGTAAACTTGGTAACATTTACACACACACACACACACACACCCTGGCAAGGAGTAATCCAGGATGTTTAGCCATATTTATCAAAATAGACAAGAGGAAATGGTGATGACCATCACTGATTAATCTCTTAATACCTTTACTCAGACTTTACCAAAATCTCCTGGAAATTCAATGGGCTTCTTTGCCTGTTTAAATGAACTTGCCTCCATAAAGTTCAGCCCTAAGGGTTATTTTTAGAGTATTGCTCATAAGTACTGAACAGCTAGCAATGCATTAAAAACAAACAAAAAAATACTAACCCCAAACTAAACAAAACAAACCGCAATTAAAAGCCCATAAACATGTCTAGTTACAAAACAAAGAATTAAAAGAGTGGTGTAAAATTAGATGTTAAAACTGTTAGTTTGCAGTCCAGACTATTTCAAAATCCTTTCTTTTATGCTTACATTTTGCTTTATTCTTCCACATGTTCTGCAGACACAAGTCACCAAAGTTACAATATCAAAAAACGGTGAAGGGCAAGGTGCACAACTATTTCTTGTAAGGTGTCAAAGATCTACCAAGGTGAAACTCTGGACTTAGCTATTCTTCACCCCATAATCATGCAACTCAATCTTTACTCTTTTAAACATTAACCATGTCCTTTTAACCTAGCAATCATGGCAATCTTGCTGCATATGTTTTTTGGATCTCCAACAAAAAGAGAAACTACAGCTGCTAAAAGAATGAGACTTAAAATGAATTTGAGATGTCTTCACAGAAATCTCATCAGTAACACAATGTCAGACAAATGTTCGTAATACATTGTTCACTGCCTTTTTTTGGTATTTGCAGAAAACATACCCTAATTCATAACTTTCTGAGTTTATTTCTATTTCTGAGAATTCTTATTAGCAGCAGGTCACTACAGAGCAGAATAGTGAAAATGAGGCAATGTTGATTATATAGGCAAGAATCATCAAGAAAGATTAACTCTTGAGAATGCAGTATTTCAAATAGAGAAAATCCATAATATGTAATGTTGGAGAATAAAAACTGAGAAGCTATTCAATTCAGAGAGAAGAAAAATAAAAATAAATAATAAAAAAGACCCTAATTTTATACCTTTTTCACTGCCTTTATTGTTAGAAACTTGTTCACAGTCAGAAAGGAAGAAATGGAAAAATTTTAGCTAAACTTAACCTGAAATTAAAATATATTATGTATGCTTTTCTAAAAGATCTCAGTAAAAATTTGTAAGTGTTAATTTAAATTTCTTTCAAATGTAATTAATATCTTCTCCAGAAATATATTACCAACATGAAAAACATTCATAAAAATGCAGATCTCATAAGTAGTCATATTTTATAAATATATACACACACACATATGTATGTATATATAAGTAAAGATTTATATTAGAAAGATTCCCTGAGTTTTCTTGAATGTGTTTACCACAACCCTTACCTGCTTGCAGGAATTTCCTGCTATGAAAAATGGCCATGATCATTGAATAAATACTTCGCTACAACTCTGTCCATTTCTAAAAAGCAGCAGCATTGTACTAAATCCCATTATTTATTTTACACTTATATTTTATCTATGGCTCCCATATTTTTAACTGAGCATTCTAACTGGTGATATCTAAACAAGCAAATGAACAGCTACTTCTGACAGTATACGATCGTCATTTCAAAGTAAAGTTTCCTTAGGGAAAAATAAACTTTTCTCCAAATCTCCCAAAGTACATATCTAATTAAATACTTGCTTGATGTCATTGTCTTTCCAGGACAAATAGGAGACAAGATTGTAAAGAAACAGAAATGCTCTATGGTAATTCTTGAGTGCAAGCATGTAGAGATTTTTTTTTTTTTTTTTTTTTTTTTTCTGGCTGCTCTAGCCAAAATATAAATCATTTTCCACTGTGGTGTCAGGAAGTGTATTGCAGTAAATTAATCACAAACTACTTTTAAGAAGGGACAAAAAAAATCAACTGCAAAATGAAACAGATCTCTCTGAGCCTGTTTTCCATTTGCATTGTCATCACTTACCTTCAGAGGACGATGGAAGTGAGATGGGAATGCTGCTGAAATGCATCCAACAGACCCTGTGTACATGTGTTAGCATCTCTAGCAGACTTAGCTGTGCCCCCAGACATTGGAAAAGATAAAGTATTATAACCTGCTCACAGTATAATTTTCACTCTTTGCCAGGATACTAGCCTGGGATACAATATGGGAAACTAAATGCAAAAACACAGAGACTAAAAGCCAAACCATGAGGCTTCTTTTAGCATTTCCCAGTACCCAGCCATATTCTGGTGGGGTAGATAAAAGTCCTTCTGCCTCATTATAAAAGAAGAGGAAAGACAATTCATAAGAGAAATGGAATAATTTTAGAAAACTTTTCCTAATAAGCCCAATAGTTCAGCAGATGTGCGCGAGTGGGGAAAGCTGGGAGCACAGAGAGCAGGTAGCTCCATCCGCCATCACACGACTGTGACTCGCCTCACTTTTATCTTTATGTCAGGCAATCAAATGAAAAGCCAATTTTATTTACTAAGTGAGGGTCAGATAAACTCATGCCAATTAAAGAACAGAAATTATGTCTCTGTGGTTTAGACTGGAAGCTTTTTAAAGACAAAAAAATCTCAAATTATTCACTCAGAAAAGGCTTCTAGAATCCTCTCCTGCCTTCCTTTGTTCCCAGGGAAAGATGAGCACACACTGAACATTTGTTAACTCTACCCTTTCAAACTCTCACACCGACAAACTACACCATCCAAGAGGGAGAAGTAGCACTTGATATCCCTGCTTTATTAAAGTCATTTTCAAAAACCTTTCAGGAAGACAAAAAGCAATAGCAATTAAAGTCAGCCAGAGCTTTACAGATTACTTTGAAATTAGAAAGAGTTTACCAAAATGTTTTGAAATCTTTTGCTATCTTCCCACTCTCTTCTCAGTCTCCAAAACCATTGTGTTTTTTTTTGTTGTTTTTTTTTTTTTTTTCTCTCCCTCTAGATGATCATAAACCTGCCTTTCTCCCTGTTAGCTGCTCAGGTCTGTATTAATTAGCTTATCCCCAACTCAGGAAAGTTCTTCATAACTTATTAAGCCTAACTCTAAGCCTGTATATTAATTCTTAGCAAAAAATAGCTCAAAGCATGCAAACACTGATGAAGCTGGGCCAATTCTGTGTGTTTTTTCTCCTTGAACAGCTTTTTTTTTTTTTTTCTCCCTCCTCAGCAAGCCACACTTACCGGTAAAAAGCTGAATAATCCACTGTTGAATGACAGCCCTGAAACTCCCAGGCTTTGAGCTTCTGGCATTCCCGGTGAGCCCGGAATTTCACTCTGACTGTCCCATGGCAGAGCTCAGGCACAGGTTTTCTCTGTGGCCGATTGCAGAACTCGTTGGACTCCACACGCCAGGATTCAGCAAAGTCATCCACGTCAAACTTAAAATTCCCATCCCCCCCAATCAGGTCATCTCGCTTGTGCCCATTGTAGTTGCCACACAGACCACAGAGTTTGCCCTTCAGATGTGGTGCAGCCATGACTTCCACAAAACTGTCTCCATCCCATGAGATTTCCAAGCCTAAAAAAGAAAGAGATGAGACAAAAATACATATTAAAAAGAGACAGAGAAGAAATTGAGGATCACAAACTGTGCCTTGTATTTGTGAAACAGCATGTCATGGGAAACTAAACAAAGGTACAGTTTTCCTCCTGATAATGCTGTTAGATTTCTATATGCCTCCCAGTAAGTACCTCTGGCAAGTATAGTTTCTTAAACCACACTTGATTACAACATATGCACGCGTGTCTCTGTTTACTTTTGTTCCTCCTTGCTATTAAATATGGTTGTCCTAAAAAAAACAATTGTCCAGTCTGTATCCACAGCAGAACTGCTCTCAACACTGAAAGAGGACTTTTGTGAAATTCTGCAAATTGAATTGGCTACAGCAAATTTCTAGCGGATTTCAGAAGGGCCAGAATTTCAGCCTCTGTCACCCACTGTACAAGTCATGGGCATACAAAGGTGTCCATGCCCCATGGGACTTTGCCAGTGACTACTGCCTAGAAAACATCCTTCTTTTTCTTGCCTAAAGGGTTGTTAACTTATTTGGGAAAATACAGCTGTTCCAAAAACAGTATTCCGTGTGGATAAAAAGAAATAAAAAGATGAGAGCAAGGAGATGTCAGATGGGTAAAACTGCTGTAAGAAGGCATTCTGAAAAGGATTCAAATAGTTCATTCAAAAGGTGTTAATTGCTATCTTTTTTATCCTTTTGAAGTTGTCATCACAAGTCAGCAGCACTGAGGAATGATGGTAGACATGGAACATTTATCTAGAGGCCAGGATGTTAAGTGCTCTTCTACAATCTTTTACAGTAAGGCTTCATAATTCCAGTGCATCAAAACCAAAATTGCTTTCAGTTGGTGAAATCTATTTTGTGTCTTTATTCACTTAAAAGCTAGATGTCTAGCTTAAGTCAGCTGACCGGTCCCTTTCTTTGATAGACAGAAATAGACAGCTCAGGGATCACAACATGAGTGCCTAATGCAGAGGACATAAACTACCTTATGAATGCCTTTCTGTTTCCAGTGATACTATAGAGGACACGGAAATCAGGCAGAGACTAATCTATTTTTAACCTGGGTGAATTTACATTAAATGAATTCCATCTTCTGAGGAGTAAATATGCATCTCATAAAGGGATGCAAGTTTTGAATCATAGGGATAAAAACAACACCAAGAATCACTGCTGCTTAACTTCCATCCAAAAATGGCCTTTCTTTTAATTATTTCCCATGTCTCATGAATGCTAATACTTCACATCTTTGCAGTGCCCTCCATCTGAATATCACAAACCACTTTGCTGATGTTAATTTATTCCTGTAAAATGAATAATAAACCACCATGCGCAGTGGTTAGTTAAGGATAAACACAGCAACTTGTTTTTAAACAGGATAACCCAGATTTTACCATCGTCTCTATGCCTGGCCAAGAACACCAAACAGCACCACTTCATGGTGCAGGACCAAAGCTTTGCTCCAGCCTTCTACATTTGCTGTGTGGGCTGGCTTAGCACCACCCTTTCCTCTTGTAAATCAGTGCTTGTCATGCCTCGATCCAAACCCTGCCCTGTGCTCATGCAAGTAATTAACATACCAGTGACTCAGTTCAAAGCTGGAACCCTTCCTTTAGCAGCACATCCCATTGTCTCCTGTGACAATTCCTACCCACACCACAGAGGAACAGGGTGAGGCCTAAATGGCAGTGAAGGATATAGAAGGGGAGCTTTGCCATCACTATGCACCGTGCTGACCTTCAGTGATTTACACCCCATCACCAAGTGTTTGGGGGAAGATTTATCCCACAAGCTTTTGCTGATTATTCCATGTCAGACAGTCACCACATTCTATTTCATCATGTTTTCTTATCATTGTAGATACACAATGATAATACTAATATGTACTGCAGCTACGCCTGAAAGCAGTTTCAGATTGTCACATAAACCCAGTATGGAAAGGGCTACTGTTGCCTGCTCCAAAGGCAATTTACACCCAGACAACTGAGAAATTGTGTAAGACTACAACTGTTAATGAGGTCAGCACAGTGGCATGGAGGAAAGCTGTCTTTTAATCTGCTTCATACATTATCACTGCTGGACAAATTTAAATTCCAGCTGTCTTTGCTTCTGACAACATTGAACAAAACAAAACAGCTTGATTTACAGACACCAGACTAATACTGCTGTGCTGGCATTTAAGAAAAAGCTTGCCATTAATTTATAAACTAAGATTATTTCAGACTTGAGAATCATATAAACTTTCTCAAAGTTTGAAGTATCCAGATCCAAGTCCTCAGACAGTTCTCTTCAGAAAATTACTCATTTTTTTAAGGTGGCATTCAACTTGTTCCCCAAATGATCTCCTTCAGAAACTGCTGACTCTAAGCGGAGTCACAACAGGTTACTGATTTAATCCTAATTTTCCTTTATTTTATCTTTTTCAAGTCATGACTTACTGACTTTCAGTGAAGCCACTCATGCTTATTACAAAAGGATAACTCTAAAATTATCCTGAACACTTGTGTGTCCTTGATGAGAGGTAAATTAATCTTCTTGTTATGTATTGCTCTGTGAACTCTAGATATGCAGACAAGAATAACATACAATTCTGATTTTTTGCCTCAACATATAAAAATGCACCATTAAATCTAGAGATTCCTGCTTTGATTATTCAATTTGATTCAAGAGAGTTACAGTTTAGCTACAACAAGTGGATGTACTTTCCTCTAGCTGAAAAACATTTACAGAATCACAGAATAGTCTAGGTTGGAAGAGACCTCCAAGATCACCTAGTCCAACCTCTGTCCTAACATTAACAAGTCCTCCACTAAACCATATCCCTAAGCTCTAAATCTAAATCTAAATGTCTTTTAAAGACCTCCAGGGATGGTGACTCAACCACTTCACTGGGCAGCATCTTCCAATGCCTAACAACCCTTTCTGTAAAGAAGTTCTTCCAACCTAAACTTCCCCTGGCACAACTTTAGCCCATTCCCCCTCGTCCTGTCACCAGGCACATGGGAGAATAGACCAATCGCCACCTCGCTACAGCCTCCTTTAAGGTACCTGTAGAGTGCAATAAGGTCGCCCCTGAGCCTCCTTTTCTCCAGGCTGAACAGTCCCAGCTCCCTCAGCCGCTCCTCATAAGACTTGTTCTCCAGAACCTTTACTGAAGTTTTGAGGGGCCCTAAACTGAACACAGTACTTGAGGTGCAGCCTCACCACAGCCGAGTAGAGCGGGACAATCACTTCCCTGGACCTACTGGCCACACTGCTTCTTATACAAGCCAGGATGCTGTTGGCCTTCTTAGAATTTAAATACTCTATATTTAATTACTCTATATCCTGCTGTAATTGCTCAGATGCAAATACAACTTTGTAACTTCATAGTGCCATGCTGTCCTTAGCTTTACTAAAAAGATTTCTAGCTTTGATGAACAGCCTAGAGGTTTCTGTCCATAGCAAAGCTTCTTCGATTTCATAGAATCATAAAGGTTGGAAAAAACTTCCAAGATCACAGAATCACAGAATTGTAGGGGTTGGAAGGGACCTCCAGAGATCATTGGGTCCAACCCCCCCCGCCAAAGCAGGTTCCCTAGAACAGGTTGCCCAGGTAGGTGTCCAGACGGGCTTTAATATCTCCAACCTTCCTGGGCAGCCTCTTCTACTGCTCCATCACCCTCACCGTGAAGAAGTTCTTTCACATATTGGTGTGGAACTTCCTGTGCTCCATTTCGTGGCCGTTGCCCCTTGTTCTGTCCCTACAAACCACTAAAATGAAGTTGGCCAAATCCCTCTGTCTCCCACACTTTAATAAACATTAATAAGATCCCCTCTGTCTTCTGTTCTCAGTGCTGAACATACCCATGTCTCTCAGCCTTTCCTCCTAGGAAAGATGCTCCAGGCCCCGTATCATCTTTGTTGCCCTCCACTGCACTCTTTCCAGGAGATCCCTGTCCTTTTTGTACCAGGGAGCCCAGAACTGGACACAGTACTCCAGGTGAGGCCTGACCAGGGCAGAGTAGAGGGGGAGAATCACCTCCATTGACCTGCTAGCCACACTCCTTTTGATGCACGCCAGGATCCCACTGGCCTTCTTGGCCACCAGGGCACACTGCTGGCTCATGGTCAACCTGTCATCCAGCAGGACCCCCAGGTCCTTCTCTGCAGAGCTCCTCTCCAGCAGGTCATCCCCCAGACTGTACTGATACATGTGGTTGTTCCTTCCCAGGTGCAGGACTCTAGACTTGCTCTTATTAAACTTCATTTGGTTTCTTCCTGCCCAGCTCACCAGCCTGTCCAGGTCTTGCTGAATGGCAGCACAGCCTTCTGGCGTGTCAGCCACTCCTCCCAGCTTTGTATCATTGGCATACTTCCTGAGGGTGTACTTTATTCCCTCATCAAGGTCATCAATGAAAGTGTTGAACAGGACCAGACCCAGCAACCCCCGGGGAACACTGCTAGTCACAGGACCATCAGGACACAAGATCTTCTGATCCAGCCATTTTGGGGTAATGAGGAAAGGTATTTAATCTAAAATAATCTAAGATGCATAATTTTGTAAGTACTTGATCGCACTGTGCAGTGTGTCCCATTTTATTTGCTCACATGCAGAAAAATCATTTGGTTTCTGTAAACCAGCTAGAGCTGTGACATACGAGATTATGCTATGGAGCAATGTTTGAAATGGTCTCTTTGGCAGACAAATTGTTTGGAAGAGTTTCTTGGTGCCTGTAACCCCTTCTTCTCTCCTTTCCTCCCCTCTTCTCCCCCAGTGGATGAGTTTCCCATTCACTTGAACAAGAATCAGAATCCAAGTAATTGGTGAGACTTGAAGCCAAAGGATGCAGCATCTGTCCCATCTGGGGATGTGCAGAAAAGGAACATTCTAGGAGTTACTTTTTAGGGTTTTCCAAGTTTCCTCTTTCTTTGAAGGATGCTTAACCAACTTGTTTCTCAATTTCTTAACTTGGCACACTATGTACTCTACTGCATTTAAAAGAAATCCTTCTGGATTTATGCATATCACACACTGACTTTCACATGCTGGGAACTCCCACCAATTGTTCTGCATGATTTTTCACAGTAAAGGCATCCTTGAGAACTGGCAGAGCACTCTTCCCTAAAGATTTAGGGCCAACGTGGTATAGAAATCCTCAGCAAAGCAGATAAGTGCAAAAGATCAGGACAGAAAATAAACAAAAAGCCCTCTTGCACTAGATGGACAGATGAAACAACAGCAGCCCTGTGACCCTTAGCTCTCTTGTCTTCTTAATATGCAAATTTTAGGCAAGGACTCAACACCATCCCAGCCAGTATTAGAAGTACCTGCCAGTGCAGGGTGCCAGAATTGCTGCTGCATGGCATCTAGGGCTACAGCTGGTGAGGAGTTCAGCCATTAAACAGGTTTTCACTGGAAAATGCCAATTTATCAGAACTGAAATGCTTCAGGGAGGCATATCAGATTCAATGAACTTGCAGCACAACCCAGGCAGGGCTCCAAGCTGGTTTCCTGCCAGCCCGCCTGGTGGGCTGTCTGGAAGCCTGGACTCTCAGGATATGCAACTCCAAGGCAGCTCTGCCTTGCAGACTGCCTTGCAGTGAGGGGCCACAACGCTTCCTGAAGATTTGGGCTCCCCTATTTCATCCAGAATTTAGCTCTCAGTTTTGCAAAGGGAAAACCAAAAGCCAGAGGAATGCTAGCTGAGCTTTAAGCATCAGACTCTGCTCTTCCCAGCCTAATTTTACTTTGTATTTTGCTTCTAGTTCAGTGACTTTCCTTATTTTTCACTATTTCCTCCCTTCACCTCTCCCCCCCCTCCCCTCCCCCTACTGGGAAAGTATAAATTAAAAAAAAAAAAAATCTACATTATCTTCTGAAACATAAAATTCTCCATTTTTTTTCCCCTTGGCATTCAGAATTTCCTGTGGAACAGAAATTTTGTCTTTTAACCAGTTCTACTCAGCACATTCTTCCTCTCTACAGCCTCTCTGCTGCTTAACCTGTCCCAGCAAAATGGAGTCATGTTGTTCTCTGCTGCTTTCCAGGCCTTCCATGCTGAGGAATAGAGGACTTGGCCTATCATGCTGCCGTCAGCAAGAGAAACCTAATCCTTCTCTGTTAAGTGGAAGAATTATTTAGACTATAATTTGCAGTGATTACACACTGTTTGGTATGTTGTCATATGCCATGTCTGCACTCCCTCTGCCAACACATGGACGAGCATGTGTGTATTCATTTATTAGGCTTGCACCAGAGACAAATGGAATAGCAGCAGGATTAGCTGTCATTCATCTTCAACTGAAAACCTTTCCTTGGCCTGTGGCTGGCTAATGAAATCCACATCGCCAGAATTCATAACATTCAGCTGGCTGCAAAGAAAACACTCAAGATGCTTTTAATTAGAAGTTGTGAATAATGGTCAACTTGTGTGCATTTTACAGACAGCTACAAAAATCTACATTGCCACTTTCAGGAATGAGCCTTACATTTCCAGAGGATATATGAACAGGTGTCTAAATTCTCAGTTCAACAGTGGGTGCTAGCGTCCCCCTTAGAAACAAAATATATATATATATTTTTCTTAAAAGATGCTAGATAATGAGTATGACTGCTTCATGCCTGTGATCATATCACTTCATAAGAAAGATTGATTTAACTGCACTTGGCATTTAATTGAATTAACGGTAAAGGCTATTCTCGCTGAAACAGTGCTTCACTGTGCAAGTGAAATCTCCCCTGACTACAGTGGTAGCTAACACATGCTAATGAGAAAATTCTTAGCTTACACTCAATATTTATCTATGCAAGCATACTATAGTCTTAAAAAGTCTTTTCAAAATAAGTGTAAGTCCTCCGATTCAGCATTTTGACAATTAATGAATGTTCTAGGACTCTGAATATCTGAGAATACTGTGGACTCTGTTCTACACAGACAAACTCTTACTCAAACATAAAGCAAACACAAAAAGATGACATTAAACAGCAAATTAAGCCTTACTTTTTAAACCATGACATCCATTTTGCTGGATAGCATCAGTGAAATGTTTCCATAACCTAAACCCACTACAGCCATCAATAACTATGATTTTACACATATTGCCCACTTAGACTGTAAGTTATGTTGCTGCAACTGGAGAAAAAAATGAATGTTTAAGAACTGATTTCATCTCTGTTCTTATCTGTAAGTATCATATGATGGCCCTGAACAAACCACTCAAGTTACTGGAAGTGAAAATCATGGCACAATTGTCTGTGCAGCAAGTTGTTGGCTGCAGAATGAAACATAGTCTAGGAATTGTTCCACAAAGATTTCAAACTCACAGCTGGATCCCTGTCTGCTTGAAGGCTGCAGAGGTTTTGAAAGAGTTATCAAGCACGTCGGTTCCTCAAATCTCGAAAGAATTATGAAATATATTTATTGTCACTGTCATGCTTTTATACTGAACACTGTTCACATTGCACTTGAGAACTTCTCCAGGGAGAAGGCACATGCATAAACACTTGCCCTACCTGCTTTGGTTGTCAGTTTCAGCAAATAACCATCCAAATCAATTTGAAATTGAGGTGTCTTGCAAGGTAGTGAGATGCGGGTCCCATTCCACTTCACTGTGAGGTGCTGCTGGAGGCTGATAGTACTTCTGCCCAACACAAGGTCCACTGACTTTGTCCAGGAGAAAGAATGGGTCCGACGGGCATCGTTTTTTACCAGCACCTGGAAGGGCGAGGCAGAGGAGGAGCAGTCTTTTGTCAAAACGTACTGACATGTTCCCTGAAAGTTAAATGTCCGTCCATCAAAAGTGTTGTAGTGAGGGTCTCCAAACACAGTGCAAACTCCAGGCTCTGCAGGTGAGTGAGAGACAAAAGCACTATATCAGGATCAAAGTCTGAAAAAGGCAGTTGATAAGAACTTAGTGGATGCTGCTCTCACCTAATCTGCCTGCCCTACAGGGCAGATTTTGCTGAGAACCCATAGGAATATATTTGTCTGAAGAACAGAAGCTTCTTAGTTATAGTAGAAGCCTTTCCCAAGACAGGTGGGAAATAAATGCCAATCAATCCTTGGGTCAGCATGGGAAGGCTAACCAGTAGGTAGGTACCAAAGACAAATCTTCCAACCTATGTGTCCATCCCTTAAACACAACATGCCACAAAAAGATCTTAGATTGTTAAAATGCCTGTGAGATTGTTCAAATTATTTCATTTCTAGAAAAAGAAAGCCTGACTCATGATGTCCGAGCAGGCAAAGCCCTGGACCTTGCTGAGTCCACATATCTCTGGACATGTGTGATGGGAACCTTCCAACCTCACTCCAGCTTTCCAAGCATGAAGCATATTCTCTAAGCAATTCATCCAACCTCCCTCCCACTGACAGAGAAAAGCAGACACAACTGAAAAGTCTTTCACCTCACCAATTTTAGACATCTCTTTTAATATCTGGGGAGTTGCTCTCTGGAGGAACCTGTCTCTTTCTGCTGCCTGCTCCGGGAGCTCAGACAAATAGCTCAGACTAAAGGCATTCCTCTCAGACAGTTAAATTCACCTGGAATGAACTCCCAACTTTAAGTTTTGTTGTAGGGGCAAAGCCTTCATTCACAGAAGCAGAATTCAAAACATCATATGTGTATTTTTCAGGTTTAGTTTGAACGTCCCCAGATAGGCAAGGGTGATTCCCCCAAATTAAGATCAATCAAACCATTTTAGCAGGACCTTGCTCTGTCTGTATTTTACATAGGCATATATATTAACAGTGTACCTATATTACATATCAACATATTACATATAACATTGTACATATATACAGAATTTTCCCAAATTATTTCTAGTACCAGCATTAAGTAGCTGAAAACCCTATCACTGAAGAAATGTGATCATCATTTACTACACGTCCTTTTAAAATATTACAGACTATCACGTATGCTGTTCATACACAGCTGACTTTCAGTAGTTATTGTTCTCATATTACCAACTAAGAGCCAGTTGTACATGAATAGCGTGATGCAATGACTATCTAAGGGCATGGTGTCTCTACCAGTCATTTACATTGTTACAAATAGAGGGAGATGTCTTAGTGAAGTTTGCAGCTGTATACAAGTCAGAGATGCCACAGTTCCTAAAGGCAGAACTTGTCCACACTCACGTCAAAGATGCTGAGTTACCCTGCATTTACCCAGCAATTGACTGAATTGCTTAGCAATCAAGAAGAGCAGCAAATTTATTTGCATTTCAGCCTTTGGGTATAACAATGGGTTCTAACCACACCTCGTTGCTGCTGTTCCTGGAAGAAGTCATCTCATGACAAACTGTATGCTGCTGCTGCTGCCAGCTGAATACCCATGGGCTTAGGCTGCTTTTGAAAGATGATCCATGTTTTAGTGGGAGAGGTTGATGCAATAACAAAATTTGACTCAGTAATCAGAGAGCCGAGAACAGCACCAATCAAAAACAAACTAAACTAAACTAAACTAAACTAAACTAATGTCCTCATTTCAGTTAGGACAGGGTTAATTTTCCTCCTAGTAGCTGGTAGGTGCTGTGTTTTGGATTAGGATGAGAAGAATGCTGATAACATGCCGATGTTTTGGTTGTTGCAGAGCAGTGCTTGTACCAAGCCAAGGACTTTTCAGCTCCTTGCTCTGTCCTGCCAGCGGGCAGGCTGGGGGTGCAGCAGGAGCTGGGAGGGGACAGACCCAGGACAGCTGACCCAAACTGGCCAAAGGAGTATTCCTTACCATCTGACGTCATGCTAAACAAATCAATATATAGGGGTGGCTAGCTGGGATGGGGGGGGCTGGCTGCTCTGGGTAGACTGGGCATCGGTCAGCGGGTGGTGAGCAATTGCATTGTGTATCACTTGTTTCATACACACTAATAATAATAATAATAATAATAATAATAATAATAATGTTTTCTATCTTAATAAACTGTCTCTATCTCAACTCTTGGGCTTCACATTTCCGTTTCTCTCCCCCATCCCAGAGGGGAAGGGAGGAAGGTGAGCAAATGGCTGTGTAGTGTTTAGCTGCCGGCCAGGTTAAACCACAACAACTAAAAAAATTAACAACCTGAAGGAGTGGAGAGTAACAGGGAATACTATTTGTTAGCTAAAAACAAAACAAAACAAAACAAAACAAAAAAAAAGAGGAGGCATGGATGTTATGGAGAAGAGAGAGAATTTCTATGATGGAGTGTAACATGACTCTGACTAAGCAATACACCTTTCTTAGCAGGTCTGTTTAGCCTAGGCAAAGTGCTATGCTAAAGCAGCTGTAACATTTCTGGCATTTTCACTAGCTTCAACTAGAGGCCATCCAGGGATACCTACGGAAGATGGGGATGAAGGTGTCCCCAGGAGATAGCACCTTTCCCTTTTCCAGCTGTAATACAGAATCAGCTATACCTATGTTGTTCCTAATAGACATTTATCTAACCTGCTCTTATAAAGCAGTTGTAACAGAAACTCCATAGACACCTCCTGCAACTCTTAGATGCTTTTCTATAAGGTCTTAAAGTCTAACCCCCGTCTTCCTCACTGCACAGTACAGTACCAACACAGAGCTGGTACCTGAGCAAGATTTGTACTTTGATCCTAACTTGCCACATCCCTGCCTTCTCATTAAGTCTTCAGTTAAGCCAACAACTATTCTTGGCATCATTACTATGTCTTATTACTGTGTTTGGCTACAAGGGAAAAAGAGTTGTGATTTTTCAAAGACATGCTGACAGCTCCAACTCAAAATGAACCACATTTGACCAATACCCCTGGAAACCAGGGCCTAAGGACTTAAAACAGAGCGAGAAAATCAAAATGCTTAGATAAGAGAGTGCTTTTAAAAATGTGCCCTTTTGTGGGTCTCCTTTTCCCATTGTTACTAATGATAATATTAATAACTGTTCTCCAAAGACCATAAAACAATTAATTGATTGATATTTCTCCATAAATTTGAAGCTTCAAATGAAAGGATTAAAAAAGAGTTTTTAATCACCAAAGTAATTTTTATGAACAGGAAAAAGAAATCTATTTTTATATACAGACTGACTTCACTGCCACTAAATCATACTAATATATTTCTGATTTCCTTATGTAATCATGTAATTATCTGCACGATAAACATTAAGATAGACTTTATTACCTGTTCAGCTCCTATTTCATGTTTTTTCAGGTTTTAATTTTGCCTTAAACAAAAACTTTTCTGAAAACAAGGAAACTATCAACAGAAAATCAGCCCAAACGCCAGTGAAAATTTCAGAGACAAGAACTGCTTTTTGTCTGCATTTCTACAGGACAAGAATGTGGAGATGTTATACACATTACTACCCAACATGCTGGGAGAGGGAGGGCAGTTCACCTAAGAAAGTGGCTAAGAGGCAAGACACGAGAGGAACAAACATAATTTAGAGATGTGCAAGTAAAATTGATAGTACCAATGGGATCCAAAGGAAATATTTATTTTTAATTTCCAATGTGTTATGCAGAGTAATGTTGTTTTATGTTACGTTACATCGTGTCATGTCATATGTCAACTTGATGCAGTGCAGTTAAAATAAAAAAAAAAATGTATTTTGGATTGGATAGCTGAATGTCTGATCCAAATATTGCTGTTTTCTTTAATAGACAAGAAAGCGGAGGAGGGAAAATTTACCAAAACAGCACGAATAATTGATTCTTTGATATCTCTGTGTAAAACATTCTTGAAAAGTTTACTAAAATTGTGAATTTCTTAAAAAAAAAAAAAAAAAAAAAAATCCACATCCTGCAAGAGTGTGTGTGATAACTCAGGCACTGCCAGTAAGAAGAACTGTCTGGCCTCAAAAGAAACCTTAAATACAGGGTGTAACAAGACTGCAAAAGTCAGGGAATGTGAAAAACATTCCAGTCATTTTTAGGTTTTGGGCTGTTGTTTATTTCCTTCTGGGAGGGTTTCTATCACATCATGTTTTATGGTTTGCTCCCCCCCTCCTCCCCTCTTTTTTTTCTTTTTTTTTTTTTTTTTTTTTTTTTAAAAAAAAAAAAGCCTTTCTGCTTGGCTGTTTTTGAAATCTATTGGAAGCACCAGTTCTGTAGTTAGTATTGTGTGTAACTTGCTCCTCTGTTGAGATGTAATGGATGGAGAGGTATCACTGCATCTCCAAAGCTAAGCTCCCCAACACAGGAGAGTGTGTTTTGCTAGCTTGTGCTAATGAGGCAGAGGGTTGTGGATGCATATCCTCCCCTTTTCCTACAGTAAATTCTTGCCAACTTATTGCAGATATTCATGCCTCTATCAGCTGTTGAGGACAGAGTTAGAAGAGGGCAATTATATATGATGCTTTCCCCTAAGACTCTGACAGCCTCCAATTACTTTCAGCTCAGGGACTTTCTGAGCTAGACGTGGTTTGTCTTTATTTAGTAACATTTGATAGACTTTTTCTCCATAAATTTATCCAGTCTCCCCTTAAACCCAGAAATATTTTTAGTATCCACAACAACCTTGAGCAGAATACATGAAAAGCCACTGCCTCTTGTTTGTTTTGAACCTGGTATTTATTGTCTTTGATGCCTTTTTTTCCTCACCTACACATTATACTTTTGTATGAAGGCAAATATATCCATGTTTCCTCTCTGTCCCTGAAAGATAGAGATTTTTAAAAGGAGAGTCCCAAAGCAATGTTTAGAAGGCTGTGATTTCCAACGCACTTTAGGCAGTTAAGTCACTCAGCTGTGATTAAACATTATTGGTAGCTGCCTGCAAAAACCTCTAAACTGCTTTTAGAAATCCCGTATTTAGGCTTCCAAACCAATTTTCAAAGCTTCTAGCTTTCATAAAAACTTCTAGGAACAAGGCAGTTTTCACATTTGGTTTTTAAACACTAAATATGGACTTCACACTTTTCCTTTTGACAGTCTTCATGTGTGAGTCATGCAGCTTGCTTAGTTCCCACCTAAGGATCTATAGCTCACTTGCAAACTCATAATAATATTATTTAGGTGCTAAAGCGAATACTGTGGAACTCCTGGCCAGCTCTCCTTGCATACTACAAATCATGTACAAATCAAACTAACTCTCATTAGAAAACATAACTGGGAAGGTAACTGTAGACAAGGAGCACAGGGTTTGAAAACACATTTTTCCTCTACAAAACAGGAAACTGACAAAGCAACAGCAAGGAAAAGATCATTTTAGCACTCCTCGAGTTTTAACATGCTCTCTCTTAAGGAGAAAAACAAGTGCAAGAAATCACAACCTATTTTGGTCAGTTTGAACCAAATCTGCCAGAAGGATAAAGACAATGAAGTTCAAGTAAGCAGTATGCTAAGTGAAGGCAAGAATCACTTACTGAAATAAGTGGTTCCCAGAAAGTACCTTTATGCCTCCCAGACAAAGCCCCCACCCCCAAGACAGTATTTAGCCTTTATAGAAAGGCTAAATATATGTACTGTTTGGTGTAGGCCAGACAGACAGTCAGCACACACATCCTGACCAGCCAAAGAGCATGAGCATGTTGGCTGGCCGATTAGCACACTTGTAGCTCCAGAACAGGCATAGGATATATTGTTTCTAGCTGGGTTTATTATTTGTTGGGATATAAAGGAAATGGGACACAAATCCATAGGAAACCAGGCTCTGTTAGATCATTAGCTCTGGTGCTCATGGAATAGCTTGTTTTATTTGTTCAGGACATCAGAGCAGTCAATTGAAGTCCAAGATGTCCAGATGTCTGGTCACACTCTTCTGGGCTTGTAGCTAGTTAAGAGTGGCCAAGAAAAATACACTTTAAATTATAACTAAAATTGTTTTGGACACTTTCTAAGTAAGGAGAGGGAGGAAAAAATAGAAGTTTACCAGTTATGGGTGTTCTGGTTGCACATCTATAATTCAAAAAGAACCCAGCTTTTTAAAAATAAAATGAAATTTGAATGCAATTAGCCCATATGTTGAATTAAGCCCTATATCAAACAGAACACATTATTAACTTTTGAAAAGTAGCTACAGAACATGCATAATAGAATTTCATTAGCTTTTCTTAAAAAAAAAAAAAAAAAAGGCAAATCCATGGAGTACTTTCCTAGTAACTGCTGCATAGTGCAGCTTGATATAATACACATTACAAGGTGTGGTGTCAAAAACACAGGAGCCCTTATGGTCTATTTAATAAATAAAATAGCTATTCCAATTTGTCCAAATACATATTTATACAGCAGACTGTCACAGCTGAAGTGGCTGAGGAGGTAAATTATGAACTGCATTCCAATATGAATAAACAATTGCAGTCTTTTTGTTGATGTATTTCTCCAAGGCAAGGAATTAACACAAGAAACAGGCCCTACACAGGTCTGCATGTCCATTAGTCCTGATCTCTACTTTCACAGGTACCTACAAAGCATAACCTCATCTTTTAACCTTTTTTAATTGTTGTTTAGAAAAGCCATCAAATTTTTAGTATTTCTATAAAAATAAATAAAAAATAAAATATGAAATAAAATATAAAATAAAATAAAACAAAATAAAATAGAACAAAACAAAATATTGATATGCATGCAGGAAAAGGTGAAACAACCAACTTTTTAGTCCTAAGGCTGGTTGGCTGGGTCCAAATGCTCTTGAATTTGGTTTAGCTCCATACAACATTTTGTCAATTAGAAAAGTTGCTGAATGATTACTAATACACAAAAGTTTCTGCCCCCCAAAAAGGTGTGTCCTTCAGAATCAATCATATGTACTGCTAGACCTGGATGACTGCAGTACACTTTGAAGAAAAAAAAAAAAAAACAAAAAAAAAAACCACTTTTCTTTAAACTTCACAATGACTTAGGTATGACTGCATCAGGATTACTGATCATAATTAAAATATATCTACTTGATCACAGTAGGAAGCTTTTATATTGCATGCCATAATTTCAGCAAAGGCTATCAATTCTTCATTGTCAAGAACAAAGATTTAGTCTTTGCTGCAAATTCCCATCTTTGTCTAGAGTTGAGAGGCATCTGCTAATATTATTTGAACTCAGATTTAATGTTTTCCTTTTTTAATACAAAAATGACCTTGGTCTAACACAGGATTACTAATTTATGGAATTGACGTCAGTGGTGATTTTTCTAGATCAAGCCCAAAAGAGTACATTTCATTACATTTTTACAGTAGGATAAACTAAACTGTTGAATTTTCCACTGGTATGACCACTGTGTTTAATTAGTGATAACTGTACACCAGCCATGGAGCTTGAACAGCAACATGCCAAAACTAACCATAGTTAACTTCAACAGTAGACAAAACGGGCTCTAGCCTTTTAGGAGACGAGGTACTTTTTCTCTCTGCAAAAAACTGCTTTGAAAAATAATCCTTTGATTTTATTTTTTTTTTATTTTTTATTTTTTTCAGTTTAAAGTGTATCCTTTAACCACGTGACTGTTTTTGACGAACTTCATAGAAATTGGCTGCATTTATACTGTACTCAAAACTCTCCTGTGTACAGTATGTTCTTGTGCCTCCTATGTTGTTTTTACTTTGGAAAATTAATATCTGCTGGACCGCCAAAAATGTCTGGTGTGTTAATATGTGGAGAGAGAATCAGCTGAGTGGGTTGGTGAGGAAAAAGGCTATGCATGTGCATCTTATCAGAAATGGGCTCAATTGGCAAAGATTCTAATGAGTGGACTGAGATGGTGATCATCACTGAAATACTTATGATTTTATCTTTTGCCAGTCAAAATGTTGTGATGAGATTTACAGCACTTCTGGCACAAAGATGGAATTAGTTCCTTGCAAATGGCAACTGTAATAACACTATAAACTACCGCTGCTCTATTACACTGGATATTTAAGCTTTTTGGTTACATTACCTGATAAAAGCTGTGAATGACCATTTAATGATAAAATCTTAGAAACAGTTCAGCATTAGTCTTCCTCCAAATACTGAGTCCATAGTGAGACGCCTCTCCAAAAAAAAAAAAAAAGATAAATTTCTTGTGCAACAGAGGAGCACACCACTGCAGGAGAGTGCAATGTGCCTCCCAGTTTTACACAGAGCCAGTGCAATGTAGAGAAGACCCATAAGGACAGCTTAAGGGAACAGGATTGTTTAGTAGCCTGAAAGTTTTGGGAGATCTAAGAGTAGTCTGTCAGTACCTACAAGAAAGTTACTGAGAAGACAAAGCCAGACCTCTTGTAGAGCTGCATGGCAGAAGGATAAGCAACAATGGTTGTAATTTGGAAAAAAGGAACTTGACATAAAGAATAAAATTTTACTGTGAGATGGTCAAACTTTAGAACAGGATGCCCAGAGATGTTGTGGCATCTCCATTCTTGGAAATTATAAAAACCTGGCTGAGCATCATGGTCTGAATCTAGTGCTGACACCATTTCGAGCAGGAAGTTGGCCTGCAGACCTCCAATTGTCAAGACTCCTTGAAAGTACAGCCATGTCCATTTCTTTGTACTTAGATTCCCAAATATCAGGATGGATTAGTTTCCTCACACAGCCTGGATCCATGCAGGTGAATGGGAGAGGTGTGCTAATGGCTGCTAAGTCAGAGTCCAAATTCCTATGCTTTCCCTAAGATTTCTCTCTCTTTACACACTTGTCTATGGCAAAAACAACTGCTCTTTAAGTAAGATCAAACACCTGCCATTTCATTCATAGCAGGTATGCAAATTTCAGATATTCTGCTGGCAGGTCACACTCTGCCCCTAATTTCAAATGTCTTACAATCATGACCAGTCTCTTCTTATATCATCAAGAAGTTTTGATTCTAAGGTTACCTGGTTCCTAGATTAGTTGTTTTTACTTTGAACTAATGTATTTTTTGCCCCTTTCCCCCTTAAAAAAGTTATCACAAATTATCATTCTCTAGCAGCATTTCTGAAGGAATTATCTTATTCTTTTCTTTTAACCCCTTACAGTAGAGGAGCTTTGAGGGAAGAACCATCCCCACTATTTACTTCACTCTCACAGTAAACTACTCATGTTACAAAAGAACATATGAGAAAGTCTAAATGGGACTGAAACATAAGAACAGAGGCAAGACAGTGATCAATAAATTCATGACACTAATGACATGTCATGTTCGAGCAGAGATCTATGACAATTTAATCACCCTTGAAACTAAGCATACATAAAATCAACTGCTAGTCAGTAGAATCCTCTTTCATTTCTCCCTCTGCTTGGTATTCTTTATTTCAAGCATTTCTGATAAAATTGGATTTCATTTCATTTTGATACTGAAGTCTTGCAAACTAGATTTATTTTATTACCAATTATACGTTCAGAAATAATTGAGGAGCAGAATGGAAAAAAAGTATTTAGTATATAAAATTTGTGCAATCCAATTGATCTGATGAGCAAAAACAATTTGACTTTAGACAAAAGAATAGGAAACATTCTACTTTAAAACCTGTTCCTTTTTTTTCAGAAGCTTTCCTATAAATCATAAAGCCCCATTTTAGCAGTCTGTTCCTATTTGGTAAAATACTTAAATGTGTCCTGAAGGAAATACATAAATGTTTCCTGATAACTTCAGTGAAGACAGGTCTCCCTGTTGACTTAAATAGGACAAACTTAAAGATAACTGCTTGCATAAATGCTTTACTGATTGTAAAATGGTCATTCCTGAAGTGAAGAGTAAAGGAATAAAAAGGTGAAAGTGGAGCTAAACATTACACAGACAGCCTCCTACTGCTCTTTCCATCGCTGCCCCAGACTGCCTTTTTTTAAAAACAAAAAACAACAACAAAACAACAACTCTTACAAATCACCCACGAAAGTTTTGTATTTTATATACTCTTGGATTATGCTTCCTCTGTCTCCTCTTTTGCATAGCTAGGCTGTTATTTACAGGTATAAAAGTCACTCGGTCCTAAAAAGTATAACTCTATACACATTGCTTTTTACCTACAAATTTTACAGGCTATGTCCTTTAAAAAGCAACACTTCAGATTTAATTTAAATAGTGTCATTTGGGAGAAAAATGAAATTAAGTCCTTTTTTGGGGCATTTTATTTAAAATTCACGGATTTATAGGAGACAAACTCTGTAGCCAGCAACAGCCACCTGTCCTTTAGTCACATCTAAAAGAAGGCAGAAAAGCAAACTTATTTCTAAGATATTTTCTCTGATAGGATAAAAAATAATTTAAAAAATGTAAAGAAATAACTTACTTTCAGTGCAAATAGGACAGCATCCTTTTCTGTTCAGGATTTTACCCTAATTGGGAGAAAGACAGGCTCATTTAATGGAAGAGTTCTTGGAGTAGATTGTGTTACGTTGTAAGGCTGGATAAGCCTTGAAAATAGTTCAAGTTATGTTTGAACTCAATGCCCTGCTTACAGCTTCAAATATCAGGTGCTAAAAACAGACAGAACTATTCAAAGAGCTTCCTGGCAGTCTTATAAGAAATGAAATACTAAAAGGGTTCTCTGTTACCACTTTTCTCTTTAGAGAGTGTGAGAGAACTTTAGACTCATATTCACAGATCTCTAAAGGCAGACAAATCATTTACTTACCAAGATCACTACCTTTTCCCCCACTTCCCAAAATACAAACATTTCCTATGCACATCCTCCACACTTAAGCAAACTGCACCCCACACACATCCACACTCTCCCATGCCCTGAGATCATTCATCTTGCTACAGGAATGAAGAAGTCAATAGTAGAGATCTAGTTTGGCCAGATTTCTTTCATGGCTAAATCTTGTGTTACCTCTTACCCGATCGTATTACCAGTCATGGACCGAGTTCCCTGATGAAGCAAATGGGCATAAATCCAAGGACATACAACATCTAAAAGCAAACAATTTAGTCTAATCATAGTAACATGGACAAAAATCTAGAGTCTTTATTTACCACTGTGCCCAGGCCAATTTTATTTATAGTTTTGTCTTATACAAGGCTGGCTAGAAGTAGGAATCATGCCTCTGTGGACATACATTCATACTCCTTTTCAGTCTTCCTTGAATTAAAAGATGTTCTCTCTAACTTTACTTACACTCCCAAAATCTAACCATCAAGTCAGAGGATAGGCCTGGAAAATTTCATACTGAATGATGTGTTTTTCCAAGCAAAAACTGGCAAGGGTTATAACAGAACTTATGGTGATATTGGAACTCACCCACATTCCCGTACGGGGAAGGAAGAAGCATAAGGAGCTGCAATGCTCCCCGGCACCAACTCTTCAGTCCAATAGCAGTTGAACACAGAGAAAGTCCCCTTTGTGTAACCACTGCTCCTGTTACCCACCAAGCAGGCGAACAAGGAGTGGCCAGAAAGAGTGAGCAAATGGAGTTGTGGTATTCTTTGTTCCAAACACACTCAGCTGTGGAGAAAAGCTCATGAAGACAGGCAAGGAATGGGTGGTTGGTCTGTGTGGAGAGTGGGAAGGGGGCATAGACAACATGCATTGCATTGCTGCCAAAACCACTCCCAAGCTTTGATTTTATACATGGGGAGAAATTAACTCCCAGTGATGAGTGTGCTTGAAGACATCATTGTGAGGGCACAGGAGTTCAGTGTAAGCTTGGCCTTGAATGTACAACTGCAAATGAAGAGAATAAATTTGAGGCGTCTCTGGACTTGAGAAAGGAGATGGATTTGAGTTTCACTGGCATACAGACAATGCTTAGACATTTGTGTGACCATGAGGCCTCAGAGCAAAGAGAACTCAGGACCAGGCTGCAACAAAGACCTATCAAGCAACTGCTGGGACAAACCCCCTCTAAGGAAGAACTGTTAAAACTGCACAGAACTACGAAGACGGGCAGTACTTGTATGCACTAATGGAAGACATGCAACTGAATGCCACACACTGCACACCATAGTCTTACCTCTCTGTTTCAATGGAGTTGAAATCATCAGCTAAGCTGGAAGCGGCAAGAATTCAAGTGAAATTGGAATCTCCAAGGCAGCCTGCTGAGGCTGGTTACTTGAGCCACCATGTTGGCCCGAGATCCTGTTTTTGTCTTGTGGAATAAGGAAACCCATTATTGCTAACATGTGCTGCAAGACTTTGTTAGCACTGAGGGTTCCCTTAGGAGTGGGCTAAGTGATGTGATACCATTTTTCCCTATGAATATTTATAAGCAGACCTCATTTGAGTCTATTTATTTTCTGGGATTTTTCTTCCTTTTTTTTTTTTTTGTTTTTATTATGAGGTTTTCAATTTTATGTCTGAGGCTTTGTTTTTTGTTTTTGGTTTTTGTTGTCCTTTTTTTTTTTTTAAGGCAAGACTAATTGAGGGGGTTGGTTGATTGTGCAATAGCAACAGCTGTTGTTTTTTTGTGCCTCATTTGGCACAAGAGTAAAAATAACAACTTTTTGTTCGTAATAATAACAGATGTGTATAACATTAAATGCTGTCTGTGCTAGAGATGGGAGAACGTGTTCTGAATAAATTTTCAACTCACTTTAAGTTCACGGGTTCAAAATTTACCCACAAAAATCGAACTCTGCAAATGTCTTCACATGCCATGAATTTAATTCTCTTAACTTTTGCACAGCCTTGGAGCTCAGAAAAGGTTATGTGGTGTAAAATTCACTAGGCTTTCCTTTAGAAGTACAAAAAGAGATGTCCGTGACCATTACCACAGGATGGCATTATTATTGGAGAATGCAAATGCATAAGGAGAAGAGCCAAAAAGGAAAATTATAATGATGGATAATTGTAAGGGAAATGGCACAAGGAAAGAAGGAGGTTGGAGCAGGGGTAGGACAAGTAAATAGCAAATTAGGTAATAAAAAGTCTAAAGAACGTCTGAAATTCAGTCTTGCCAAGTGTTAAGATTACTCCCTTTTTACAGAGTATTCAACCATGTGTTCAAAGCAGATATGGAGGGTCTTCAGCAGGACTGGACACATGCTTAATAGCATTACTGGATTGGAGCCAGCTTGTACCACACCTTGAAGGCTGATGCTCCAGGTAACAGAGAGGGAATACCAATGTGGAGCCAATTGTTGAAGAGCCAAAAACAGGAACCACAAGCCACAGGGCTCACTAGAAGCTCAAGAAGGACTGATTTTACTATAAATATGACAGGAGGGATTGAATTTGCCAGAGATATATTGCCCTCACTGCAGATGAAAGGAAGCTAAGAAAGACACTTCCTGCAATTACTGATACAGAATTAAACTCCAAAAAAGAAGCTCGAAAAGAGAAGAATAAAAGGAATGGAAAAATGTGCCTAGCCCTACAAAGCAAATGAAAGAAATGGCAGAAACAGTCTCTGTAAGTATGGCAGCCTGCCACCGATAGATTGAATAATATGAATGGTTGCACAATATTGGAAATTTTTGCACAATTGCTACTTTGAAACTTATCCTTTCTAGAAATAATTGGCTAAAATCTATATTGATACATTAAATAATATTCCATCACAGAAAAAAAAAAAAATCACACAAAGTGTATTAAGACTGCATAGTAAAGCACTTAAGGAACGATATTGTAAGTTGTTATTGAACCTTCAATACTTTCACATTCAATTGTGTATCATAACACAATTCTAATGAGATAACTTAATGTGGCCTGGCACCCTAAGGGACAGTGAACAGCATTTTATTCCACAGCAGATTTCAATAGACAATAGAGAGTGCATACTGCCAGAAACCTCGGCAAGAGAGAAAAAAAATGGAGTTCACACCCCTACACTTTTCAGAGACAGCAGTATTATATCCAGACTTTCAGTATCAGAATCACTAATATATCTTTATCTTGAATAATGTGGTGTGTTTAATTAATGTTTATAGATTTGTGACAGAATATCTCAAAGAGAGTGCAGCACAGATGAAAAATGAAAGATTTAAATCCATTAGCATATATTATTTGCTTTAGAATTACTGAAGGTGGTACCCACTTGGAATAGGAAAATAAATCTCACTCTAGAGCTGGCATTCCTTCTCCTACTTGTCTCTCCAATGTAGCCTGAAAGAGTAGAAACATTGCTTGTACCTGTGGATGAGGGTGGGCGCACATACAGCTATCTATGGACTCCATTTTAAGACAGAGAGCAGGCTGACTGGTTAGATGCTAGAGGGAAGGGTGCTGCAGGATAACAAAGCTGGTCTTTTCAGCCCTGAGGAGCTGGACCTCATCTGAGGACTCAACTCAAAGGTTTAGGGCAGTTCAGAAATTTGCATTAACCTTGGAGCAGATCACATAACAGCCAGTCAGTTGGTATATCAATCAGTTTGTACATCAATCAGCTACAGTCCCACAGGATGATAAATTTTTATCCACCACTACTTTCACTGACTGACTGCAAACAGCAAGGCTGTTCATTTATTTACAGAAGCCACTTCAGCTGATCACTTCAATGCTTAAATTTGTATATATGTGGGTAAGGCTGAAGTGGTGTATTTCACTTAAGAATTACATTAAGCTAAATTAGTTATTTCATCTCAGAAGCATCTTAATTGTTTGAAATGCATCAGCATGGGGAAAATATAAATGAGATGCAGTGTGTGCCAGGTTCAACTACAAAGAATTTGAGAAGACCTGAAGGGTCCAAGCTCTCACCTCATATTTATCCTGTAAATGGCTCAAAGCGAGCAAGCCTGATTACCATGGGTCTCAACAAGTTCCCAGAAGAGCTCCTTTTTTCCACACTTCCGAGGATCTGTACAACATCTTATATGAAGCCTATTAACAGAACTGCCCTCTGCAGTGAATGCCAGAATGACATGAAAAGGCTGTCCTGTCTTCTGAGAATGCAAATATAATTCCTGCAGCCCACTGGCACAGCAGAAACAGGAGCACCAAGGTACAGGCTCTCTATTCTATCACAGCTTCTGGCTGTCAAAAGCTCACACACATAAAATTTTACAAACTGGAGTTTGTCATTTAAAATTTTATACCTAGGTGTCTGTGAATCATATTTTCCCTGCTGGCTTCCAGGATGGAGAAGGAACCACTGAGAAGGTGTAATGCTAATGACTTGGCTCTCTCTTCTGCAGCTCTGTTCAAATATCTGCCCCTCCACGAGGTGCTATTTAGAGCTCCCTCTTCTGAAAGCTTGGCCCATTAAAACAAAGTAATTTGTCAATGACAGAAATCCAAGAAACAAAAGCTGACTTTAGCTCAAGGTTTCAAGTAATACTAATTTTTGAAGCAATTAAGTTATAATTACACCACGCTCTGGGTTCACTTCAGATTTTCAAATAAAAAATACTTAGGCTGAAATCTCAGAGGTAACTGCATAGTTTGATTGAAATAATTTGCTTTGCCTTGCCTAATTTACATTTCTAACCAAGTATCATGCATCATATGCACTGAGAAAAG
This sequence comes from Nettapus auritus, assembly GCA_011076525.1. Taxonomy (NCBI): domain Eukaryota; kingdom Metazoa; phylum Chordata; class Aves; order Anseriformes; family Anatidae; genus Nettapus; species Nettapus auritus. The sequence continues at coordinate 61,610,883 of CM021766.1, read as the reverse complement.
CAAGCACAACCACCTCTTGTGGCTTGCCTTAACAATCTGCATGCTCTTCATATATTAACAGTCATCTCACCACTCTACAAAACTATTAAATATATCTGAAAGAGATGTTCCAGTGCAGATAACTTGGGACAGAGAAAGAGAAAGGAGGAGAAAAGGAGTATAGAGTTTGCAGAGCAAGGACGGAGGCAAAAAGCCCTTATTCATAGTAGCAATAGCACACTTGGAAACCACCAGCCTAAATTAATGTCAAAGATCCCTCCTTTCCAATCTGCATGCTCCACTGCAATCACTGTAATGCTCACTGAGAAAGATAATGGTGGTGGAAAAAAAAAAAAAGAGGAGAGGAGAGGAGAGGAGAGGAGAGGAGAGGAGAGGAGAGGAG
>CM021766.1:61544860-61610101 GCA_011076525.1 Nettapus auritus | reverse complement strand
ATCTCTCCATCCTGCAAGAGGCAACATGATAGAGTATCAGCTGGGGTGGCAACAGGAAACTATTTCAGTACTGTATCATTGCACAAGAAAGGATAGCTTTCCCTGTTGGCATTGTGTCATTGTTTAGTCTAAATTATTTTGAGGTGTCTAGCCACGCCCAATTGTATTAAAGACAAAGATCAAATTCAGTGGGGTTTTGTTCCCTTCAGCCCTCCATGTCAAAAAAATCATTTTTCCAAAGCTAACCAAATCACATTTGCATTTTCCATCAGCGTCCTGTTCATTTGCATTGTTTTCTCTCCAGTATGTGTCTGAGATGTGATTGTACCTATCATAAATTTTCATTTAAGCTGACATAATTAGAAAAACTTGATTCATTGGGTTGAGTGACATCTTTAAGTTGTTGCACGTGAAAGCATTTGATTAAGATGTCAGCATATAATGAATTTATTCCCAGATGCAGCACCATTTTGGCTTAGGGCAGGAATGGTTGAATAATGAATTCTAATTTAGATTACTTACAGCACTTTCACAGATACTTGATCTGTTAAACATCTGAAAATGTTTAGAAGAGATACAGTGCTGAACTCCTCAAAAGCATAGCAGGTTAAGACAGTCTATGGCTCTTGAAGTATTAAGTGCAGAGCAAAATATGGTCTTATCACCACTTGCTTGGGAAAGACTGCTTGTGGAATTGCCCTGGCTCGTTTCTACAGTGTTGCATTTGCCAAGTGTGGTTCCTAAAACATTGTCTCACCCACTTACAGTCTTATGCTAGCCTGCATAGAGCCAAAATGTGCATGTTTTCTGTTTACCAGCCTGCTGTGAAGGAAGGATGAGGATAGACCTGATGGGAACAGAGAACAGGCAGTCCAACCAGACAGCTGTGAACAATTATGTGGCCACCCCAACACCATGTTCTGACCAGAGAGAAAAACAGACTATAACTGAAATGCCAAGGAACCTAACTTATTCAGTTCAACATGCACAGTTAAAGGCTGTCTTTCCCTGATCATTTATATCCCCACCATGCTAAGATTGCCTGGTGTTTCTGAGGCAGCATGCATTCTTGCGAACCTCCAATGACCACTTTACAAGCATCTGCTATGGTACCAGAATATATCACCACTAACTGAATGTAGCTGCCCTGATTTTTGTTTCACAGACATTTTTTGTACAGCAGAGAACATAGCTCTGATCTAAAAGGAAAACTGTCCAGATTCTCAATGAACCTGTGCCCATTCTATCAGTATTAGACCATTAACTTAAACAGATCTACACTGGATTTACCTTTTTGTACATGAGGCCAGAAATTGATGTACTCACTCTATTTTTTCTTACTCTATATAGTGCTTAGTAATGTAATAAAATCTTCACTAGAAGCAGAATTTGAGTGCCTAAGAAGGTGGCATTTGTTCCTGAAGCACAATAGCTCCAGTGTGAAGGTTCCAATCAGATTCAGTGTATTCTCAGCATACAGTAAGTTTGCATGCAATTTCCAGAAAAAACACCTCAGCCATGTCAACAAAAGATGGAATAAATGGGAAGCAATTCTGGCTGAGCAAACCAAATATTCGCATGGGATTTAACATTTGATCTGATTCAAGGGTCTCTTAACTCACAAATGGCCCATAAGGTGACAGAATCTTTTTCTGACACAGAGTTAAAAAAAAACTGCAACACTTGAAAAAACATACAGAGTCTCAGCAATGTGAGAAGTGTTTTGCAGGAAATCCCTTGTGATTTGGAAACATTGGGTGAGAGTGCAGTAGGTAACAGTTATTACATGGCTATCCCAATATGAGATGTCAGGGGTGCTGTCCTTAGCAGAGCTGTGAAATGTAGTAACTCTAGATGAGTAACTTTCAGCCAAGATGAACTTTGCATAGCTCCTGTTGCTCAGCTGTGGAAGAGAGAGACTCTTTGGCTCAGCAGATAGAGCCCACATACCACTCAAAAATACCTCAAAATATCTACACTCAATAATATCAGCATTTGCTTGAGAACCCAGAGCATAACTCTCTCTTACTAAAAATGCATTACTTGTCAGTAATGCATTTTCAGTAAGAAGATGTAAACAGCAGCTTGAATCTCCATGTATATAGAGAGAGACACCACATCACATCAAGGAGGAACTAATTTTAACTGCTGTGTAACCACAAAATCTACAGAGACTCAAAAAAAATAGCAAATGGCAAATTTTGCTGTGTTTTGCTTCTGAGTTGTCCTGTCATCAAACAGGATGGTGAGGATTCTGCTAAGAAGCAAGCCACAACACTAATTTACAGAAAACATGTTGTACACATGCTACAACGCCATCTATTCTTGAGCCACACCTGAAACTTTACCTGGAATATTTTATTGCCAAATTTGCACACTTTCTCTTCCTCAGGAAACATATAGGAGATACATTCCTTGCAGCAACGGTCTTTGTTTTTATTGCATTCTCCAGGAAGTAAGCACCTCTTCTTACATATCACTGTTGAATCCTGGTTAAAAGGACAAAAGGAAATCAAGAAGTCACCACCAAGGTGTTTCTGCTCCTGTGTATCCTTATCATAACATTTCTGCTTGCTCAGTCATTGCATCCAATCAAGTTAGACCCAAACTGCCTTGAACAGGTCAGCTCAGAGAAAATAAAAATAATTTAATAGATTAAGGGAATCTTTCACAGTCTGTTAAACTAAAGCCCAGCTTGCATTCTGCTTGCCTGCAAAATCTGAACTTTGTGACACTTTACATTTTCTGTGTATAGGTGCAAAAGTGCATATGATCGCAGTCATGCTAGAGAAATTAAAATAACCACTGCCATTCAACAGTGGAGTGTTAACTCACCATGTACTGAGTTAACTCCTCTTCCAGCATAATTCAAATTCAAAGAGGGTCACATAATCTGAGTAACTTCATTTTACATCACACAGCCAGATATTATGTCTCAGCTGAGGTAGTCAGTATCTTTCTGTACTTTCCTAGCAAAACTGGAAGTGCTCTTCGGACGTAACTCTGAAGGACCACACAAGATGCCAAAGCAGAACAGTATCTAGGTTTACAGTTTCACAAACCTACAAATTACTGCCAAGCCAGACAACCAGCAGCACACAATACTAAAGCACTATGGGCCTACCTTACATGTACACATTGTGCAGTTGTCATAGATAAATGAGGATCCATTATCATACACGTTGCTGTGAAAGAGGCAGCTTCCAAATGGGAGGTCAAACACTTTCCTCTGTCCTGAATATAAATAAACAATAATAGAAACAGAATGTGGTTGAAAAAATGCCATGTTGTCAACAAAAATAGCAGAGCTTATTGTCACCAGACCAAATTATTCTGCAATGTGTCATTTGCTGTGTTTCCATTTTGGTGTGAAAAAATATGTACTTTTAACAGTTCACTGTTCTTCTAGCACACATTCATATGTACAGATTTTACTGTGAGGGAATATAAATATGATTTATGTCATGTTTATATTGGAAAAATCTTTCTTCTCCTTCTCGTCATAATGTGCACAGTGCAGTTACATGAATAAAAAGTAAGTACTGCAAACTCTTAAGGTACTCTTAAACTCATTTAAACAGTCTTTAACTTAATGTAATAACTTATCAAATAAAGCAGCCTAAACTGGTTTTAACATATCTACTTCAGGGGTTCACAGCAGCCAAACTAAACTAATTCAGCGACACTGGTGGAAAAAATCATATATATTTTCCAGTCTCATTACAAAAGCTTGGTGTACCATGTTGGGACATAGTTATAAAAAATACAGACATCTACGTAGTTTACAAGCAGAATGAGGCAGCACAAAATATTTATATTCCATAATCTATTTAAAAAAAAATGGGCTACAGGAGAGTGAAGCAAGGTTTAGACCACTATACAGGGAAGGTAGCATCAGTATCAAATCCTTCCCGAAGTCCTGAAATCATAGAATCATTGAATGGTTTGGGTTGGAAAGGACATTAAAAATCATCTAGTTCCAATTTCCCTGCCATGGGCAGGGATGCCACCCACTAAATCAGGTTGCCCAAAGCCCCATACAACCTGGCCTTGAACACTTCCAGGGAGGGGGCATCCACAGCTCCTCTGGGCAACCTGTGCCAGTGCCTCACCATCTCCATAGTAAAGAATTTCCTCCTTATATCTAATGTAAATTTACCCTCTTTTAGTTTAAAGCCTTTGCCCCTTATCCTATCACCTCACTCTCTTTCAGAGTCTCTCCCCATCTTTCCTGTACCTTTGAGTACCCTGCCCCTTTAGGTACTTGAAGACTGCTGTAAGTTCTCCCTGGAGCCTTCTCTTCTCCAGGCTGAACCACCCCAACTCTCTCAGCCTCTCTTCATAGGAAAGGTTCTCCAGCCTCTTGATCATCTTCACGGCCCTCCCCTGGACTTGTTCTAATACTTCCATGTCCTTCTTGTGCTGTGGGCCCCAGAACTTAATGTTGTACTCCAAGTGGGGTCTTATAAAAGCGGAGCAAAGGACAATCACCTCCCTCCACCTGCTGGCCACTCTTCTTTTGATACAGCCCAGGACATGGTTGGCTTTCCGGGCTGCAAGTGCACATTGCCAACTCATGTCGAGCTTCTCATTATACAATACCCTCAGGTCCTTCTCCCTAGGGCTGTTTTTAATCCATTCTCTGCCCAATCTCTGTGTGTGCTTGGGATTGCCCCGACCCAGATGCAAGACTTGGCTTCAATTCTGCAAGTGCTTTGAAATGAAAGTTGCAGAACATTCTGTGGTTCTACAAGTTTCTCCTATTCCTCAGCTTCTTTCCAAAGAAGTTACTTTAGATAAGTGACCATTATGATACATAAACATGAGCTCTTAACAAAAACTGTACAAAATCACTTTACTTATCTTTCTGTGTTTGAATACCTTTGTTTAGTTCTGGTGGAAGCTAACTAATAAATTCTTTTACAAGTGGCTGCTAGTCTCCCAGCTTATCATTTCTGAGGTATGATGTTAAATAGGCATCAGTTTCAAGATAGTGAATGGGCACTATAAGTACATACAAGTCACTAAGTACTATACTAGGCCAACAGTTTAGCTCTCAAACAGCCAAGTCTTGGTAGCTGGGATCGCTGAGGTTTGTCCCTGTGTTCCAATTTGTAATCCCTTCCTTTTTCAATAAGTCTTGATAAAAGTAGAACAGCTTAAAAGAAAAGGCTTCCAGTTCCCTCCAAGAAGTAAGTGAACAGAAGAATAAGCACACAGCAAAATCTATTGGATTACTCTTGAGATTTTATAAATCTTAATGTGAAAATGACTATTAAGTAAAAAGTTAAGAAATAATTGCTGTTGTTCAGTTAGACACAATCTAAACCTATCTTGGTTGTAAATTATTTACTGTGGACTAATCTGTGCTTGTACAACCAACCTTCCTTTTAGTGAACGTGCATCCTTTTGCAAAGGCTTAATTTTTCTTTTAGGACTAACACATGAAATCAGTTGAAGATGCTTATTAGCCCTAAAAGGAACTGTTCCACACCCATGCACCACTTATAGGCAAATCTGAGCCATACTCCTATCTGTAACAACAATTCTGACGCTTTCTGTGGGGTGAAGGCTTCCATCACATAACTTAGATCACAAAGAGAACAAAAGTACAGCTCTCTCTCATACTGTCTTGCCATGCCTTACAAACAATTCTGGGTGGCCAACCAAGTTCAAATAGTTGGAAAAAAAAAAAAAAAAAAAAAAAAAAAAAAAAAAAATGACAAAGGGCCTACCCCTTAAAAAGATGTGGTGGTGCAGATATTGGCTTAATGGTCAGCTGGCTCATAACCAATAGTTAAACTAATAATTCAAGTCCCAGTAGAATCAGCTGCATTCTTCTAAGCTCTATATGCTGAGTATCAGGAATTCAGTTGCAGGGAGGTCCTCCACATGATACTTTAAAAACCATGCCTCAGCATCCATGAAAAACGTTTCTCCTTCCCTACTACTGTGCTATTTGCTATGCATACCTTGGCTCTACCTTGGCTCCAGAACTTTCAACACTTCACTGTGAATAGACATTATCTATTCACAGGTATCTGACATGCTTTAGAGTGATGACTGCATAAAAAGGAAATAATTATTATTAGTGAATTAATTTATAGATGTTTCTAAGTAAGGAAAAAGGATCTGTAGAAAAATCCCCATGAAGCATTCAAAAGCTGGCTTTTGAATGCTCAGATCAGAAAGGTTTGTTTCAAGCAGTCAAAAATGTTAGGTATTCTGAGAAACTGAAACTCTCTATGGCTCACTGCCTTCAAGGCCAGAGCTTCCTGTACCCCTAATCCAGACCCAGAAACAGACTTCAGATTGTAGTGAGTATATAGCCAAAATGACAAAAAATATCTGTTGAAGAACAGGGAATTATCAGTTCTAAAAATGTGCAAAAGTAAAAAATACTTGTAACCTCAAATGTTAAATTAAACCTAATTTATGTGGTAAAATGTAAGTGATCCTTGTTTATGAACTAGAGGGTCTCATGCTGAGGAATGTTAGCCTGTGGATCAGTGGAAATGATGCAAGCAAAACAAGGACTCTCAGAAGTCACTGCATTTACTGGCATGACTCTGAGCCCTGCTCAGAGGCATCTGAATTACTCTTTTGAAACATGTTGGAAAGATGTAATTGAAAATACTCTGGCTGAAACTGTGATTCCACCTTAAGAAGGCAACAGTGAGGTAGACTTAGGTCCCTGGCCCCTCTGACAACAACTTCTAAGAATGCAACTCCAACGCAGAAGTTTCCTTTGACCTTCATTTCCTCAAAACGAAGAATGCAAATGCACACTCAGGTAAAAATCTGACAGGGTGAGGCCTTTTCTTTGGTGGCAAATTCCAATGAAACATTTCCTCCCGCCTCAACCTCCTTCAAAAAGCATGTGTAATGAAGGTGGGAAACATCTCTATGTTGTCTCTGTAAGCAAACCAACTGGCCTGTGCTCAAATGGTCTTCTACAGCTGCTTGCTACCATCCATCACAACCCTACACCTGGACCCTGAGTACCTCTTTAAAACTGTAAATTAGACACTCCACAGAGCAAAACTGTTTATTTCACCTCTCAGAATTTACCAGTATTGTGAAATATAAGAGATGCTGTGCAGAAATAAATTACAGTAGTTACAAAATTCCCAAGAAGGCAAACACTCACCTAAGCATTTAGGGCAACACTGTCCAGCAGGAATGTGACTGAGGTGCTGGGGACATGAGAGAATGGGGCAGACTTCCTGGATGCACTGTGTCCTGCCACCCTGAAGGAAAACAGGCTCAGGCTCAGTTAGGAAAAACAAAAAACAAACAAACAAACAAAAAAAACATGCACACACCCACACAGACTGGTAACAAGGCTCAAAATGCCTTAGCCAAAGCAGTTTAGCCAACAGAAATTTCTTCTTGTATCAGGCATACATAAAACTTGTATAACTGCCCTTCAACTCTTCTTACATTGTGTGCAGAGTCCTTGGATTATTCATATTTTTTCATTCTCTCAAGCAATGAAAGCAATAGTTGAAGAAACAGTGTCTTTCTATCTTATTTCTTGGTGTGGATATGAAAAAAAATAGGGAGAATAAAATCAATATCTGTGAACCTTTCCTGATGTTCAAAGAACTTATTGAGCAATTTTTTACATTATTCTACACCTCCTGTGCCATGCCCTTCTAGGCTAGTCTGGGACAGCGGTTAAGTGCTGAAGCAAGATGAGAGCAGGTGTTCTTCCACTATGCCCATGACCTCAGAAGCCAAATGAGCCAAAATCATTTAAGAAAGCACATTTTTGTTAGCCTCTGAATCCAACTTTGCAAATCCAGAAGGTCTGCTTTCTTCAGAGGACTGAAAATCAAGAACGTATATGAAATTTTCAGAATTGATGTGAAAACAAACAAAACAAAACAAACAAACAACAACAACAACAGGACTGGATATGTCTTCATGAAATGATAAATATCAAGAAAAAGAGAAAGGCAAAAAGAACAGCAAAGACAAAAGCACAGTGTATGCATAAGATTAATTGCATTTAGGGAAAAGAGATCTTTGTTCTCATTCTGCCCTGTTGAATGAATACTTCACCGTGCTTACAGAATACTGCATTTAACTCTGGACCTTCTACCAAAATGTGTTCCATATGCTCTTGTGAGATGTCCAGGTTGTTATACTTTAAAAATCAGCCCAGCTTTGCCTTAGCAAGGGAAGGCAGTTCTTTTCATCTAACTACCTTGCCTCATTTACCACTCAGAGCTGCACTCATCCTAACAATAAGCTTTGTGTTAGTGGATGCTGCGATGGAAGGCTTATGAACAGTCTCCTCCCACGTACATGCTGGATGCCTCTTGAGGCTCCCCGGGGAAAGATGGAAAAAACTGTTCATTTTGAAGCACTCTGTGCCTGAAATGTTGATACGCCATTCCACTCCTAATAGCCTCCCTGAATCATGTAGAAGCTTTTACATATGGGCAGACCCACATATACACTATTATACAGAAAATAACATACTGACTGTACCCCCATTCTGTAATACATTTTCAGGCACTAGAGTCTACTTGTCCCGTGGGGCTACCAAAGCATCCTGAATGCACATGGCTAAGCACTGCTCATAATTCTTACACTGCAGCATGCAGGAACACAGAGGTTATTGTAGACTGAAATGACTGCTCTAAATTAAGAGTCAGACCAGAAACTTGACAAAATGAAATTAATTCCTCACTGATGTTCCTTATGATGCTCTGGGAATAGCTGTGTGAGAAGAGACACAGGTGCAGAATGAGAGAATAAATATCAAAGAAGGTCTCTCCTGTCATTCTGCCCAGGGAAAAAAAGCCAAGAGAAGAAGATAAATTCAAACTTTTGTAATAATTCAGTGAATGGCAAAGGAGGGCACAGAGGCCTCAGCCAGCCTGGTGACAGGCTCAAGGATACAACCACAGAAGACAAAGCAATACTCCGACACATGGTGATTGCATATCCTCTCTTGCAACCTTGCTGCTGTATTTGACAGTCACTTATCCTATGCCTCTACATAACTGTTCCAGACTCTTGCTTCTCTGAAGGACTGAATCAAAGCTCAGCCTTAGCACAAATCGAGGCATTGTCTTCACAGCCTGCTGCATAGATTATTTTTATTATATACATATATATAAAACGCCCTGGATAACCAGTGAATTAAAAATAAAGTTCATATTTTTTTTCATTTCTGCCTTTTATTTACAGCTCCTTTTTGCTACCCTTTGCACTAGTGCCTCCTATACACTTTGGTATAAGTCTAGTTGCATCTCTATTTTTACTCCACTGTTACACCTGATTCCAGTTGTAATGCTGCTAGAATTTTAATAGCAATACTGCTTTCTAGCTCACTGCTATCCCAAATAGGCCCTTCCACGTTCAAAATTCATCATAGGGTACATGTTCAAAAAGACTCTGAAACAAAACAGCCTGTTTCACTTAAAGAAAGAATAATTCTACTTGCCCTACAGAGCTTAGAGAGATAGCTCATTGACACACAATACTACGAGGAAATGTCAAAACTGACACAATATTTCTATCAAACTCTATTTTCTTAGAAGCATATAACTTCAGTTATCACAATTCAAAACCCACAAAGTACTCAGAATGCTAGCTTTCAAAGCAGGATTATGTAACGTTACCAGTGCTCTACATTGCATGAAATAGAGCCATGTAGAAAACACAGAATAACAGAAGATCAATAAAAATGCAAGGGAAAAAATAACTCCCGAGAGTAAAAAGATTGACTCAGGATGACCTAAACCAGATTGGGATCTGTGTAGTAAACACCTTGCCTCCTCCACCTCTCAGTTATACCTAGAGCTTTTAGCTCACATTTCCCTGCTAAGTGTAATATCTCCCAGACAGCCAGAATATTTCAGGCTTGAAGCAACACCTTCCAGTAAAACCAAACCTGAACTGGAAGCCATTGCAGACCAAAAAAATACAAGTGACATCTTCTTTCTTTGAGAAATGCTTTTCAAGAGCTAGGAAAATAAATTCTTGAGTGGTAGTTAGATGAAGCCTCAATCAAGGGATGATGCTGCAACTCACAGTCCTGTGGAGATACTAGATTTCCTCTGAAATCTGCATTCTTCAGTGGAAAGGTTCACTTTCCAAGGTGGAACCACTATAACCCATGCCACCATCTCATATTTGCAAAACAAAGAAAGATGATCCCTGGAATCAGCTTGGAGGGCAGTATGGGCTGAAATATTGTCTTGCCAAAATATTGTCTGAGCTTTCTCACAGACATTGGAAAGAGGGAAAAATGGACCAGCACTTTGTAATTCTCCCAAGTGAGACCCCTTTGAGAGAGACAACTGCCTTAGTCTGCTTCTCCTAGCCCTCAGCCTTGACTGTGGTTGTTTGCTGTCCTTAACACAAGAAACTTGGTGGAGCCAAGATGCACGCAGCCAGGCTGCAGCTGACTTTGGTGGGCACACAGAATGGAGAAAGTGTGGTTTCTGGGCAGGCTGCATGCATGCCTAGTGCATGGTGTGTATGTAGCCTGCGTGCTAGGAAAGATAGAGAGACATATGTCTGCAGAAAAAACTGTTCAAAAACTCTCCAAAATTGAAAAGCCTGCTGCCATTAATCTCCAAGTGCCTTGGGCTTCACCTACAATGAGAGCAAGAACAGTGACCACCACTTTGTACAACAATCTCAGAGATATTCGTTAATTTTAGATAGTCCTGTGCAGAGCCAGGAATTGATGTGAATGGTCCTTGTGGGTGCCTTCCACTTCAGGATATTCTGTTCTGTTAGCAGAGCTGCCCTTCAGGTTATGAAAGCACTCACAAAGTATCAGGAGAACAGAGGCCTTCTCATGACAGAGGTCATGACAACTAACAGTTTGTTTGTTACTGATAACAAACATGTATAAACTTAATAATATTTTATATAAATTTTATTGAATATTAAATGTTGACTTTAGTATTAGCAAGAGCCATGTTTCTTGTAGGAATATAAATTTCCATTTCATTTTCAGGCTTTATCTCTGTGTAACAGTGAAGCTATAAATCATCTGAAAAAAGATTATTTCTTAGTTTTGCCCTGTCTTTACCTTTTGCTTGAAAGACTGCAAATTTTCCAACAGAAGGAAAGTTTCCACTGATTTTGCAGAAGACTGTGTCTATGTCCTGGCACTAGGATTCAACCCAAAGTGGACTGTAAGACTTTTATTTTCACTGTCATTTTAGAATTGTGGATGGTTTCACCTGCCACCATTGAGGCTAATAAAATAAAATAAAATAAAGTAATAAAATAAATAATAAAATAAAATAAATACAAAATAAAAATAATAAAATAAAAAATAATTTATAAAGAAATACCAAAATTACATTTCTTTCAAATTCAAGACACATATTCCAGATATTTAAAGCAAGGTCAGATGCCTCAACAAGGGTTGGCATAATAACTAAGACAGATGTTCAAGATTGTCTCCAGCTTTGAATAAAGATTTTACTCCACCACATGAAGAATACCTTTGGAAGTTTAGCAGAGTCAGCACTGAGAACATCTGCCCCATACCATTGGAAACAGAAGCCAAATAAACACACAACTGTATGACTGCCTTCAACCATTTCACCATTATGTGACTATAGCCACCATGAATAGCCACTGTAAGAGACACTATCATTTTTGTGACATCCGTGGCATTAAAGCAATGAATAGAAATCTGTTGATAAAGAGATAGGTATACAGTTTGAGATCCAGATAATGATCACCATTATCATTCTGGTAAAAAAAAAAAAAAAAAAAAAAAAAAAAAAAAAAGACAGAACAGTACTCCTATTTCACCAGGTCCTAGTTGCTCCTAGTTGCTGATGTATATAAACCCTCTTACTTGAACTGGATAATGTATTGGCTTGCATACAGTCTATATATTACAGACAGGACTTCTGTCTCATGTATTAACTACTGTGTGATAACAAAGACTTCCACTACCTTTCAAATGTGCACTAAATACATGAAACAGGTCAGCAACATGTATTATGCAAATGTCTTCAAAACGTCCCTGGAATTACACACTTGTGAAACCCTGCCTTGGGTTTACAATCAGGTCTACAGCCCCTGATGTGTCATGTAGGTAGCCTTCAGGCACAGAAGTGAGAGGCGTGTAGCTTTTATTTGGAAATGAAGTAGGTGTTGTCACCCATATCAAATGACACTGCTGTTCTTATAAGAGAGCTGGTGCAGTGAGTGGTGGACAGCCTCTGGGAGCACCCACATCCTTACACAGTACTTGAGGGTCCCTGCAACAGCCATATTTTGCACAGCGACAATTCCCTGGAAAGGTCACTGGAGGTGAAACTTTTGGAAGTACACAAAGTAGCAAAACAGTTCTTAGTGCAGCACAAAAGCAAACGGCACGTCAATCACTCCAGCAAACAGACAGATGGACAAGCCAGAGCTTCCCACATCCCTGCAGCTTGATATGTTGTCTAGACAAGGATTTTAAAAATACCTCTTTAGAAAGTGTTGGATAAAATTCAGAATAGGGAGATCTTGACCTTCAGTTCAGAACAAAAGGTATTTATACTGCTTTGTGTGTGCTAGATTTTAAAACTGGATCTAGATGTTAAAAAACGATTTTCTATGGCATCACTGCTATAGGAAGGCTTTAGAAAATGGTTCTAGTGACAGTCTAATGCAGTGTCCTAAGAACAGCATGTGCAGCAAGAGCTCTAAAGAGCTCTTTCCTTTTAGTACCACATCATGCACCAGTGTTGAAATATTAAATATTTTCTTAAATTACATAAATAGCTAAAATCTATACAGATTAGAAATGGCAAGATGATAGATTCCTATGAATAAATTGCTGGGACAAATTATTGGACAAAGTAAAATCACAATTCTTAAACTATCCTCACTGCCTGGTTTCTCCGAATCTGATGCAAGAGCATTCCTCAACTTAGCCAAGAGAAGCCTAGAGAACTCCATGGATTTCTACCACCTCTCCCTCGATGTGCAGCCTTATGATACAAGCATTTAGATGTATTGCCTGTGGCATCATAAGCTGTATTAATTATAAAGTTCACTTAGTTGTCTCCAACTTTAAACTCAGGTTCCCAAATTCCAAGTGAATTGCAAGTTGGATTGCAAAGTGTCACATAGTTGCAACATCTTGACCTAAAACCTGGAACTGAAAAGCTTTCCTCTTTTGGAAATGAATGTGCATGTGGTTGTATCCAGCTGCTGAGGAATTATATAAATTATCCATTATTAAGTAATTTAGGACAGGGTGAAGCCTCTAAAATACTGTCATGCTTTTCATCAACCAAATACCATATGTACAAAGTGACTCGTGTAAGTGCCAAGCCAATGCTATCTACTTGAGAGACACATTTCCTGGGATTGCTTTGACAAAAAAAAAAAAAAAAAAAAAAAAAAAAAAAAAAGACCTTTTTCAGAGGGACTTGGTGTGCTGTTTTTGTTTGCAAACACAAATTTGATATATCATAGGATCCTCTTACAGGGTGAAGTATGCTGTCCTGGGGTACAGCTCTTCAAATCTGGCTTACAAGTTTCAAAGCATGATTTGCACTGACCCTTCCTGTCTAAGGAGGTGGAGGACCAGGGTGTCTGCTGCCTTGGGTGAAATGGGAACATTCTGAAGAATGATACCTTGGTTTGCACAGTAGCTTTCTTTAAGCATACACAGGCAGAGACACAGCCAGTAAGATTTCACAGTTCCTGGAACTGCTGAAAGGCTCCTCAGGAAGAGTCCCTCTGCACCCTGCTCTTGGCCTGGGGACTCAGCACAACCAGCACTTGGTCATATTTCTCCAATCTAATAGTGCTGTGAAGAAGTGTTGCTGGGATTAAATTGCATCTGGCTTCACAATCTGGCTGAAATCAAATTGCTCACTGACCCAACAACATCACTGCAGAGCCTAGCAGCTGAGCAGCCAGCAGCCCTCTCCCCTCCAGGGTTTAAATATTGAGGGGATTTGGCTCCATTTAAAGTAGTGTTGTAAATAGCCCCTCTTCACTTGGAAGCCTTAAAAAGTTTAATCATGGTTTGTACTTTTCCCCTTTCAGCCTGATTTCCAAAGGAAAGAAAGTTTATGCAGGCATGAATCAGGCACACCTGTAGCTTGTGAATCCCTGATCAGCTCCAACCACAAACTCCTCTGGAAAAAGTACATAGAAATAAAGCAGCAAAAATCTGAGATATTAAAATATCAAAGACATTAACCTCCTAAAAGTTTTGTTATAAACAGATCGCTGCAGAGAGTACAAAACCCCCAGTTTCTTTCCAGAAGGGACACAAAAAAGCACTCCGTATTGCTAGGTGGCAGTTGTCAATTCAGACAGCATCTCCCAGACCCGATGCCTTTTGCTTGGTGCTCATGTCACGGAGATCAGAGAAATCACAGAATCACAGAACAGCTTGGGATGGAAGGGACCTTAAAGACCATTTAGTTCCAAACCCCCTGCCATGAGCAGGGACACTTTCCACTAGACCAGGTTGCCCAAAGCCCCATCCATCCTGGACTTGAACACCTGCAGGGATGGGGCATCCACAGCTTCTCTTGGCAACCTCTGCCAGTGGCTCACCACCCTCTGAGTGAAGACATACTGGAGGAGACTTCAGGTTATTGCAATTGGGGCAGACAGAGGAGAAAGGGCTACACATCTACAGACAGAGCTTCGTTACTTCTGCTCCTAGAAAAACATCTCAATTTCTAGGTTAACAGGGGCAATGGGACATAAGGCGGGTCTGTGTCCCACACCTCCTGCACCATTCCCATGAAGTGAGACATTTTTCTTCCTTACTTTCCTTTTTTTTCTCCAGTACCTCCTTGGATTCATGATACCTGAGTTCCAGGCTGGCCTGCAACTACCCTGAGCTCTGGACTCTTCCAGCTGGAACCCATACACTCACTCTGCTTAGGGATCTGTTTTTCTATTGATCCTTCTCCTCAACAGTTCAGCAGTCTTTTTCCACGCATAGGTCTGTTTTTCTCAACGAATCTATCTTGCAAGCTGAAATGCTGTGTCCCACAATTGATTCTGTCTTTTATTAGGTACTCTTTAATGTCTCTACAGCTACATGCAGGAGCCAGAGCTTTCAACTCTGTAATATAAATGCTTATTCCTTCTTCTACTAGTTGATAGTGAGTTAATAAAAAAAAAAAAAAAAAAAAAAAAAAAAAATCAACTCACTATCTTTCTACAGCTCAGAGATCTGGATTCACGGTGCACCTCAAATACTTTTGTGGGATGTTTAGTTATCCCAGGCATTACTCCAAGCAACTGTTATAACTTACTTCTCAGAACTTTTTTCCCAGTGAGCACCTAAAAAGTTATCAAACCTTTTCTCAACTCTTCCCACAATGCTTAGTGCTACATAGCAGGTCAGTGTTTGCTTCCAGCACTGAGATGATCTGCCTTTGCTGCAGGTCTTATTAAACTGATAGCTGTCACTGCATCTTATATATCGCATGTTGGGTAGTAGTATCAAAAGGCTTCAGACCTGTGAAATTGAAACCAGCTTTTCATTTATAGAGTGACTTAATATAAATGCCACAACCACAGGTACCACTTCACACACTCTCCTAGCATGTCTTGGTGTTTTCTGTGAACCATACATCTTTCCACAGGCTGTGCTTCGTCCTTTAAACTCCCCCCAGCTGCTGCATAGGACACATCCAGACAGTGCAGTCATCTCTCTGAATGCTGCTAGAGAAAATGGGGGCTAGGGATGCTGTACAACACAACACTCCCTACAGCGGCATGCCTTTCTATAGTGCAGCAGGTTAAATGAGCACACACTTGGTGCAGGAGGCTGATGGATTTTAAGATGCAATGTAGGCAAGGACTGAATCAAAGACCATAAAAATCAGTGGGAGTCTTTCCACAGCGTTTGGCATGGGGAAATGCTGAAAAATGAGCCAAGATCACAACTTCAGCAGGAATGGGCCAGGGGCGCAGGCTGCAGAAAGGGGCAGAGCTGTGCAGCACCTTGGGGGCAGAGAGCAGCAGCTTTGTGGGGACAGCAGAGGGGAACCAAAGAAATAATTCTGGCATGCCCCTGCAGGAGAGAGTTCAGTTATTTGTGATTAATTCAGCTGTTACACCAGAGGTCTCCAGTGAATATGGAAGCTTTGCTGTGAGCCACATGATTATTTGTTTTCTGAAAATAACTGTTTCTATGAAAAAAATTGCAATAAAACATGTTATAGTGGAAACTGTGGCCAGAAAAACTATTAAAACTCACTAACAAGCTTCTACAGCTTATTCACCTACCATTGCAGATAATAAGAAAGTTAGGGTTAAATCCAAGGGATTTTCCTAACTTCAGTTATTAGAAGCAGAGCAGTAGCTCTGTAAACCAGGTCCTGGCTTCTTGCAGCCATGACTTTTCCCCTGAATCAGCTGGAGGCTGCTTTGTTTTCATTGGCACGAAGAACACATGAAGCACAGTCCAGTGGGCATGCAGTTGTGTATACACCATTGCTGTATTTGCATGTTTCAAAGTCCTAACCCAATGCATGCAAAATTATATTCACTGCCACAATGTATTTAAATAAATAGCACTTGCAGTTCCTAAGATGAATTTGCACAAGGGTTTTCCTTTGTTTTGTGTGTGTGCAACATAAGCTTTGTGATACTGCTTTATAAGCTGTTCTTGCTATGTCCTACAGAAAATGGTGCTGCTGTAAGCCCCACACTTCGGCAGCTATCACTACTACTTTTGGCCCCCACTTTAGTTCCCACATTTCAGCACAGAACTGGCCTCAACTCTGACAACAGCTTTTCCTTCAGCACAATCTATTTGCATATATACTCAGTTACTAAATCCCTCCAGCATCCTGTGCATGTTCCTTGCACAAGCTGAATACTAGTACCATTGTGGTCCTGAGAAAGGTGACAACTCTGACTCTCACTTCATCATCATTCTTCAAAATACTTAGTCACTAAAAGAAACTCTACAGATGTATCTACACAGCTTTGCCTTAGAGCATTAGTTTTAAATAATTCACCTTCAGTTATCTGCAGAACCAAGTTGCAAAAATAGAGTGAATTACATCTCAAAATGTCCAAGTTTCGACATCTGACATTCTGGCACAAAATAAAGGCTTCATTTTTAGCAGTGTGGATACTTCCTTGTAGACAATATGAAGTTCATTTTGCTGCATGGCTTGAAGATTCATTTTTGGAGGTTCAAATGTCTAAATAAGGTCATGAATAAAACCAACCAGGGTTGTTCTTGAAAGAGGAAAAAAGGGCACAATTTAGAAGAAGGTGCCTACACTCCTGAATTTGGTAATGTTGTTACTAGATCAAAAACTGCCAGAATAACCCACACCAAGTCCCTCCTCCATTCGCAAAGAGAACAAATATCCTTCAGTGATTCAGGGCACTGAGGTACTGAAGAGGCTGAAATTTAATCCTTAGCTGGCTGCTTCTACAATTTATGGATGCCCTTGCCTGAAGGTTTGATGATAAAGGACACTGATATCTGTAGGACATCCACGGTAAAATAAAGCACACAGTTGTAGTAATAGTAAGGACACTACTTCTGGCATTTTAGAATACCTTTATACATGCACATACACTCCTTAAATGTTGTGCTCTATGTGTACTGCTGAGGTAACTTCAGGAAATATAGGATTGCATATGCACTGCTTCCTTAATGCATCCATCAAAGCTTTTTATTACCATGAAATCCTGTTTGTCCAAAGCACTTAGCAAAGAGAGTTGAAAAATATACTTTAAAGTGCTACACAGACCAGAAGGAGAAAGTGCTAAACTGCAGCTCATTCAGAGGATTTATTGGAAATCAATTTCAGGAAAACTATGCCACCTTTATGAAACCAGTGGGTTATGAAACAGTGAAACAGCCACAGGAATAGCTTCAGTCTACTTGAGGTGGTGTGGGATTAGACTCACCATAGGTCAGTGAGACTCATCTATTGTAACATTCTTATCACAGTGCACCAATTTCCACCAATGGTGTACTAAACTAGATATGCTTCTCTAGCAAGGCATGGATTAGCTTTACTCCAGTGTCATTAAGGCAAAGGATTACATTTTAGTCTTAAACCCAAGCCTGAGCAAGGTGTGATGAGGAATCTGCAGGTCTCCAGGAACAGCCTTGGGAAGCACTTTGATTAGGATCCATTTACAAGTCATGGTTCCTCTACTCCTTCCTCCAGGGGTAATGATTTACAGAAGCATCTGCAGCAAATCGTGACATTTAGTCCTGGCTAGCAAGACTGGTAGGGAAATCACAGTTCTTCCCTCCTTCCTAGCTTGCAAACCATCTGCACATGCACAGGGAGGGTGGATGATAACCCTACGTCCCCTCTTCTTCCTTTATATCTCTGCGTGGACCAAGACATAAACTTAGGTCTCCCCAGTCTTCTCTTCCAATTTTTTTCCCAATAAAGTTCATATCCAGTTACTCTTAGTTTATGGGTGGGATCCTGTTGCTAATTACTGACTTCTCATTGGCAGCAATGCATCTGTAAAAGGCTGATGCCCAGATCTATAAAGAACATAGCTTCCTCAAGGACAGCTTAGGCATGATATAGAACCTGCATAAATATGGGTTTAACCTATTAGGCATCTAGCACTCCAGGGCTGGCTGGCCAGGCCATTTCTCTCACCTGCCTAAAGGTCTGCTGCTCTTCTTGCTCTGGATCAGCACCAGTACAACAAGCCAAGCAGCTTGGCACTTTTCTCCAAGCTAAGCTCACGTGACATTCACAGGCTGGA
Source organism: Nettapus auritus (assembly GCA_011076525.1). Classification (NCBI taxonomy): domain Eukaryota; kingdom Metazoa; phylum Chordata; class Aves; order Anseriformes; family Anatidae; genus Nettapus; species Nettapus auritus. The sequence continues at coordinate 61,591,372 of CM021766.1, read as the reverse complement.
TAGTCTCATATCTAACCACTTTGCAAGGCCATGCAGAGTATGTTCAGGGCACAGCACAATAACCATGGCCAACTTCATTGCAAAACACCATCAAAGGAGCTGGAAATATGTACCTTTCCAATAACGTCCACTAACTACAGCACTTCAGGATAGAGACTCAACTTGAGGCACTCCATGATCTTCATGATAAAGCAATACCACCAAGCAGTCAAAAATGAAAAGATTTATCCACAAATATTAGGTTTTACAAAAAGAAGGATTATGTTTCTGGAGCCTAATGAAGAGGATACACACCCCAAAGGAAGACATTTTTTATATTCTGGGACTTCTCACACAGGAAGGTCTTTCTGCATTTTGCATTTCAGAAAACATATTTCATTAAGACTAAGAACGGGGAGTCACACCATTTGCAATTGCAAATACAAATTACAACACTTACTTATACTTGTCTTACTGCCTCATCATCAAAGGTCATCAGTAATCCTAACAGATAATAAGCAAGTAAATAAAATTTGGTTGGGGTTGCAAGTGTAGGTCTCTCCTTAGCCATGTTAAGTCTCCTTTTTACTTGTCTGATGACGCAAAATGATCTTACAATCAAAGTAAAGTGGTTCACTGAAGAGTCCCATAGGAAACAATCATACATTTTTATGCATAGGATTTGTTGAACTACTGTAAAGAAGTAAATTAACAGACAAAGACATTTCAAAAAAATGTGTATTATTTACATAGTAATTCTTATCCACAGGCTGAGAACTTTGACAATTTAGTTCTCCAAACATTCTTCTTTCTATTTTCCCGGCTCTCCTCTTTTTAACATGCTCCTGAGATTACAAACCACAACTCTCCTCAGCAAGTTTTCAGCATTTGCAATGTTCTCAGCTGCATACAATTCCAGTTACTAACTTACATTCTACTCTTGCTGGCCTTTCAGGGAGTTTTTTTGATAATGTGAAATATTTTTAAAACAGAGAATACCTAAAGGCTCCAACCTACTATTATAAGTTAACACTAATGAAAGCTATACCTTTCAAAATGATACAGTATTTTTTATTATTTAAAAAGCAGACCCATCATATAAAACAGCTGCCGTGTTTATTTAGATAAGTGCTCCTCTGCTCTTATAAGTGGAGGCTGATGACAGATGTGCTTTTAAGGCAAAAATATTAACTCTAGAAATGTCAGCATCTGCTTCTTTTCAGCCCAGCCTTACAGATTCACACATCATTTTTCATCCACAAGGAGAGTTTCTTTTTTCTTACAGAGAATCTAAAAACAAGGGTGTAAATTACTGATCCTGAGACCTGACAGTTGTATTAGCATGTCACTGGTGCTACACGTGATAGGTCTAATTAGACATACAAAGCCTCTGGTTTCCATGGCCTGTTCCTCATGGGATGAGGAAGGCTTTCACTTCCCCTCCAGGAACTTCCCACCTGACTGCTCCACCTCTGTGAATAGCTATTTACTTAAATTAAGAGATTCTATACTGTATGTACCTCCTGGGGTTACTGTAGAGAGAGAGAAAAATAAAGTTAAACACAAAGCAAAATTCTCTACAGAATTCAAGAAAACAAACAAACAAAACAAACAAAATGAAACAACAACAAAAAAACAAACAACAACAACAAAAAAAACAGCCTTCTAGCTCACACAGCTAGCATATTATTCTTCCTTTTCAGGTATTTAATCCAGTAATTGTTGTGCTTTTAATCACATATATAGTACTGTTAGTATAGGCAGTAGATAAAGCCCTACAGATCACTCACCACACACACAGAGAAGGCCTCCTAGGCTTTACCCTGCATGACAGATGAGCTCTGTGGTGTTCAGATTGCCTGTCAGAGAACTGCAAGCCAAAAGAAAATGTTGCTCAAGGATAATTATGTATAACCAGACCAGGAACAAATGTATGCACGGCAACTAGATGTCAGCTGCTAACCATCAGCAATTCAAGACAAACTATCTTCCAAATGACCATTTAGAGCAAATTAGAGCTGGAAGAATGGACCACACTAGCTAAGAAGACCTTTTGAGTAAAATTCACATACACGGCACTAGCCCTTGCCAACTGAGACACTGTAAATGTCCATCATTATATTCAAGATATTCCTGACATGATAAAAGATACTCCATCAGAGACTCACACTTTTCTGGCACACCAACTAGCAACCAGGTGGGCTACCCACCAGCATAGAAAATGCCCATGCTGAGTAACCAGTGTCCTACCCATAATGGCAGCTGTTCTCCATTGCCTGCTGATGGTGCTTCAGAATGTTCTCAGACTGTTACCCCAGGCATTTCAGCGATGGTTAGGCTTCTCCAGCATGGTTGCACAAGAAGGTACTGACAATTCTCCTCATTTCACATTTTAAGTGGGTTAGAGAGGAGAGATTACCCATGGCTGGCCACGCTGATCTCTTAGCGCAGTACTGTGCCCGAGGTGATATGTCCCAGAAAGGTCACATTGTGAGCTGAGAACTTGAAACTGCCAACATCTCCTGCAGGTGCATGTACAAAGCTCTGTTGCTAAAGGACACAACAAAAGTCTCCCCATTTTTCTTGAAGCAGGGAAGTGCAAATCTGCTACTGAAAGAGTAAGTAATATACTTACACGTGTATAAACTGTGAGCTATGGGACTTAAGCATACCCAAAAAAGCCAAAAGACCAAGTTCTTGCCCGAATAGCTTTATAATCTAGAAAGATAACACAGAGACAAAGTCAAGGGAATGAATGGGAAGCAGCTTGACAAAACAATACATATGACTGTCCTGTAAGCTTTGTGATTTCTTTGTTTGCTTACATACTTTCCACAAGTTACCCTGCCTTTGCTCTTTAGCAAAAACATATTTTTGCAGATGGGTCTAAAAATAGCAATGGATGATAGAAACAGAGGACTAAAGAAGGCAAGAGGAGCCAACTAGCCTGCACGAGGGCTCTGCAATTCTGTCTCCAAGTTAAATTGATATTAGGATAACCATTGCTATACACTTCCTATTTTATTTTATTTCTGTTTGCAACAAGTACTTCTGTTACTGGCTATATTTAATATTCCTGATCAATCATGCATTAATTAAAAAAAAAAAAAAAATTATTTTGACTGAAATTAAACTGCTATTTTAAAAATAATATCAGGGGAGTCTGACCAGCAACTCAATTTTCTTTGGTTCAAAGGCTCTATGGGGATGTTATTTTCAAAATAAGTTTATTATTTCATTCAGAGAAAATGTTTTTTTCTCTCGTGAATATTCAGATTGCAGCAAAAAATAGGCTTGATTTTTTTTGCAAGTATCAGCATAACTCTGTCAAATCCTATACACCTTTAAATCCTGGCCAGGTTTTACAAGATATTGTATTTTGAGAAGATTAGATAAAGAGGTTATTCTCCGTTTGGGGACTTCCATTTCTTCCAAGGCCCCTAAATCATGCAATAAGGTTGTCCAGATGGTAATCTGCAAGTGCAAACTGTCTTCCCCTGCACTAATTAGGGTTTATGCAAAGTGGAAAACAAGTCAGATCTACTCAGAAATCTACACTGCTTTTCAGGGAAGAAAAGTTTACTAGAGATTTTCAGAGGCTGAGGATGGACACTACTTTCCAAGTCCCAGATATTCCGTAGGTAGCATTAGCAAGAGAGGTATCCTAGGAAAGGCTCTTGGTTTGGCATAAGCATGACGTGGTTACTTCTTTAGACATAAAAGAAGCAAAATGAGCAAAATGAGGATGAAGAGTAATTCATCTGGGAGCATCCCTCAACATGCTGCCTACTCGTCCCAGGACATTTAAGGAGGTGCAAGAGGATTGTCTTTTAAGTGAAGAAAATCCCTTATTCTCTCTAGATAACACTATAATCTGTGTTTGTGAGACCTTCCCCCACAATCCACTTCTATTTTAAACAATCTGTAGCAACCAAAATAAATGTAAAGAAAAATGGATTATTTTGCAATTCCATCCTCCCCCAGCCCTCCTCCCAAATGTGAAACACTTGCTTAGGAAGGACTCTTCTTCAAAGCTAAAAGAAATCTCTGTATTATCCCTTCCATCCATAGCCCTCTCAAGCATTCTTAATTAATTTTACTGCTGGTTTCAAAGAGCTCTCCAAGTTGGCTCAAATCCCTTTAGATCACAGATCAGCATTAGCAATAGAAGATATATTACCACTCTCTCTTTCCCCTCCCATTCCAAGGGGAAGCAAGGAAGGATGATCAGTCACGTTACCACTGTAGAGTATGGGGCAACTACTGTATCTGAGGCAGACTCTAGACTCCTCCTGTATATTTTTTAAACATACTCCTAACTTGGTGGACATTACATTTTTTTTCTTTTTTTTTTTTCCTGTTTGCCCTTTTTTTTTTTTTTCCCTCCAGGAAATCCTAAAAGAATCAGTCTATTTCATAATAATCTCATTAAGTCAAGACAGGTCTGAGTTACATTTCTCTTTATTTCCTTCTTTTCAGGTTTACTGTAAAGCTGACAAAATGTAATTCATATTTTTCAAGAGCACCAGAACTCTTACATAGATACAAAGGGCTCTGTGTAAGCAAGGCTTGGGACAGGATATTTCCTAAAGCAGATATTTCTCAAGAACAGTCAAGGAGCTTTCCAGAGCAGTCAATTAAGGTATTATGGCCAAAATCACAAACAACATAAGGAAATGCCATTCTAACAAAGGCAATTTGACTACAGTGAAATAGCAGGTGCTTATAACAAGGCTGAATTTGACACAAATGATTTTAATGAATTCTTTTTCTGAGGTAATTATTCACTCTTTGTTTTTAAGAGTGAAAGAGAAGGAGAAGAAAAAAAAAAAACTGTACAGATGTCAGACACTCATAAAGAGGGATTCTTCTATTTTAGTGTAAATTCTTTGCAGATTGCACCATGCATTTGTCCCATTTGAAAATTTATGACAAGAAAGAGAGAAAAAAAAAACATTTTTTCCCCACAGTGAAACTTTTAAAATTGCTAACAGGGTTTCAGAGAGCTATTGGAGTGACACACAATGAAACAGAAATCCAGTATTTGTAGCTATTTTTAAATTCAGCAAAATAATAAAAAAAAAATGCCTGCAGAAGAGAGTTACTAAAGCCTTTCTCCACCAAAACTCAGAAAAAGTAAGAACACTATAAAATTAACAGTTAACATATTATTAAAGTAATGTTTCACTTGTGAAATTTCAAAGGAAAAAGACAGTCCTTCCCTTTTCTTGCTCATACCGGTAATGTTAAAATGAAATCTGCAGCCTCCAATTCTTTATGTTTCTAATCAACCAAGATTGGTTAAAAATAGTTCTTATATGGAACAGTTCATCAAATGGAAGTGAAGTAAATGGAATGAGAAGGATGGAAAAGCAGCAGTTTACTTGGACTTGAAATAAAAAATGTAAAGAGTTAAACTGAGACAGGCTGTTGGGACTTTTTTGCTGACCAGCCAGCCTATGTGGCAATTCCTTGTTAGGAATCTCCAGCATGGGCAAAAGTCCCTTTCTCTTTCGTCCTTGCTGTCTTTCTTTTAGTTAAAAAGATAATTTATAATTAACTCTTTCATTTCTGTGATCCCTCCTGGAAAACCAAAGCCCTCCTGCATGGCAAACATGGAAGGAAATATTTTGCTTCTCATACGTAGCCTCAAGAACGTGGCTCAGAGAAATACAGATGCTTCAGAGAGCTCTCGTGGGTTACATCCCCTGAGAAAGAACTGTTTGTAGGCATTGGCCAAGCAGGAACATGGGACTGCACTAGTGCCAGGTGGACACTTAAAGGCTGAAATTCATCAGACAGCACGACTTCCACAACTGCAGGCCACGATTTTCTCCCTTCTGCTCACTTGGAACATTTTCTCTCTCCCTCCCCATCTTTAGGGATTTGTGTTTTTCACATGTTTTTCTTCTGTGAATTGCGATTTAAATTTTAGGTCACAGATCCAATCCCCCTTTCCTGGGATTCCTTTTGCCCCTCAGTTGCGCTAAATATGCTATGAAGCTATTTATTCAGCACTGAGCCCCAGCAACATCCAGTAGCAGCATTTCATGCAGGAACATTTCTGCGGGCTCTCCCCAGTGGATTCCCAGAGAGCTTTCCGACACAGCCTCAGCAAAGGGATGGCTGTGAATGGAGCCACACAAACTGCCACCCAGCCAGCCCCTCAGCCAAATCATCCCACTCCTATGCCACCCTAGGACTTTGTTTTCTGTCACTCAGCTGTCTCCTTCCCCAGGAGCTGAATTAGGCAAGACCATTACACAGCTTAATGGAGGTGGCTGAAATTCAGAGGTTTAATTAGGAGACCACTTGCCTATACAGGAGATTGCTTCTGGGCATCCCCAAACACCTACAATGATGAACCAGAATCCAGCAACCTTCTGGCTGGTCTTCTCCAGTAAGCGGCTATCCAGTTCACTCCAGAGGAAACCAGGCACAAGTCAGTTTGGATCACACATCATGAAGGTACAGAATTCTCAGCACTGACTCCCCAAAACACCAAATACAGCAAGTGAAAACAGCCCCCCAGAGCCCAGTCACTGCCATGAGATCTTCTCAGCACTGGACCAGCTTAAGGTTTCCAAGCCAGGTTTGCCTTGCGTGCTGGAATTAAGGAATGAATGAGGACATAATTTGAATCTTACGGAGGGACCTAAGAAATAGGGAACAGGACAGAGAAACCCTGACTTAGATCCATTACCTGAACAAAGCCTCCAGCAATTCAAAAACATAAGGACCATAAAGATGATTTAAAATAACATTTACCTCATTCCTGACCAAGAGAAGGCAAGGGGTAGGTGTGAATAAGGGCAGCAGCTGTGGCTCTGAGACCACCAGCTGATGGTTGCCTTTCAGACCTAATTGTTGCTAACTGAAGGTTACTGCATACTCCAAGTTTTGCTAAGGAAAAGGGTTGCATGAGCTTGAGGCAAAGGCAGTCAGATTATCTCAAGCCATCTATATCAGCTGCTTGAGCTTACTCAGCTGCCTTTGCCTGAAACCCATTTAGTGAGCACTTTCTGGATCCCTTCCACTGGTGGAGCTCAGGAGACAGTAATGTATGCAAGATGGGAATATCAAACATCTGGGGATGGTAACATCTTAACCAGCACAGCTATCGGTGAACTGAACATCTGTCTATTGCCCAGGTCTCCATTCACAAAAGAAAGGAAAATGCTCTCAGGCTCATTTGCAGACAATACAAGTAACTGCTCGCTCACTTAGAAAATACCTTGTCCATGGCTAAGTTTTTCTCCAGTGTAAATTAGCCCATGCAATGGTCTGTGTTGCCATAGCTAGACTGACTTGGATACCAAAGCTAACTGGAATATACTGCAGCATCAAAAATACCTCATTTTTTTTTTTTTTTATTGCAAGTTTTAGTGTAAATGAGCCACTGTAAACTAGGACAGGAAACCACACAGAGGAGAATATTCTCTGTAACATTTTCGCATTACCAGTACTATGTATATTTTGGATAGTAATGATGCAATTCCCTCAGACAGCTTTCTTCCCCTAAGGACACGACACATGGTTCTTAAAACTTAAACTTTTTTTTTTTTTTTTTTTTTTTTTTTTTTTCCCATCTAGTAATTAAATAAGTTGTCAAACAGCTCTCCCATATGCAGGTAAAGCCATTGTTTATTAACTGTCTGGGGGCCTCTCTGAAGCACCATCAAGGATTTGGCAAGCCTCTTAGATCTAGCTAACGGTGTCATGTACTGTGCTGACCCATGCATCACGCTGAAGGAAATGCTACTACAGGCAAAGGGTGTTTGTTAAGACACAGGGAATTCCAGATTTAAGAGAGTCAGAACCCAAAAGCAGATCTTAGTCTCAAGCCAATCCCACCCAAGAATGCAAACTGTGTTACAGCAGTGAGAGCAGTGTCAGGCGGGAACACTTACCACCCAGCATTTATCAGGAATCTTTCTGGTCTGGAAATATCCTGTTCTCATGCCTCCCAGGCACTGCTGGCTTCACCCAGCATGAAATCACTGCTAACACTGCCTGTCTCTCACAGTAGTTTATTTCACTCCAAGGTGCAATCAATTCTTATTTTATTCCAACTCGCACATTCCTACTGGTGATGTCTTTAGGCTCTCTTATTCTCATGACATCAGTGAGAAGCTGTCTTGCTCTTAATAGCCAACAAAGATTTCAAAGAACTGTGTTTAGAGAGGAATTCCTGCCTGAGAGCACAAGCCATTTCTGTATCTGTCTGCTTCACTTCTTTCTTCTATCAACTTCTGTTCAGCTTCCTAGGCAAACACACTTCTGTCTACTCACCTCCTGCCCATAGTGCCTCCCCTCCAAGTCACTACACCATAGCTCATGGCACCTCTCAATTTCCCTTCTGCTATTGCAAATTACACAGAAATTATGTGCTTTCTAGCAATAGAGAAAGCTAAACACATCCATACTCTACGTTTTCCATGCTTGGCTACATGGATCTCTGCTATTGCTCCTGACAGTCTGTATTGCAGAAGGAGCAGTAGGGGACTAAAAAAATAAAAATAAAAAATCTTCCACTGAATTCCTTACTATAATGATTTGTTCTTCTAATACATTTCCTATGTTTTGAGAATTTTCCATGTTTTAGGGTAAGGTAAATAAATCCTCTAACTCACATGAGTGTTCTATTTTTGACAGTTCTCAAGGACATCAGATTAACGGACAATGTTCAGCATCATGCAAATATCATGCAAGAAAATGGAAAAGCCATGCTCCCTGGGAAAACGTGTAGATATTAAGTGTTTCAGCATGAAGTGTATTTAGCTGCTCTCCTTCTGGCTCCTTGCCTACCTTCATGTGGGGAGAAAAGATAAGGTGTGAAGCCACATCAAGCTTCCTCATCTGTCTCCAATAGGACACGGCACAACCAAGGAGAGAGCACTGTGAACAAGCCCTGTGTGCAGATGCTTTTCAGGAAAGCAGGACAGGCAGTCCTAGTGGAAGGTGAGCTCATACTTAAGCTCAGTTGGCCACATGCCCATTTTTTCCAGAGAAGGTGTTACCAGTCCAGGGATATAGCTGTAGTTGAAGTCATATGGACCTTTCCCTACTTCCTAAAATTCTTCTTCATTAAGGCTATCACTAAAGTAACACGAAAACATTTATCTCATTTTCAACAGCTACAAATAGTGTGCTTTACCATCCACAGTTAGATTCAAGAAAATTCAGATGCAACTTTTAATCCTGTTCCTCCTGCAACCAGCGTACCTGCTAGGGTATTTCCTTCAACGTGAGGAAGCACTCTGCTCACAGGATGTAATTTCACAAAACTTGTCATGTTTGTCCAGTTTTCATTTGTAGCTATTTAACAATAGCCCAACATCTGTTTGTCACATTCTCTCTTCATGTTTAGTGCTTTAGTGCCACGTGCCAGAGTTTTCTCAGTTATTGCTGGTCACTGGGAGACATTTCTTCCTCTCTACTTTTTGGAACATCACCTCCATAAGTGACCCCAAAAGTTGCTGCAGACAGACACTCACATGCTTTGGCTACTAGGCAGTCATATACTGAAGAGCTGTGAGTGTCCCATTACCCCAGTTAAAGCTTCCCCCACGGTACAGCAAATGCATGCCACATCACTGAGAACCAGCCCTATCAGCTAGAGTAAACAAAGGTTAGAAAAGTGAGTCTACTTAAAAACACAGACTTGAAGTAGTGGAGTAAAGATACAAACAGATAATCCAAATGCATGATTAAGATTTTTCTAAATCAAAGATGATCTCCTGCTGCCACAGAATCTCAGGTGCCTTCCACTTCTCTCAAGTTAAACCAGTCTCCCTTTGTCCTGAAGACAGACTCCATAGCTTCTGCTATCTGAGATGGCACTGGCCATCCTCCATCCCTCTGTCTTCCACTGCGCACTCTGAGAGGAGCGGAAAGGCCTAGAGTAAAGCCTGTGACACTTCTTCTAACTACAGTCAAAGCTAAAATGCCTCAGTCTTGCTCACCTGTTTCTGAAGGGCCCTCTGGCATCTTGTAACTAGGTGACAGGGCTCTATGTAATGCTGCAGGTATGAAGTCAATCTGTCCTCCCCAAAATTTTATCACTGATATTTCTACTATACATTTTAACTAGCACATTCCTGAGGTAAGCATCTCATAATCTTCTGATTAAATACTGGTAAAGCTTTATACATTGTATTACAAGGAACATTAAATGAAATCTTAAAGCCACTGCTGGAGAGAAGTCAATTGCTCAGATGAACCTTTCTTCTGCCTCAGTCTGTGAGCAAGCAAACTGAGGATTTATATATACAAAGCACTTGACTGGGTTAGTACAGCAACACATACAACAGAAAGGCAGCTGTAGGAGCCCTCCTGAACAATCAGATAGGATCCAGAACACCATGACACTGGCTAAGTAGGCTGAGATATATATGTATACACACACACACACACACACATGCACACAAATGGTTATTTTTGAGTGAAACAGTGATAAAAACAATTCTCTTGTGGGAAGGCAAAAAAAACTCCCTATAAGAAATCAAGTACCTCAGTCAGGACTGCCCTCAGCAGAAACTCAGGTGGCTACCTTCTTCTGAGGGATTTGGTATATCTTTCTCTACTAGGGGGACAGGGAAAGAAAGGAGGGGGAAAGGAAAGAAAGGAAAAAAGGGAATAAAAATTCTCCATTTGCAAGTTCATGAAACGTTTTAATAGCTATGCAGTTAATGTTTATTGTGAAATAATGGATTTTCCTGTAATTTTCACTTTAAATATATCAATGCTTTATCTACTTTCTTATATTATTATATTCTCTCCCTTTTTGTGACAGCCAGTAAAAATACATTTTCATTATCACCCACAATTTGGGGTACTGACAATGCTGCCAGTTAGAGTCACATGGAGAGTTACTCTTGAAAAGTTGGAGTGCCTCCTGAGATATAATATTATAGCATATCTTTTTTGTCAAGTGAACAGTGGTATATTTGAAAACATCTGAGGCATCTGCTGGAACAGTACTAGAAAACTGAGGGATGTCTTAAAAGTAGGAAAAAATTCTTATCAAAATTATACACAAAAATGCAGACTTTGGAATGGGACAACCTTTCATGATTCATACAAACTTCACACCAAGACATTTTGGAGGAACCCATTTTCCATCCTAGTTGTCTTAATAGACAGCTGAGTCTCCTCTTTACCTGTTGCACCATATAGACAAGCACACGCCTCAATCTGCTTTAATGTGGAAACTATGGATGTCCTATCAAGGGCACCCAAAAAAGTTGGGAATTAAAACTGGGCAGTTTAAATAGCTGTAAATGAATAACTGAAAGGGTTGCTTAAAGAAACTAAGGGATAGGTACATGAGTGATCATATTATACCATCAAATTAATCAGAACAACAGAATAATTCAGGTGAAAAGGGGCCATGGGGGGTCTCATCTGCTCTCCTGCTCAAAGCTTGGACCAGTGTGCTCAGGGCTATATCCAGACAGGTCTGAAAAACCTTCAAGGATGGAGTCTGAACAACATCCAGGGCACCTGCACCCATGCAGGACTATTCACAGGGGGGAAAGGTTTTTCACTAAATGCAGTCCAAACCTCCAGTGTTTCAAATTCATCTCAATATTGCCTTTTCAAACTCCCCAGCAGAGCACGACTGTTTAGATTTCCTTCCTTTGTATTCTCCTTTCATTTTAATTAGGCTGAAGCCCAAAAGTCATATATTAACACCTGTCATCCCAGTATTGCATTTTTTTTTAATCTATCTATATATGTGAAAGTTTACTTCAAAAACTGCCCTGTCACCAAAAATCAAATCCAACAGTTTTACCCTGCTAGCCTCTGAGTTTCATTACAAAAGAAATTATTACTGGGAGAGGTGAAAGCAAAGAATAGGAGAACTATTAAGAAACATTACTCAAACATCTGGGTACAAATGCATACACAGTAACTTCATCAGCTAGGAAGTTAGCTTAAAAACAAAAACACAAAGTACTTTCAAGTTCCAGGGATTATGTTTAAGTTAAATATTCACTCTAAGCAGAAACTGAGTTGATGAAATCTCCAAATATGGTTCTCATTAAATGTTTGTTACCATGATTAATTGTTCAGTTAGTCATAACAGGCTATTTCTCTACTTAGCAGTTTCTACTTGGGGACAGTCAAGCTTCTTATAGTACTTCACAGTGCCTGTCTGCTAGTATAGGCAACTGCATGTGGGGTAACTGCTCCTTTTGTATTGCCCAGAATTATATTTCACTTTTTGCAGCCACGTTTTCTGCTGGAAAGAGGAAAGAAAATACTCTTTCTGACAGACTTGATAAAATATAAGAATAAAAACCTCCACTACCTATTACCCTAGGTAATAGCTTTTTTTTTTTTTTTTTTTGGGGGGGGGGAGGTATTTTCATTACTCTCTCTTAACTAAGCGTTTGTATTTGCAAGTGTAATTTTGCGAGGTTCCACCAAAGGCAGTGGGGTTATTTAATGGCTGCTTTACTTCCTGATACTCTGCCTAATTTTTGGTCTTGGATTGCACACGCACCTTGATGTAACAGATTTCCTTTTACACCTGCCTAGTACTGAGCACACACAGACACTGCTGACATAACCTTGCTAAACCTGGACATCAATAAAGTCAGTTATTTTAACAATTCGGTCTTCACTGAAGCAAAAACAAAAACAAAAACAAAACAAAACAAACAAAAAAAGCTCTGTACCTGCATTTTCAATTTATGGGCCTAAAAGTTTAAACAAGAACAGAAGAACATTCAACGACAACTGCATTCTCACTGCATTTTTAAGCTGATCACTTAAAAAAAGGCCGTGATCCCAGACCAGAGCATCATCCCGGCAAATCGCTACAACTTTCAGCTCCTTTTTTTCTCCGTTTTGCAGGCGGGGGGCTCAGCCCCAATCCCGTAGGCCCCGGGCGCGCTCCCGGCCGCCGCCGCCAGGGCGCGCACCCAGCCGCGGGGAGGAGGACACAGTGGGGACGGGGACACGCGCGGGCACGGCAGCACCCCACCGCATGCGGATATAGAACACAAAACAGATGCGCTCGTGCATGAACGTACACATGACACTTTTTATGTTTGACTGGGGAGTGTTCCATTATAAAAACAACAACAACAACAACAACAAACACTTCTTCCTCTCCCCTAAAATTATATTACTTCAGTCCATCTAGGCTAAATTTTCCATTCAGCCTCCAAGCCGTTATGCGCAATGTTTCTATAAAGTTTGCCAGTATTTCTCTCGAGCAACAAAACAATAAATTATGAATGCAAGACAGTCTATCCCTGAATTAACACCACTGAAGTCAACCTAATTAAACCAGGAAATCACATTATCTGAGGGATTACATGGAAAATGGCTTTCTTTTTCAATTTATTTTTTTTTTTTCAAAATTTAGAGGTAGCATGGAGAAAATTTCAAAGGCATCAGGCTGCTGTTTTGACAGTGTTCTAGCAATAGGTGAAAAAAATTTGCAGTGGACACAATTATTTTCTCATTTTTATACCACCCAACCCACACCCGGATTCCAGTTTTATGAGCAATGTTATCTCAATTTTATCACAGAAAACCACACTCATTTTAACCTTTTAAGTTCAGCTTATTTAATTCAAATAAGGGAGGAGACACTGAGTCTGGGTGGAGTTAGGTTTAAAAGGGATAGAACAAACTTCTTCCCTAGGGCCAGGGATTCAAAGCCAATACTGAGAAGACTTTCTAACTCTAGTAAAAGTGGTGGTATCCAGCATGGTTTTATTTGAGGCCGTTTATATTTTGGATCTGAAAGCTAAAACTAAGAGCACAATGATAAACTACAAGATTTCCATCCTGGTCTTTTTACTGCTTTCTTTTCTTAACTGAAGTTCTGAAGCTCTGAATCCTCAAACATTTTCATTTCTGTCAACAGACTAGAAAGAAATACTGCTTTCTAATATTTCATAGGGCTGACATCCTCATCCTGCAGCTCTGGCTGTTGAAGACACGTTGTCACACTCCTACACATTTTCAACGTTTTGCTTTTGATTTATTAAACCAGCAATTTTGCAAGCTTTTATAGAAGGCTAAATTTTATCCAAATTACTGTTCAACATTTGGGCAAGCACAGTTTAATACATTCAAATTTATGCACTACCCAGAGATTGTGTGCTTAAATCATATTTAATAAATGTTAAATTCATATTTATTTCATAGTTGAACCGCAGATATGCTTTTTGGCATTCTAGATATGAATATTTCAGGCTATTCTGACTGAGCATGTGTGGTATGTTACATTTTGTTTTAGCTTTCCTTCTGTGGGCAAGTGTCATACTTAGGAGAAAGTGTTCCATCTGATAAAAGTTACTATGAATTTCAAATGAGCTTTTATAATTATTTTTGTGATACTGTGTTAAAACTGCTATTTCCAATATCACTTGTTTATTTCACTGGCAAAAGCACAAATACCATGTAAATCCTACACACCAGAAATTACGATTTCACTTGTTGCCTTTGCTTTCATCTGCTCACTTCCAGGACACAGGCTTGCTTCCCCACTCTAATAAATGCAGACATTTAGAAAAAGAGCTCAAAATTGCAGGAGAGATGAAGGAATGTGTGGGGAGCTGGAAATGGCAGATTTTTATCTCTGTACCATCTGGATACCCCTGGATTTTCGTGGGCAAGCTAGCACCTTGCCTTCAGCGTCCTGCTGAGTTTGAGCCATACTTCAATGCTTTATGCATTGTTCTACAAGTCCTGAATCATTATGGAAAAAAAAAATAAATAAATAAAAATAAAAAAAAAATCCTTCTTAAGCATGACTTGGCTCCCCTCTGCTAAACCTTGTCACTTCCTGAGAAGGGAACATCTTTCCTGTTTGAAAGCCTTTGCCCTACATGAAAAATCATGCAGGAATCAAAAAATAATAATCAGCATATACAGGGCTTCTCTCTAAAGTCTTAACAGCTCTAGTATGGAACAGGAAAGAAATGTCCAAGTCTAGCATGAGACCTTTGCCATCTTCTCTTTCAATAAGTTTGAAGAAAGACTGATACATAAAAGGTTTCCCAGAGCATGACAGCAATGAGAGGCAGCCTGATATGATACTTAGAAATGCAGGCACACGTTACAAAAAATGCAGACTGTGCTTTTGGTCATTACATGTATTAATTGTATCCTTATTGGCCTCTTGTTAGATTCAGAGAAATACTGTGGAAAAAATAAAATCTGATGAATAATAGCAAACATGCTACTCAGGTTTATGATATTTTTGTTGTTGTGGATGTACAAACATGTTTGTTCTCCATCCCTTCCCTTTGCCCACAAATTATCCAGTAACTTACTCTTAATTTTATATAATTCCTTGCCATTATCTCTGCTGCACTGAATATTCATGAAGTAAGAATGTGTGCTCTGAACAGCATAAACACTTCAGCTTCAAGAGATGCCCATTTGAACACAGCATAAAAACCTGCAGCCGGTACTTCGGGAGGCAGAGTTATTACTGCTGACCATAAGGAATGTAACAACACCAAGGGGAAAGAAAATGCCTGACCGGCTTGGTTTCCACCAGGTGTCAACTTTTGTGGTTCCTATTCCCATTTAGCTACTTTACAAAGTGCTTGCTGTGTAAGAATCATGTTCACAGACAAAAGACAAAGTCACAGTGGCAGACACTCTGCAATTACTACTGATAAGAGATTTTACGCATGCATGTCAACCACAAAGTGCAGTGTACAAAAAGGAGGTAGTAGACCCAGGATTTTCCCTCCCTGCATGGACCCAGACATGTACATACCCATGCTTAAGTGTAGTGCTAAAAAGCCTAGATGGGGGAGGAATGGTAATTGCAGCAACCTTGGGGAATTAAAACACTGACATCAAAAGACAGAGAGCAGCAGGGCAGTTCAGCTAGCTGCTGAGAGCAAATAGTGCATCAGGAACTGAGATTGCTGGGAAGAATTGCTGTTCAGATTCATCCAAGAGAAGAAAAGTTATGTTGCAACTAGGAGAGGAGGCAGAGAGCAGACTGAGCACTGAAGAGCACAAAATCCTTAGGCTTCTTGGAATTAATTATTTTCATATATATTTTTTCATTTTCGAGTTATTTTTTTTTTCAGAGTGCTTAATATTTGAGTGCTGGGCAGAATATGGCAAAAGCAACAGTACTGTACTCATTGCTATACTTTCAGAGCTGAGGCCAGCTCTGCCTTTTATTTTTTTTTCCCTGTAAAGAAAGATATTATTGGCAAGGGCACATTAGCTTCTGTCCTACTCACAAAAACTCCTGGTGTATTCTGGAGAAAAGAAGGGGAAAGAAACTCCAAAAAGCATGCAAGCTACTTCAGTCCTTTTGGGCTCAGATACCTGAAACATCAAATCTGAATTTTCTGGAAATACAGATTTTGCACTGTCAGTTGCATTGGATCTGACACCCAAGTAGGGCCAACAAAGAAATTTCCATTTCAATGATTTTAGCACAAAATATTGAATAATGGCACTAAGTACCCATCTAAAGAAAGAAAAAAAAAAAAAAAAAAAAAAAGACTGCTTTCTGTGGAAAATGTCACTGCTTCATTACAAAGCTTCTGGAAGACAGCTGAAAACTCCTTTTTTTTTTTTTTTTTTTTTTTTTTTTCTTTTTAATTGAAGCTTGGGACTGTCAAGATTATGGTGTTCTAGTCACATTTAGGACTGAAGTTCAGATACCATGGGAGTGGGGCTTCCTGGAAAGAAGTTAGACATCCAGGCAATTTCTATCACTAGTGTTAGAAAATATTTTTAACATCTCACTTTTAGTATTTAAGCACCTACAATGGAAGCTGGGGGCTCAAGTCCTGCTGTGACTCCAACCCTAAATTGCCCACAAGGATTTCTGCATCTTTCCTTCAGGTTGAGCGCCAAAGATATTATGGTAGTTTGGCTCCTAGTCAGATTTTATTTCTGACAGGTTAAAGGCAGAATAAGTAAATCACTGTCATATCTCAAAGCATATTTTTTCTTTTTTGTTTCCCATACCTTTTTTGATACTCACTGAATTATTCTGCCTATCCTGCTTCTCAGCATAAGAGGATAGGTTATATAAAAAAATGTTCCAGGCTGTCACAATCTTGAAAATCAGATTTGTTAGGTACCATTTTTCTCCCTTCTACAATCCAATGCATTTGCCTCTTGTCATTAAATGGGAAAATAAATAAAATTATATGCTCATTAATATTTTAAAAGTTGATGGAATCCAAGGAACTTTGACTAGTCCTTCTATATGACTAGCTCATTGTAAGAAATGTTAAATGATAGCATATCCAAGCTGGAGAACAGTTGTATCAGGCAGGGTTGGAAACTTGCTCCCTTAGCAAGTTTCAGTGCTTCCAGGGCAGAAAACAAAAAACCTGTTGTCGGACTTAGTGGAGAGAGCAAGGAGAATGTAGGCAGACTGATAACAAGGCAAGATGGAATTTGGCAGTCATGCTAGAGCTCAACAGCAAATCAAACTTAATGATCCCAAGCTTCAATTTTGTCTCCTACAACAGTCATTAAATATGAGCATAATCAATGGCTACAACACAATTAAGCAAAAAAAATGGTACCCAAAGTCATGCCGATGTCATATTTATGGGGAGTAGGGAGGGATATGAAGCCCCACATATATCAATGTATTGTCTCAAATCTTAATTTATTTTTTTCCTCTCAAAAAACAGGCAAAAGAAAATAAGAAGGCGTTACACAGTTAATTAAAGTATCTTGTGCAAATTCATTTATCAGTATTGCACATACTAAAATACCTTGGCTCAGGACACAGAGGGATGTGTGCAAGTTTAAAAGCATTAGCTATTGTTAGCCGATAACAACCTCTGAACCTGTGACATCCACGTTTTTTTAAAAACTGAAAGGATGACAAACATACAAGCCAAGACCTCTTGCTCTTCTCAGCCTTTCCTTCATTGTAACACCAGCCAGAAGGGTCCTGGACTCTTCATAAAATGTTTGGCAAACAAAGGCCCTGTTAATTGATGAGCTATTGCTTTTACTGCTTCCTACCACAACTTGTGGGAATCTTTTAGACCCAAATCAATTTTGCACACAAGCATTCCCATGAGATGCCACACGCATACTCCATTTGAAGCCACTTACAAGAAGTACCACAGCGGGCTCACATAAAACCTTTGTGAAACCTTCTGAAACCACGTGCAACCCTTTCATCCCCTGCTGGCCAGAAGTTTTTTTCTTTGTTTGCTTACTTTAATCAGGTTCTTTGTTTTCTGCTGTCTTACTGCTGTTTTCCCTAAATGATAGTTTCTTGCCTTTGCAAGGAATGAGTTATAGCAGAGATGTTTGCAGACTTCATTGAAGCTCAATGCCAATAAAAAATAGTCCCCTCATCAGAGGCTGTCTGTTAACAGCTCTCCATTATTGTTAAAGCTCTGTGTACTTAATTCTTCTTTGTCGATAAGAACTATAAATCTCAGCCAGTTAATTAGAAAAAGTTTAACAAGACAGGGAACAGACACCCGACAGCATAAGCTCTGTTCCTCTGCTCTGAAGAACTACAGCAACCTACACTAAAGCCATAAGCTTTTATTATTAGAAGTGGTCAACTTACTTTATATATATATATATATATATATATATATATATATGCTTTAGGAATGCAATGTGCACCCTGATCTATGCATTCAGTTCATTTAAATAAGAAATTCTGTACCCTTTTCTCTGTACTGCAACAGTGATCATTCATGCAATGCACAGTCATGAGGGGATGTTAACCAGCACTTACTTAGGCTCTTCAGGTACCCAGGAAGTTTTAAACCTTCCATGTCTTTTAGTATCATTAAATTCATTAGTCATCACAATATTGATCATCAAAATGCAAAGACAGTCTGTCTAAACAAGAGAAGCCTGATGAAGGTAGAGCTTCTTCCTCCAATTCCTCAGCCTTTCCACCCACCAACAAGAAAAATTCCCGCTAGAAATCTGCCAAATAACCCTTTTATCTTTCTATACATTGTAAGTCCAAACTCTCTTCTCTTGGGAACAAGAATCATGTCCTTAGGCAATAAAACACAGTGGACATCAATCTTTAATGGTATCCACAGATGTCATCTCAGAAATAATAACCTATGTCAAACGATGGAGAAAAAGGGAGAACAGCCAGAGGATCCTTGAGCTTTCTGAAATATGAGAGGTACTTTTGAACTGATTCCTGAAGGGCAGGAGGGATAAGCAGAGGGTTTTGATGAAGAAAGGGATGT
The DNA here is from genome assembly GCA_011076525.1 of Nettapus auritus. NCBI lineage: Eukaryota > Metazoa > Chordata > Aves > Anseriformes > Anatidae > Nettapus > Nettapus auritus. The sequence goes on along the minus strand of CM021766.1, from coordinate 61,572,185 downwards.
GAGAAAGATGCTATATGTTCTGGGCCCATGACCTTAAAAAGTCACCTGGATCTTTAGGAAGCTGCTCGGTACTTTTGCTCTCCTAGAAATGTGCCTGGATTGGGCACAGACTCTCACAGCACAGAAAGACTGCTTCAATCTACACCAAATTAAAAAGGTTTCTGTACCGGAACAGACTGAGCTGGGAACACACACGGATCAGGTAAACTAGAAAGCTCTGCAGGTGGGATACATGTAGGATGACATTCAAGTATCTGCAGAGGAAGGAAATGAGACCTTGCCACAGTGGTACAAAATGTTTATGAATGCAATTCATTTACACTGAATAATAACACTGAACTATGCACACTTGCTTTGCTACTCCAGAGTGTACTTGTAGTTCAGAAAAAAAAAAAAAAAAAAAAAAAAAAAGATCAATTTTATTTTTATCTTTACTTCATTACTGTTACTTGAGGAAAAAAAATGATTGGCAGAAATCAAAAGAAGATTTAAAATGGCTATGCAGATAATTGGGAAAAAAATATTCATAGCATTTTCCAACCACTATTTAAAGAAAATGTTCAAACCATATTTTGGACTTTGGTATTTCCAAAATTATTTGAATTTAATATTTCAGACATGGCTTGTGTAATGTGCAGTCCCCAGTGAAGAAAGTACACTTTTCTAAGTCTGAAGAAAATCAGATAAAGAAAAAATAGGACTCTGTGTCTGTGCCACGTTATTTTTCTTGCTGAAGTTCAACATGTAACCAGGTCCCTAATGTTCTATACCTGCCTGCACAGCCATACTCCCTCACCTACCTGGAAGATTATGTTTTTATTAGGCTGGAAAACCAAACCAAACCTTCTGGACTTAAAAAAAAATCTGGAGAAAAATGTACAGCAGTGGGGAGAATGAAGTCTCAGAGAAACAGTGAGGACCTCTCTATATCCCATTTCTGAATGCTTACTGCTCTCCACTTTCATCCACCTGTAAGCCAACCACTTCTTTTTACATCACTAACTCTGAGCAGAGCAAGTGAGCCCTACTCTTAGCAAAAGACTCTTTGCTTTTCCATCCTGACTAAGACTGTCTCCGTTTCTTAGCCCTCACAGTGGGGGCAGACAGCACCTAAGGTAATTTGGAGCTGTATCAAAGCACGTCAAGTACATGGAAATTCAAGACAACCGGCATTTGGCACTGCAGCAAGGATGGAAGTTAGGATTTAATTTTTACCAGCCTTCGCAGGGGGGTACATGTAATTATGCACTCCCCATGTTTAATGATGAGTTTCCCAATAGACCAGTTCTAGTGAACATCCCCTGCAATCAGTTGTTGTGAGAACATACTTCAGCAGCTCCCAGTGTCTGGTAGAGTCAAGCTTATAACACAGTATCAGGGTGCTCCATCACACAGCTGACTGCAGGGGCAGAATCCATCCCTGTTATCTTCAGCCATCTCAGGGACCATGTGAGCTGTGCAGGCTCATCCTATAGTTAGTGGAGAAAGATAGGCATCTGCAGGGGTAATCCATCCTACCTCTCTCTCTCTCCCCCCATTAACTGAAGAGGAGCTCAGATAAGTAGCTCAGACTAGACATATTACTTCTAAATGGCTGGAGCTAGACAAGATGAATTCCACCCGCAATGCCCAAAATACTAGCATATGTAGTTTTTCATTACTTATTGCCATTGCAACGTCTGTTACTCATTGATTTAGGAAGAGATTTTCTCAGTGTGATTTCCTTTTCTTTGTGCAAAACTTTTGTTATGCAGTTTTTGCACCCTAACACTCAGGAACATAAATGACAAGATATTTCCTGCACAGACCCACACATACACCTGCAAACCAGTAGTGGTGTGTGCATTGAGTCCCTCTGTGCAGGAGTGGAAAAGCCCCCAATGTATGTACAAACATGGAGCTGAGGCTGCTTTTAAATTCCGTTATGCAAATCCCTGTGCTCTGCTTTCAACCCTTTAGGTTTCACTTGGTTTGCACCATTTTGGAAAAGCAGCTATGAGGACAGCCCCACAACATGCCTCCCCACTGGACAGATGGATAGGACAACCCACCCCATTTCCAAGCCTGTTGGTAACACGTGCATCCCTCGGCAATTCCAGCAATGCCATAATCCAGCTCCCAGTTGTTCCCCAAATGGGACGGACCACTGCTCACAGCTGGGAGTTTTGGGGAAGACCAGTCCTCAGTGGAAGCGCCTCCATAGCACAGCATGCTCTCAGTGTGGCGGTCCTTCATACCCCTGCATGCCTTGCATGCCAAAACACGCAGCACCCACAGTCTGGGTAACAGCAGCGTGAGAATGCACCCACAATCAAAGGGGGCTAGTTATGAGTTTGGATACTACCATTTAAAGATAAGCTTCTCCATGGTTACCACTCTCATGCAAGGTCCTGCCAAGGACCTTTCCTGCCAAGCCTCCTCTCCTCCCTCCCTCTCTGTCTCTCTCTCCTGCCCTCCTGTTATTTTTTTTTCCCTTTTTCAAACATGCTACATCAAAAGAGAAAATGAAAACATTTAAGATAATCACAGTCTGACTATTTTAATGCAGGCTGTAGGAAAGGAAACATGTAAGCCAAGTGCTCTCACTGTGCAAGCAGAAACACACTCTTGAGCTCATAAAAGTAGTATCCGAGAAATAACACTTGATTAAAGCAGCCAGTCCTTTGCTTAAGTAGGTGCTTTTGGTAGGGAAAATATTCAAGCTTTCTCTAGACCACTCCACTGGCCTATCAAGAAAAGTAGGACCAGGCTAGACAGATGAATTATTGTGAGGCAGCTGGGTTTCAGCCAGCGTGAGAGGAGATCCCTATTATCCTGTCCACCTTTCTTACTCAAATGCATCTCCCCAGAGAAACTGAGTCATTAAAGGTTGGCTCATTCACTCCTGACAGGCAATATGCATTGAGTGAGAGGTGATACATTTTCATTTTTGGCAAGAAATCTTAGTCACCCTAAGGAGCAGATCATTCAGGAAAGTGGTAATGGAATACGGAGCCTTTCATCCCCACGTCGCCCCTGTGAGGGCAGCCTGACTTGGTAGTAACCCAAAAGTTATTAGCTAATGGATTGTTTCAGTGACCTATGTGAAATGAGCCTGGTAGGTTTAGTCTGGCTTTCAGTAGACAATGACTAGGATCGCAAGTGGTGGTGAGCAGAAACCAAACTAACAAGTTGATGGCATGGTGGGTGAGGATTGAACAAACTGCCTGTGGGTCAGCCTGCTGTCACTTCCTTTATGGCCAGGAGCCTCCATGCAGACAGGGCACCTCAAGTCCCAACATCCCTCCCTTGTCCTGATTTGCATTAACAATACGTATTAAAAACAACAAAAAGACATCTTAATGGCACTTTGCATTCCCTGGGAGCTCAGTAGTATCTAGTAGGCACCTCTTTGAGCTGAAAATACCACAGACTTGAACAACCAAAGAGCTTTCTGAAGTCTGGGTCCTGCAGTCCTGTCTTTCTGGCACATGCAGAGTGTTGAGCACATCATTTTGTAACTGTAAAATTCCTTTTTTGTAAGTAATTACTCATTGTAATGAATTTAGTAAGTGTGGGACAGCTCTACATCTCTCTGGGAAAACAAACCACAGCTCTTTCCTTTCTTCCTGTTCAATGCTGCCTGCAGTCTTCAAGGACAGTGATGGCCTATGGGGTCCAGAATCTTTTTTTCCAACTTCTTTTTTTCAGACGTAAAATCCAGAATTCATAATAAAGTGAGAGTATTTTGCACCACCACCACCCCTGAAGTACCTTGGCAATGATTTGTGTCACTACCTCTGTTACATTTCCACAAGATACTCACTAAATAGTTACAACCTCAAATACCAGAAATCTAACCTGGGTTGAGAAATTGCCTTTAATCTATTAAAGTCCACACAAGTTACTGCATATCACAAACAAGCCTGTTCCCATCATATCACAGGACTACACTGGTATCTGCATATCCACCAACTGCTTAGATAATAGAGCGGCTGGGAAACCATTCCCAAAACGCAAAAGCAGACAGCAAACAGCTATCACAACCCTAGGTACAAGAGGTACCAGAAAAAGGAATTGCAGAGACAGGGGAGTCAGGTATGGCATGGTAAGAAACAGAAGGCACTGTTTCTTTTGCTCTCTTTAAGATTCAGCCTTAAAGGTGGATGTTTTATACAGATGTCATTAACATCCAGAACTGTCACACCACCTTTCTCAAATGGGATCATTAAGCCTCTTGCTTGAGGCTTTAAACCTATCTATAGGTTTATCAGCTATCAGTAGCTGATGCGTTTCCTTCTCTGATGTCCATGGGACTGGTTACTGTCAAGGAAGGGCCCTCCAGTCTGACCCTATATGCCTATATTTCTTTATCTTTTCTCCCCCCAGATATACCACACTCCCGCTGTGTTCTTCCAGGCAGAGCTGCTTTTGCTATTTAGGGAACAAAGCAAAGTTGATCGAGAAGATACTGGCATGCCAACAACTGGGCAATAGGCACTATCTATCTAGTATTCAGGAAAGAGCAAAGTGCAGCCTCACAAGACTCAAGCATGCCTCCACAGACTTCTTAACCACACAGACCTGCCTTCCCCTCAGGAGCATCACCAGGGAGAGCTGCAGTGTAAAGGTGCTGCATTGCAGCCGCAGCTGAAAGGTGAGGGAGACCCAGAGAGCATGCAGGTAGACATGCTCCTCTGCTTGGGACAGCAGGCATTTGGCAGTACAGGAGCCAGGGGTGTACATCACTGTGACAACTGTGATGGCATGCTTTCATTATTACAGGATTAAACTTAAATAAAAATAATAATAATAATAATAATAAAAAAACTGAGCTGCCTACTTCTCTACAGAAGCAGTGATGATTTAGTGTAAATTAATTTTTCAGATTAGCAGGACTTTTTCCCCCTTAAAACTGTCCATGTTCTCTGCAGCAGCTTCATTAAATAAGTGTATAAGTACATATTCATTTTTGAATTCTATTCTTATCCTTCCCCTTTTTTTAATATATATATTTTATTTTAATGATACTAGAGAGCTGTGCCTGGTATTGATAAAACTGTGGCATTCCACTGGAATATAAAGTTCCCAGTCCTGAATTTTCTGCTGATAGCCAGCCCATCGACTGCAACAAAAGCAGTGATTAGAGCTTTGCATTTACTGCTCTCACAGGTCACACCAGTGAAGTCAAAGTTATCTGCCCCAACTCATACAGCATTATCTTTTAACTTACTGGAAGTGAAAGAGAAGCCTGTGCTCATTACCCAAAGGATGCAATTATTACTTCCTCTCTTGTTGCTAGTCAAGGATGAAATCCAGGATATGACCTTTTCATTAAGCATCAAGCCAAAATTCACGTGGGACAGCATAAGGAGGCTATCCTCATCCTTTCACTCAGTAATTCAAAGACTCTTGCTGTGGAAAGAAATCCTTTCAAAAGATCAGTTTAAGGAAACAGCTAGTAAATGTTGCTCAATACATGGAAACCAAAAAGCGTTTTGTTCCCTGCATGATCCTATCACAAAAAAAGCATCATTAATTTACCACATCAACCTGCTCTCAAATAACATGCCCTGTTTGCACACAGTGTATGGTCACAAAAAATAAAATAAAATAAAATAAAAAACAAAAAAATATATAAACTGCAAATATGAGATACAAAATATATCAGTGCAGAAATAAATTTTACATAGAAAGCTTAAATGCAAGAGGAGAGAAGAACACATAGTAGTGTTGAATTCCTTATATTTTTTGTTTTGTTATGACAATAATAACATGCTTTTTGAAGTTCATACAGGGAGATAAAATGCCAAAAGGCAAATACTTACAATACAAGAGCATTTGGTGCATTTATTTCCTTGAGGCCTAAATTCTTCTCCTTCATTGTAATGGCTCCCTTCAAATATACAACCTGGAAAACAGCATTTGAGTAAGTTTAGCTCAGGGTAGCACACTGCCTTTTTACTGTTGCACACCCTTCCACGGGACAATATATGAAAAGTAAATCATACATCCTCTCCGACACAAATCACTTCAGAAGCCTTTCCAAAGGCCTTGAGAACCCCAGAATACCTTTCTGGGAAAGACAGCATCCTTCTATAGAAGATGAATTTGTACCAATGAAGCCAAGGCTAAGTCAGGTCTTCCATTAAAAGCAGCTTTGAAACACACAGTCGATTTCACAGGCTGCATATCCTCTACTAAAAAATATTACTCGAGCTCTTGTGTCATTTACCACATTGTGTTCAAGCAGTCTGCATTTTAGTAACAGGTCAAATATAACAGAGGAGTTAGATAAACATCCCAGGTAATAAAGGTTATCGTTACAAATACAGTTGCACACATGGAACAGCATCTCCCAATGAAGTCTCACCTGGACACATAGGACAACATATCCCCGCAACTTTGGATGGGTTTTTGCAATGAACAATGCACTGTACCTCTGACTCTATTATCACTCCCTCCTGCAAAAAAGCAGATCGGACATCTTTATTGTTATTGTTGTGGATGCTTTAAGAAGCAAAACTCCACAATTATTAGCTGTACAATTACAGCATGGCAGATGCCATGGAGAGATGGATTTCAAAGCCCCTTTTTTTTTTTTTGTGTGTGTGTGTGTGTGTGTGTGCGTGTGTGTGTGTGTAGCTGCTTCCTGGTAACAGAATTCAGGTTAATTCACAGCCAAAAGATCCACTTGAGTCTCCCTGACTCCAGATGCAGGATTTGCCTTAAAATGCATCAGGTAAGAAAGCAAGCACCTTCTTAGGAGAAGGAATCCTGCTTTATCAGTCTTCCTCAGCAATCTGCCATGCAGCTTTGGTGGAAACAGACCAGACACAAGGAATCCTCCCCCGTTCCCCTTGGAGAAAAAAAGACCTAGAAAGCAGATAAAAGCATTTTGTTCTGTAGAGGGGAGAGGCTTATCTTTGATGCATCTCCTGATAAGTATTAGTAAATTAACATTTCCTGTACTTCTTGTTTAAGGAGTCAAAGTCCTCCTGAACAAACTTAGGTGTGAGAATCTGTGCACAAAAGGTTTCTATGGTTCTTTGCTGCTTGCAGCTTTGCAGTTGAAGGCAAGGGAAAACTGCTTTTTCAAATGCATGGGTCTAGGGTAAACAGGATTATCCAGATGTGCATTTAGACACAGAAACAAGCAATAAAGAATTGCTAATTTCATGTATCTAGTAACAGTCAGAGTACCTAAATTCAAGCTTTGAGTATCATCTCATTAAGTGCAGGGAGACAGAATGTTTCTTCTCAGTGTACTCATCTTTAAAAGCATGTGTGGGTTTCATAGAGTAGAAAGAAAAAATCTTGAAACAATTTTATCCTATTTGTGGAAGCTCTTCAAACTCAGTCATCTCTCCTGTTTCTAATGGTTGTAATTCTTAGTAGCTGCCTGAGTGCTATTACTAAAATTGGATCAAGTTATCAGCAGAAATCGCAGCTTTACTCACAGACAGAAACTAAATTACTTAATTACTTGTTTTGTGCCTGGAAATGGACAATCTTGCAAACGTTACAGATAGACAAGCTATCAAAAATATCACTGTGTTAACAATGCAGAAGCCCAAGAAAAGAAAAGATTTAGCTATGGGTTTCTCTTAAAGAACATTCCAGCTAAACCCATGGACACATACACACAAAAGCATCCAATTATTAAAATAATAATCTGTATCTCAGAAAAGGCTTACAATGCTGAAAAAGGAGGAATTATTTCATGATCAAGACAGCAGGAAATGTCACGGCTTTGTACCACTCTTTCAGCATTGTTTGGCTATCACAGTGCTCAGGTCATGTACAACCTATCCTCCTGAATGTCTGCTTGCAGCAGGCCACATATGAATGGATTTAAGCTGCTTTAAGTGCAAAGCCCCTGTTGTGCTTTAGTTATAAAATATTTCTGGTTATTTGGATTGGATGAAAAAGGCTCAGAGTTCTATGGGAAAAGCTCACAACTCAATTACTGTGGTGCTCACAACATCCTTACCTGGCACTGGTATGTAATACAGGGATTGTTAGGGAGGTGCCATTTCATAGAGCTGTTGTATGTCTTTCCTCCAAAACTGCAATCTAGAGGAAGAGACAAAAGCACATTAACCCAGTTGAATGCAGTGATCCCCTGGAAGGCTGCTGATGCGGATCACAGAGTAGCATCCCAAATGTGTCCTATCCTCTCCCTGGGGTTACCAGAAGAGGCAGAGCAGAGAGCTCAGTCTGACAAGCATGATCATGCCCTGGGAGAGCTGGCAGCAGCCCCCTGGATATCTGTTCCAGGTGCACGACTGACCAGGCTGCTTACAAATTATGACCATTCAAAACAAACCAAAATCAGCAACAATTTGCGTAAAAAGGTGAGTCAGTGGCAATTCAGCAGCCTGTTCAGGGACTGTTCAGCTACCCCTGCAGTGGAGGCAGGAGAAGGGAGGGGAGAGGGTGAGAGAAGATCCAGGAGTGCCCATCATCCAGCGCATCCCCATCCATTAACCAAACCCCCTGAGAGAACTCCAGACAGTTCAGCTCAGCATGGGTGCACTGACATCGGCAGCATTACCCCTCCTTTATGCCTTCCTACTTTTATGACAGAAGGTATAAACATCCACATCAACTAAAAGCCATCAAGCTCTTCCACGTGGGTGGTGAGCAAGGACATTTTGGAGTTCCACAGGGTTTAGCTTCATGTGTCTTTGTGTGTAATATCACAACTTTGTTTACAGCAAATAAATTGGTTCACCCATGCAGAGGCTCTGCACACAATTTTTGTGCAAAATGAAGTTTCATTAAAGCATTTTGGAAAACAAAATAAATGGAGTTTTCATACTTTTGATTACATGTTCATACTAGTTCCATAGTTCCTTCTCACTCTTTTCACCATTTTCAGGCATTTTGCAAAAGTGAGAATCAAAAGGAAAAAAACAAAGAGAAGAATAAAATACCTCACCAGAGGAAATAATAATAATAATAATAATAAATTATTAAGTGACAATAAAGTATTCGTTAAGAAAGCTTGTTTAATAATGCAAAATTGTTCCAATTAAAACTTAATTTTTTGGAAAGCCAAAGTGTTTCTGAACAAAAATTATAAAAGCAATACATACCCCACTTTCTGCAAAAGCCCATTAAATCAACAGGAGTTCTGCTAGATACTTTGAAACACAAACATATACATAGAGTCATCGAGCACAAAAATAAGATCAGTCAAATGATGCCATGGAGACATAAACCTACCTATACCTTAGCAGCTACTCTAACAGTCATTGTCTGATGTGCAGGGTGCCTACTCTAACAGTCATTGTCTGATGTGCAGGGTGCCCTGTCCTGAACTGCTTTGGACTACATTTTGCACCCTTCTGAAAATAAAGATAAGTTATGAGTCCTACACCAGTGAATCTTCAAACCCAGTGTGCAAGCAAACTTCAGGGTCACAGCTCCAAACTGCTGAGGAACAAAATACAAACAAAATCATTTTGTATTTAAAACTAAATTTAAAGAGAACCTGGTATATGAAGATTATTTACAAATTTGTTGACTGCCTCCAGTTAAGACCTTAAACAAAAGGAGGCTTGTACTTCAGTATCTGAAGCATTCAGAAGTTTTTCTGTGCTAAGGACACAAGAAAATCCTGCAGGTGCTTTGGCAATTTCACTTGCCTAAGCTGAAGCAGATATATTTTTAAAAGAGTTGATCAGTAGTGCAGGAGCTGACTGTGGCAACTGAACCTTTGATAAATATTGAAATATAGATCTGAATCTCACATTTTTTTTTTCTTTTTTTAAAGTAGAAAAGCTTCTATGAAGTAATTTTTAATAATAAAGTGTTTAGATTCTCAGTATATTAATTACGCTCTTTGTCGGCTCTCACATATGTACAAGTCAATGTGTCAAAAGAGGAATTTAAAGCCCTATGCTCTTCATTTTAAAATCCCATTCTGAAAAATATCAATTCTGAATTGATGTTTGTACAAAAAGGAAAAAAAAAAAAAAAAAAAAAAAAGCCACACAGATTTTTACAAAATTTTGTCATAGCCTCACTTCCTTCCCACTGCAAAACCTGACAAAAAGCAAAGTCTGTTCAAAGTATGTACAGGTGTGCATATTAAACTGAAATCCTCAGTTCAAGAATTAGTCTGGCTGAGAAAGCATGAAGGTGGGGTGTCCATGCAGTCTCACAGCTTTCACTTGAAGTGTATACCCAAGCTATGCTACAAAATCCTCTGCCCTGCAGCACCAGCCAATGTCTCTGAGGAAAGCAGCAAGGGGGGCCAAGTTTCACCTGCCCACCAGCCTTTGGTGATAAAATGTGTTGTCAGCATTGGTGGATGGCACAACAGATATCACTATGGCAGGGAGAGTTTGCAGGCAGCAAAAGTGAAATTTGGAAAGGGAAACCAGGATCAAAAAGTCTTCAGAAGAGCTAGGGATACTGAGACTGCTCCTGAGTTTTGGCACAGGCACATAGGTTGAGTAAGGGAGTTAGAGCAGCCTGATGCAAACACCAAAGCTATATCCACCACCCATTCTTCAAAATGGAAAGGAAACAAAACCCACATACCAGCTAGTTCTTGTGATCCTCACTTTCAATGTACAAAACACTCAGCAGATTCCTGCAAACATCTACCTGATCTTTTCTAACCCACCTAATTATAGAATGAAAGTCTAGGAGCCTCACCCAAATTCAGCTGAGTGAAACCCTCCTGCCCCAGCGTGCCAGCTTAGTTGAGCCATCCTAGCTCACCCATGGTTAAAGGTCCACCACTATGCTTGGCTTGTAAAGTAGCACTCGTTACGTGATTCACGTCCAAAGACCTAAGCAAAGGCCCTGATGTCTATTTCTACAACAGAGTATGTCCAAACACACTTAAAGTTCCTAAAAGCCATTTTAATTCCATTTGGAAATATTATTACATTAACTTACTGTCTCCAACTACCATTTGAAAGGGAGAGCAGGGGAAAATAATAAATCAAGAAAGAACAGAGTCTAGTACAATCACTTAAATGCCAAGCACTTCAGTCTGAACACTTACTTAAAAACATTAAAAGAAAAGGCTAGATGGAAGGTTTTCAAGAAGGGAACTCCAAAAGCCAACATGAATTTTGATCTCATGACATATACACCATCAGGAAAACCTTTGGGATTCTACATATGGAACGAAGTTAAATATTGCTGGTCTATATCAATTTTAATGGAGTTACTGCGATTCATATCAGTCAAAGAGTGTGTCCTAATTTTTTAGTCTTTCAGACTTCTTTCTTTTAGAACAAACAGTGTTTTATCAATGTAAAATATTAACTACCAGTTAGTTGTAGGTTTTGTTCCTATTTGTTCCTATTACCAACTTCAACCCAAATAGTTCAGATAAGTCCTGGATAAACATGCAACCTGAAAGTTGCTTATCTAAATCAAACCAAGCCACCAAATACTTTGAAGTTGGCCAATTGTTGTATATGCATTTGCAAATTGCTAATTACTTTCTAGTCACCTCATAAAAGCAAAATGACCCTCTAGACTTGAGCTATTCCTGCACAATAAATTACCATAAAATAGTTCTAATTCTAAAGTTTAACCTCTTTTTATTTACTAATTTAGCCACTTTGGTTCAATGTTGTGCATACCTTCTTTGTACACCATAGTTTCAAACATTATTAAGCAACATTTGGCTAATTTAATTTGAAACAGAGTGATTTAATTCCAAAATAAGCATCCTCACATAGATTTGGACTGAAGTTTAAAAAAAAAAAAAAAAAAAAAAAAAAAAAAGATGCAAATTACAGCAGATTTCATTATTGGCATGTGGGCAAGTTGACAATCAGGAAGTAATTTATCATTCCAGATCCTGTAATGATTTTATATGACCCTCTTTCTTCCCCAGACACCCAAGCACAGAGCAGTATCATGAAAAGAGGGAAATTGACTGGAAAAGACAGTTTAGTAGTGCTAAAACTCAGCCAGTGTCCTCATGAGTTCATTAAAAACAAGCTTTTATTACTCAATTTGACATTGCCTAGTAAGATTCCAGAAGAGATTTTTGCTTATTTTAGGCTAATGAGAATTTTATAGACAAGTCCTTTCCATATTCTCCCAAGAGAATAAGATAGATTGGTGCACAATAGATTTGCTCCTCATCCCTCATTTTTTCAGCATCTTTCTTCTCCTATTAGTTTTTTTTTTCTTGCTTTCCCTCCACTTTCTATTTAAAAAGTAACCTTTCTATTGGCATGGAAAATAAACACCAGGAAAAAGAAAACAGTCAGAAGACATGTTTTATTTATTTTTTGATAAATTAATCCTCAGGGAGGATCCAGGCATGCTAACACTAAATACCAGTTATAGCCAAGCAAAAAAAAACAAAAAAAAGAAAAAAGAAAAAAAATGCAAATATGAACAAAACAGAAACAAACAATAACTTGCACATTCTGCAGTATTTAATCTGTTGGGCAAAATAATAGAACTGTGAATCACATATACACAATAATTTTTTCACATCTCTTAATGATGGTTATGCCATTGACAAACTTCTAGTAAAGTTACTAGAAAATTAAACTTCATATTGGGTAATCCTGGTCTTCCTTTGTCAACACTGAAGCATGAAAATATTTACAAAATCTCATGCTTTTTAAGTCTCACTCTAAACAGAGAAAATCCAACTCTTTCCTCTGTAACTGCAAACAATCAAATCTATTTGTAGCTGACAGTTATCATGCCCAATAGTTGTGAGGCACACGCGCCATATAAAGGGCATTCAACACAGCAGCGTAAAATGGCCATTGGAATGAGTGATGCCCACTCCAATGGGGAGGAGGGAGAATTCATTCTGTGGGATCCGTAAGAACTCTGCAATCCAAAATACTATATAGTTAGAGCTGCTGTTCATTTTTGATCCAATGCCCAATGTAATCGGCAAGCCTGGCAACTAGAAAACTGTGACTTCTTATGGCTGTGAATGTTGTATTGAATTATTTATATTATTTATTTATTTTTATTTATTTATACCTGATTTCCTCACACCAGCAAAACCATTCGCAATCAGTACACCTTACAATTTCAAAGTTAAACAGTAAAAGAAATTCTTACTCCAGTCATAATCTACTAAAGTATTTATTGTGTTGTTCCAGACCAATGTCATGCAAAAGGACAGTTGCCTGCAAAGCCTCCCTCCTGGTCTTTTATTTCCTTCTACTTTGCTGCACTGGGCACAACGGCCACACACAAGGTATCAATGCGTTCATATATTACCACAGAAATCTCATACTGCTTTCTAATACAACTGTCCTGAACAACTTCTTTATGATAGTAGAAGTTTGGGTAACTGATGCTAAACTGCAAAAGTATTTATGAAACATGACAATACAGTTCATAAAAAAAAAAAAAAAAAAAAAAAAAAATCTTAAATGGATCATTATAGTAATCAAGATAACAAGGAAATCTAAAATTTGAAGCACTACTGAACACTGAAGTGTATATCAGATGTCAAAGGGATATGAAACCTATGTGCTAAAACCTTTTTAAGAAAAGTTAAATCACAGGAAGTGGTGATTAAATAGAGATCTTTCCTTAGGCATAACCAGAAGTAACCAACGCTGACACCACAAACAGAGGTCCTCAGAAGCTATCTGTCACTGCTACAAAATCCCTGTCTTTTCTTGAAATTCAGAGGTAGAAACAGTTAATGCTGAGGTGAACATATAGCCCTAGCCTCAAGAAACTGGCCTCCTGGCTCAGAGCTGGATCACATTAGCAAGAGACTGAGAGGTAATGTGAAAGGCCACGAGAAAAGTTAGTCTTGATTAGGTCCCTAAACCATCTCTTTCCATAATAAGTTTCTGCTGCTACTAGGTTACTCAGATAAAAGTGACAAAGATTTTAGTAAGACCATATATGACTATCTTCCCAGCCTATACCCTTCCATCCATGGTTTAGTCTGCATCCTTATCTCTAAGAGCTTGCCTCAGCACATAGAATGATTTGCTATAAGTTATAGTGTCCCACACAAAGCTTCTCTCGTGATGCTTACAACAGGGCACCAAACTGGTATCACCTGTCTCATACTGAGAATGTTCACAGGTGAACTAAATGCCAAACATATGTTTTCTTCAGGGCATTAGTGGAGTAGCCAGAAAAGTGATAAACTCATAACCTTGCTCTAACTTCCCTTGCAAGCCAGCCCTGATAGTTGAAATTGGCTGCAATTCTCAAGCATAATATTTGATATCTTTTCCAAGAAATGCACAATTAACTATGATAGCTTTGGATATTCAATATCCCAGGCAACTAGCCCTGCTGTTGCCTGGGCTGTGACTCCAGATCAATGGAGCATAGCTTATGAACCTCTAACTTCATTAACTTCACAAAAATAAAAAGCCAATTATTATACATGAACTGAAAGAAACTTCAGAACAACAAATCACACCTATTGTAACAAATACCCACTGATTTTGTCTTTGCACATCCATGGAAGATTCACATTCTTAGGATAAAAGAGTAAACTATGGTGCACAATTTTAGAAATGCAAGCTTTATCCAGCCCTGAGCTGGTAATACCACTTCTTCAGACAGCAAACAACTTATTGGAGGTACAGAGAGCTCTATATCCAAGTGACAGGTCTCCATCCTACTTTAGTTACTAAGTAACTAAATGTTGCCAAACCTATTTCTATAATATCAATGACCTCATATGTGTTCATTAAGCATATTAAATAAAATTAAAGATTAAAAGTGGCCTGTTTATCCTATGCTAAATTAATAAGAGGGCTTAATTTTTTAATAATTTTAAAGTGAATGGTATGCTAGAAGTATATAGTATGTTTTATAAACTACAGTAAGTATCCATCAGAAGAATAATTTCACTGAAAGTTTTCACTATTATGCTGTTTGCATTCTCCTTGCAGCAGGAAGCCATACTCATGGGCCCACATTTCTCTGTTCCAGACTTTGCACAGATACACAGTGAAAAAGTGCCCTGCTCCACAGACTTCACTATCTAAGGTTCTCTGTGCTGAAAGTCAGGAATAGTGTTAAAACACATTGCTGGTCTGGAGGATTAAAACATTAACTAAAGCCAAATCTCTTAGTATGTTAGGGATAACATATTTTTCCATCACAGTGAATGTCGTTCTGTTTTTTGTTCTGATTGCAAAAACTATACTTGCTGCTGTTTCCTTTCCTTTTGATTTATTCACAGAAAGGAACAAAGTTCTAGAAGTTATCTAAGTCACATAAAAATACCCAAAAGGGAGCAAAGGACTTATGCTCAGCATGCAATAATTTGCAGAAATTCTCTAGCAACGATTCAGGCTCTCCTGTGTGCAAAGCTGTAAACACAAGCTCGGCTGGATGCACTGCTGCAGGCATATGGTATTTCTTAATTTCTAGAATGCTTTATGCTATCAGAAATACTACTCCTACTTACTCAGTCCTCATGCCTTCCCCATAATAGAATAAAATATCCTGGCAGCAATGTCACAAATGACTCATGAATGGTGGTTTCCTTTCTACACTAACCAATTCTGGAAACATACCCTTTGGTCTTGATGTTATCCTCCTAATGTTGTACTCAAATGACAGCAGCCACTCATTCATTCATTCACCATTCACTCACTCATTCATTTCTTCACAAGGTAGGAAGACCTGAAGCTATCAAAGGGAGCTGGCAATAGCCCATAAGGCCTGATCAAGCCTTTCTAGGTTTTGGGAACTAAGCCAAAAAAATAAAAAAAAAAATAAAAAATAAAAAAATCAGGTCCTGGTGGTTTTCTTTTCTTTGCAATGTTTTGTTCGGGCTTAGATGAAATGCAACCAGTAAAAATCACTGTTTCCTTTTTCCTGCCTGTGTTCCCTATGGGCATTCTGGCAGCCTGACAAAATAGTAACTGAGAACAAAAGCTGCAGGGCCAAGTCCCAGCTGCAGCTGAACTCCGCGCTGGGAGTGCCAGTGCCGGAGAGCTGTTGGGACACCAAAAGGAGCTGAAGCACTACGCAACCAGGATGGTGTTCACACCCTTCATTCCCCAAATATTTCTCAGAGGACACTTGTTTCAGATTTTTGCACAGAACAGAACAGAAACTTCAGCAGTGTTCAGAAGAGCAGGAGAGCAAAAAACTTCCTCAGAGTGAAGGTGGTTCCGTCAGTCTTTTCCTAGGGCACCAGAGCAATCCAGTGAGAATGTGTGGTATTGGGACTGCTGTAGTTGTACAAGTGTATACTTAGCTTTACTAAAAAAAAAAAAAAAAAAAAAAAAAAAAAGTGTTACTCTACAAACTTGAGACTGCTTAGCTTCTTTAGGAGCTTTTGGTGAGGAAACCTTGTTGGATACCTATTAGAAATCTAGGAAGACATCAGCTATCTATATCCTTAACTGACCCCTTCAACTGACTGTAGCAGTTTTGTAAGACATAGCACTTCCCACACTTACATCACAACTTCGCATTCACCTCCTTTTTTTTTTTTTTTTTTTTTTTTTTTTTGTATCAATTTTATTATTTTTCCTGTTAGAGATGTCAGACATACCAATCTGCAGATACCAGGCTCAAGCCTATTAGCAATGCTCTGTAGGTACTCATCCCAATTCAGTATAAACAGAAAATCTTACAAGGAATCTGAATTAAAATTTCTATCTAATGATAATAGCCTGTACAAACTAATACCTGTATCCTCAACTTTGGAACACTGACGTTTGTTTAATGCAGAATCAATCTGTATGCATAAATACACATATGCGTATGCACACATACAAAACTTTCAGGCAATTTACAATTTACACATTCCTTTATCAAAATGAAGAATTAATCTCCAGCACAATCAAACTATATTTAGGCATCATTTGCTATAAATCTGACACTAACTACAATTTGATAAAATAAACTATATTTATGTGAAAAATAACAAAAAATTCTGTGAAACAAAAAGGTGTGTTTTTTTGTTGTTGCTGTTGTTTTTTTTTCTTTTTCTTTTTCTTTTTCTTTGTCTTTGTCTTTGTCTTTGTCTTTTTCCATTTAATTTCCTTTTCTTTCAATTGTCAGAATTTTAGACAAATCTTTGGACTGAGACTTGCTGATAATATTCTAAAGTTGCAAAACAGAATCAAAGCAAAGCCCAGTTAGCACACCTCTGCAGCCATCCAGGAAAAACACATATCCATCATGTCTCTTCCATGTGAATTTCAGTGTAATCTTTTTTTTTTCTGTATTTGTATTTCTCCTTGTAAGGCAATAAATGCTTGCATTTCCCAACAATTTATCCAACCCCATCTCCCTCCCAAAACCACTTTATCACCACTGGGGAATTGCACAACAGAGAAAAATAAAGAAAAATAAAGCTGACTGAATCCAGCATTTTCTACCTCATGGACAGTATAAGCAGTCTCTCAGCAAAATTAGTGTTTTATAGACTATTACTTACTGAATCAATATTAAAAAAAAAAAAAAATCAGTATACAAAGACTGCTTTGCAACTTAATCTACTTGCACATTTTTTCATGTGAATTAATATAGTAATTGCATAACCTACATGTTCAAACAATTGTTTATTACTTGATATCCGATAATTAGCTCATTCTAAAGAGCTTTCAAGATACAGTGTTTGTCCAGAAATAGATACATAATGCTTGGACTGCAGCCCACTTTGGCTTTAACAAAAATGTCCACAATATTATTACTTGAATCAGAAAATACTTAGTATAATTATTAGAATTTGGCTTGTTTGTATCTAGAAAAATATAATTACTCTGGATAATTATTATGCTTTTTGTTAACAGTTTAGTTGTGTACCACATAAGGAATTCTTATGTACTTGTAACTATAATCAGTTTGATTTTGAACTAAAATATTTCCAGTAGATAAAGTTAGAGCAGGAGATATCACTCAGAAGACTGACAACACACCAGCAAAGTACAGTCAATATATATTTCTAAAGGACTGCCATTGCACAAGTACTAATAATCATGAGGTGAATATGTGAATTTATGAATCTCCATCAGATTTTTAAATATAGGGATTATAACTGTGGTTATTGTTTTTCTGAAGTTTTTGGTGTCCAGCTGAGAAGCTTCGAAATTTGTCCTGTCTCTGGCAACATAAATTTGAACTGACAACATTTTTTAAAAGAGAGGAATAAGAGGAAAAGAATCACACCTTTGCAGCGTTCACAGCAAGCTCCTCTCTGCTTAATGACGAGAGCACACTCCTTGGAAAGCATGGGACACTTCTCTCTTTTGCATGTTACTTCCTTATTCTGGAGAAGGAAAAAGAAAAAAAAAAAAAAGAAGAAAAAAAAAAGTATGAAAGAAAAAAGATACTATATATAGACCAAATCCACTGTTCAGTTTCTTGCAACTCAGAAAAATAATACGTGAGCCTAACAATCTCTTGCTTCAGAAGAAGTCTGTGATTGAAAACACCTTTCTGCCCTTGAAGGAATGCAGTAGAAGACAGCTTCTGAATTATTCAGGAACACAACTGAACGGAATTTAAAGCCCACTAAGACAGTAATTCATAGTCACTACACATCATTGTACAGAAAATGTGTCCTATTGAAGACCACTTTACTTAGACAGCTAGCTACATGATGTGCTTGTTAAAATATTCTTGAGGTGTTTCCCCATGAACTACAGAGTTCTGGAGTCATTTTTCATGCTGACATAAGGACAGACAGATGAAGAAGAGGTGGCAACCTCAGAGAAAACAAAACTCTGTAGCAGCACTGAAAATCATTTTTAACTAGCAGACTATCCAGAGGTCCTTCAAAAGAGGCGGCTATTACTGTACTATAAAAGAAAACAGTAATTCATCTATTTCTCCCCAAAATGCTTAAAATCAATTAAACAATATAAGCAGGTAGAATCACTGTATATTATAGTATCATCTTTCTATGGCAAAAAGCCAGTAATTATGAAGGCCAAAGAGCACATTGATCATATTAAGAAACATCAATATAGGTTGTATGACAATGAGCACAAGAAACATTATGTTGATAGCCCCATGGTGTCAACCATTCTGGATAACCCTACATTTAAAAAAAGGGAAGAAAATAAATACTTTGTTTTGTTGTTGTTGTTTTTTTAAAGTCAAATTTTGCTTCCTGAAATTCCTGACTGAAAGTAGCCCTCTGAAGTGACCTCCACCTATAATTAGTAGCTCAGTTCATTAAGTGACATAGGTGGCCATTACTAGATGCAAGCACCCACCTTAACCAATTTCATGACTTAATTAGAGACCAAAAAAATTAAGGGCTAGAAAAATGTAAATCATAAAACTAAACCATGCTTTCCAGTACTTTTCTTCTGCTCTGTGTGGCCTCATTCAAGGTGCCTGTGAAGGATAACACACAGCTTTTATTACACTCCAGCCCTTTGTCTAAAATCAGAGGTTTATTTTCTTCAAAGTCACTGCCTGATCTGACAGGAGCTATAAAGGCTCTTCAATCTTACCAGTGTAAATGAGGAATAACTCTAGCCAAGCCAGTGTGAAATCAGTAGATGAGAATCTAGCATTAAATTGTTGCTTGGCTGAAGAGCAGCTGCAGCAACATGAAAAACTGCTGTAAAGAGACAGGTCACTGCTAGTCACAGACACATGCTGGCTGCATTGCATCACTCCAGCATTGCAGAGCAACCATAAATGCAATTTAACAGGCTAGTTAAGCTGAATTTATGACAGTGCTCTAGTTTTGGGTTGGCACAAGGCAGCCACATCAGCAAGACTGGCTCAGCAACTTCTTTTTAGAGCACAGGATGAAATTCTGATTTTGTTTACATGAACATAGTGTCCCTGATTTTCACACAGAATCACACAGAATAGTCTAGGTTGGAAGAGACCTACAAGATCACCGAGTCCAACCTCTGACCTAACACTAACAATCTTCCACTAAACCATATCCCTAAGCTCTACATCTAAACGTCTTTTAAAGACCTCCAGGGATGGTGACTCAACCACTTCCCTGGGCAGCCTATTCCAGTGACCAACAACCCTTTCGGTAAAGAAGTTTTTCCTAATATCCAACCTAAACCTCCCCTGGCGCAACTTTAGCCCATTCCCCCTCGTCCTGTCACCAGGCACGTGGGAGAACAGACCAACCGCCACCTTGCTACAGCGTCCTTTAAGGTACCTGTAGAGTGTGATAAGGTTGCCCTGAGCCTCCTCTTCTCCAGGCCAAATAGTCCCAGCTCCCTCAGCCGCTCCTCATAAGACTTGTTCTCCAGACTCTTCACCAGCTTCGTAGCCCTTCTCTGGACTCGCTCAAGCACCTCCATGTCCTTTTTGTAGTGAGGGGCCCAAAACTGAACACAGTACTCGAGGTGTGGCCTCACCAGAGCCGAGTACAGGGGGACAATCACATCCCTGGATCTGCTGGCCACACTGTTTCTTATGCAAGCCAGGATGCTGTTGGCCTTCTTGGTCGCCTGAGCACACTGCTGGCTCATATTCAGCCGACTATCAACCAATACTCCCAGGTCCTTCTCTGACAGGCAGCTTTCTAACCACGCATTTCCCAGCCTGTAGCTCTGTTTGGTGTTGTTGTGCCCCAGGTGCAGGACCCGGCACTTGGCCTTGTTGAACTTCACACCGTTGGCCTCAGCCCATCTGTCCAGCCTATCCAGATCTTCCTGTAGAGCCTTCCTACCCTTGAGCAGATCGACACACGCACCTAACTTGATGTCGTCTACAAACTTACTGAGGGTACACTCGATCCTCTCATCCAGATCATTGATGAAGATGTTAAAGAGGACTGGCCCCAGTACCGAGCCCTGGGGGACTCCGCTAGTCACCGGCCTCCAACTGGATTTGACTCCATTCACTAAGACTCTCTGGGCCCGGCCATCCAGCCAGCTCTTAACCCAACAAAGCGTGTGCCAGTCCAAGCCATGGGCAGCCCGTTTCCTGAGGAGAATGCTGTGGGGAACGGTGTCAAATGCCTTACTGAAGTCAAGGTAGACCATATCCACAGCCTTTCCCTCATCCACTAAGCGTGTCAACTTGTCATAGAAGGAGATCAGGTTTGTCAAGCAGGACCTGCCCTTCATAAACCCATGCTGACTAGGCCTGATCACCTGCTTGCCCTGCAACTGCCGCATGATGATGCCCAAGATAATCTGCTCCATGAGCTTCCCTGGCACTGATGTTAAACTAACAGGCCTATAGTTCCCTGGTCTACCCTCCAGCCCTTCTTGTAGATGGGCATCACATTTGCTATCTGCCAGTCGAGTGGGACCTCCCCCGATAGCCAGGACTGCCAATAAATGATGGAAAGCGGCTTGGTCAGCTCTTCCGCCAGTTCTCTCTGTAACCTCAGGTGGATCCCATCCAGCCCCATCGACTTGCGTACATCCAAATGCTGTAGCAGGTCGCCAACCATCTCCTTGTGGATTGTGGGGGCCACATTCTGCTCCCGATCCCCTTCCACCACCTCAGGGTACTGGGCGTCCAGAGAACAACTGGTTTTGCTGCCAAAGACTGAGGCAAAGAAGGCGTTAAGCACCTCAGCTTTTTCCTCATCTCTGGTAACTAAGTTTCCACCCACATCCAGTAAAAGGTGGATATTCTCCTTAGTCCTCCTTTTGGTATTGATGTATTTATAGAAACATTTTTTATTGTCTTTAACAGCAGTAGCTAGACTGAGCTCCAGATGAGCTTTGGCCTTTCTAATTTTGTCCCTGCATCGCCTCACAACATCCTTGTAGTCCCCTTGAGTGGCCCGCCCTCTTTTCCAAAGATTATAAACCCTCTTTTTTCTCCTAAGCTCAAGCCACAACTCTCTGTTCAGCCAGGCCGGTCTTCTTCTGCACCGGCTCGTCTTTGGGCACGTGGGGACAGATTGCTCCTGAGACATTAAGATTTCTTTCTTGAAGAGCGCCCAGCCTTCCTGGGCTCCTCTGTCCTTCAGAACCACCTCCCAAGGGACTCTGCCAACCAGTGTCCTGAACAGCTCAAAGTCAGCCCTCCGGAAGTCCAAGACAGCGGTTTTACTGGTCCCCTTCCTGACTTTGTCAAGTATCGAGAACTCTACCATTTCGTGGTCACTCTCCCCAAGACAGCCCCCGACCACCACATCTCCCACCAGTCCTTCTCTGTTAGTGAACAGAAGGTCTAGCGGGGCACCTCCCCTGGGAGGCTCGCCAACCAGCTGTGTCAGGAAGCTATCTTCCACGTTCTCCAGAAACCTCCTGGACTGCTTTCTCTGGGCTGTGTTGTGTTTCCAGGATATGTCTGGGAAGTTGAAGTCCCCCACAAGAACAAGCGCTGACAATTTCACAACTTCTGCCAGCTGCCTGTAGAACTCCTCATCCGTCCCCTCATCCTGGTTCGGCAGTCTATAGCAGACCCCCATCAGGATGCTTGCCTTGTTGGCCTTTCCGCTGATCCTAACCCATAGCGACTCCACCTTGTCATTGCCAGCCTCAAGTTCAATGACATCAAAACACTCTCTAATATAGAGAGCCACTCCACCACCCCTTCTGTGCTGCTTGTCCCTTCTGAAGAGCCTATAGCCAGACATTGCAGCACTCCAGTCATGAGAGTGGTCCCACCACATTTCCGTGATGGCAACCAAGTCATAGCCCGCGTGCTGCACAATGGCTTCCAGCTCCTCCTGCTTGTTGCCCATGCTACATGCATTAGTGTAGACGCACTTCAGCTGAGCCTTTGCCTTCTCCCCCAGCCTTGCCACTGTTCCCCCTGGCACACCTCCAACAAGCTTTGTTTCATCCCTGTCCCCCTTTTTACCTAGTTTAAAGCCCTCTCAATGAGCCCTGCCAGCTCCTGGGCCAGGATCCATTTTCCCCTTGGGGACAGTTGGGACCCATCTGCGGCCATCAGGCCGGGTGCTGAGTAAAGCGCCCTGTGGTCAAAGAACCCAAAACTTCTGTGTTGGCACCAGCCTCTAAGCCATGTGTTTATCATGTGGGCTTTGTGTGTCCTCTCTGAACCCCTCCCTGCCACTGTAGGAATGGACAAAAACACCACCTGTACTCCTGCTCCGTCCACTAACCGTCCCAGCCCCCTTAAGTCCCGTTTGATAGCCTTCAGGCTTCTCTCGTCAATGTTATCACTGCCAGCCTGAACTATCAGTAGTGGGTAGTAATCAGAGGGGCAAACCAGGCTGGGAATCTTTCTGGAAACATCCTTGACCCTGGCCCCAGGGAGGCAGCAGACCTCCCTACGGGTAGGGTCAGGCTGACAGATAGGGCCCTCCGTTCCCCTGAGAAGGGAGTCGCCCACAACGATCACTCTTCTTTCCTTAAGAAAAATCATTTTTTCTTCTATTCTTTCCTTAAGGAAAATCCTTCTTTCCTCTATTTTGCCTTATGTCAGCCTGCTAAAGGACAGCAGAAACAACTTTACTGAATCTACTACACAGAGTCTGTATTTTGAAGGATTCTGCTAAGATCTGACTCTCTTTAACAAGAATTTTTTCAATAAATGATTTAATAAGCCTAGTGACCCTATTACCTTTACCTGCAGGACAGTCTTCTGCACGGTGAAAGTGGTCTGAAGGAAAAGTAAAATCCTATTTGTAGTATAATCCTTTGGAGAACATGATTTACCTAGCTGGGATATGTCATGGACCCATGGGATGTGTAATACACGGTGTTCCTCTGGGCCAACCGAGCTGGGTAGAACCCTTGTTGTGGGGCTCATCAGGCAGCTGCCCCTCAGACTTCCTGAGGATGAAATCTCTATTGAGGATGGCAAAAAGAGGAACAAGGTATAAAACAGCTCCGTATTGCTTTTTGTTCCCTGATTCACAGGGGCCTCCTAAAATTGTGGATTATTCTGAGTGGAAGGGACCTACAAAGATTGTCAGGTCCAACTCCTGGCTCCATGCAGGACTACCTAAAAATTAAACCATATGTCTGAGAGCATTGTCCAAGTGCTTCTTAACTCTGGCAGGCTTGCTGCTGGACTCGTGGGACAAACATCTCCTGCTGCCTAAATTCTGAGCTAGCTTCTCCCTTCTTCTCCTAAGCATGGCCTCCCTCTGCCCTCAGGTACATCCTGACATGATCATTTCTTAACAGGAAGTCTTCCTAAGGATGACCCTAACATATATTTAAACAGGTGGTATTTGCTAGATAGCATTCCGAACTAAAAGTCTCCTATTTGCCCTAGATCACTTCAGTCAGAAATCATCTCTGCCAAGTTTGTTACCATTGAGCCAAACAAGGGTGGGCAGCCAAATTTGGATCTCACTCTTCTTCCTGGTTTCCTTCCAGAGTTGATCCCACTCTGTCCTGGTTTCAGTTAGGACAGGGTTACTTTTCCTCCTAGTAGCTGGTAGGGTGCTATGTTTTGGATTAGGATGAGAAGCGTGCTGATAACATGCTGATGAATTGTTGCAGAGCAGTGCTTATACCAAGCCAAGGACTTTTCAGCGCCTCGCTCTGTCCTGCCAGCGGGCAGCCTAGGAGTGCAGCAAGAGCTGGGAGGGGACAGACCCAGGACAGCTGACCCAAACAGGCCAAAGGGGTATTCCATAGTCGTGCTAAACAATATATAGGGGTGGCTAGCCGGCGGGGGGGGGGGGGGGGGGGGGCGGGGGGAGGGGGTCTAGCTGCTTGGAGATAGACTGGGCATCGGTCAGCGGGTGGTGAGCAATTTCATTGTGCATCACTTGTTTCATACACACTATTAGTAGTATTAGTATTATTGTTGTTGTTGTTTCCTATCTTAATAAACTGTCTTTATCTCAGCTCACAGGCTTCACTTTCCCGTTTCTCTCCCCCACCCCAGAGAGGGAGGGGGGAGGGTGAGCGAACGGCTGTGTGGTGTTTGGCTGCCGGCTGGGTTAAACCACAACACCTTATCATCAGCAGCACCAGTGGCTAAACCCTAAAATCAGAACAGAAGATTTTGTAGTTCATGACCTGGTGCTGAGGGCAGTTTTATATCAAGCAGCTCTTCCACAAAAAGCACATTAGTGGCCCAAGGTTCAGCACTGGGAACTGAAGAGTCATCACCCCTCGGAGGGTGCCTGTTGCAGTAGGCTACACATTCACATCCCAGTAGACCTAGAATTACATGCTGCTCAGTGGCCCAGCTTCAGAAGAAGAAGGGCTTGTCCTTCACACTCCCAAAGGCCATGCATCCTGAGAGCAAAGATACTTTTGGGGGAAAAGTGGGAGATGAGGTTTTGAATTGCCTCCAGAGGTGGCAGGCACAGAACCTGGATTGCCATCTCAACATTGAGTCACTACAGCATAGTGCTAAAAGCTGGAGACGAGGCGAGATTTTACACTTACCCCACTTTTCTTTTAAGAAAGAAAGAAAACAAAAACAAAACAAAACAAAAAAGCAGGATCAGCTCTGTCCTTTAGAGAAGAAGCTGCAGCTTCCTGCCTGCAAGAACAGCTCTGTGTATCCCAGGTAAACAGAGCCAATCCTTTGCTGCCATAAGAAGGACAGCTGAGCCCTGAAGCAGGGTGGTATTCACCAAGTTGATGTTCCTCCTCCTCTCTAAGCGGTTGTTGCAGGCAAGCCCCAGACAGCTCAGAAACTGGCTGTCAGATGCCAGCCTAAGGTGTCTATGCAAGCAAAACATGGAAAAATAGGCCAGAAGATGTGGAGGAAAGGGTTAATGCCATGCTGATCCATCATAGGACAGCAGCAGCAGATAAAGCAGGGCTGGTAAATCATTGTTTAGTCTATTGCAGTCAGGCATTATCCACTGCAGATCTCACAGGCCCATGAGGTATAAAAGTACAAGGACAAAACAAAGAGCAATTGTCACCAGGAGCTTTTTTTTTTTTTTTTTTTTTTTTTTTTTCACCCTGTCATCCAAAACACTGTTCTTAATGCATACTGTCCATCTGCTTATTTCAGTTTTGCTGCCTCCTTTCCTCCCATTTCACAAGGGCAGAGAGGAGTGTGAAAGCAAATGGACTTTAGCAACAAATCCTTTCTTTACAAATACATCCCCTCATACTCCCAGTAAGCATAACATTTCAATACTTGTCCCAGCCATGTATTAGATAGTTGCTAAGTAGCTGCATGCAGGAGAGCTGTATTACCAAACCTCCCTCTGTGTTGTCAACAGTGTCTACGGAGTTGTTGAAAGCTCTCAGATACTTTGATTTTTGCTGTTCTTAAGAGAAAACTTCTTAGACAGCAACATTCAGTAGCCAACAGTTATGGGAGGGTAGGGGATTTTTTTCCTTTTGTTTAAAGGACATGCACTCTGGCACTGAGAAGTGCAGAAGAGACACGTGGCTCATAAATACATAAACCATTTGCTAAATCAGAAACCTGGGAGTCAGTCAAAATCCATAATAGGATCCCAAGATTCATAATAAATAACTTTTAATTATAGTCCTGCACAACAGTTATTTTAAACAGATGGTTTTATAGATTCACATCTGGGATTTTTTTTTTTTTTTAGCTTAGTGCTCAGGCACACACACACACAGAAAGGGAGAGAACATCACAAGACCTCAGCTAAGGCTTTTATTAGTGTTGGAAAAATACATATTTTTTAAAAGAGGTCAGGCTGATCCAGAACAATGCTGCCACAGCTGACGCAGCTCCCCAGTGAGCTCTCAGTAAAGGTTTTGCACTGAAATCTCAGGCTCTCTAGGAAATGAAATCTTAGGGAAGTGCTAGAGCATCACCCTGGACCCTTCACCTGCCCTCACAGAGCCTGTCAGTGAAGAACTCTCTTTTCAATGTGCCTGGGGGTAGATCAAAAAGTTTTGTTGGGTGCCTATGTTTCTCCCCTCTCCCACATTTTGCCAGTGGGAACCAAAGGTCTGTTCTTGAACTTGGCTTGCAAAGGTGATGTAAAATTCCTGTACAGGACACATACATTAACCAGAGCTTATACTGGTGTTGCTGCCCCATGTTGCCTTTACTGCAACCTACTCTCAACACAATTTGTTCACCTTCCACACGCACCTCATATTTTTACCTTCCATCAAAGACCCCTGCACAAAATAACCCAGTCTGGTGACAAAATATATCAAACTAATGGCCTTAAACTCATGTGGTACAGTTAAATAAAATTCCAACATGAAAAGAAAAATTAAAAAAAAAAAAAAAAAAAAAACACCTAAAAATAAATCTGAATATTTGGCAGGGATCTTAGAGAGGATGAGTGCCAAACCACAGCTTGGAAGCCGCAGCCAACTTTCTATAGGGTTCCCCACTGGGCTCCAGCCGGCTCACAGCAGCCAGCAGGAGGATGGCTCTTTTCAACCTAGATTTGGCTTGGAGGAAACAAATCAAGAATCCACTTCATTTCTTCAGGGCTACACCCGTCAACAGTATTGTGAGCCCACGGCTTGGCTGTCAGCTGTGGAAGACCTCGCAGATGTGGATTCTCAGGGGACTTGATTTCCAATGCAAAATTCCAGCCCGCCCC
>CM021766.1:61509164-61544760 GCA_011076525.1 Nettapus auritus | reverse complement strand
CTTTTTATGTAAATGCATTTCTGATATAAATATTGAGTATTTATGCTGAACAGGAAAAATGATGCTTAAATTTTCATTTAAGCAAAAAAGGGCAGCTGTACAGAGAGATTGTAAAAGCCACAAGGACAGATTTGGTAGAAGTATGAATTATCATTAATGTCTAATCCTGAAAACATTCATTTTTGACCATTACTCATCACAGTACCTCTATGATGCTCATTAGTAACTCTCACTGAGTCCTCCTCCCTGAGTAGCTCAGAATGTCCTGAAGTTCCTGCAAGCAGCCTGTGGGATCAGCCTCCAAAACAATAACAATTTTCAAACAATGGCAAAAGCTACCCCCAGGGAATTTGGGATGCAGCTTTCAGATGTGCACATATGACCTTGGGAGAGGAAAGAGCCATTTAAAATGAATGAGGCCGGTGCACTCAAGTCCCTTAGGCAACATACCCACTGAGAGGTGCAGGACAGGCTGAAGCACGAGTTGAAGTACGCTGTGCACTACCACCCACCACCCACCATCTGGATCTCTTCCAGACATTGCACACAGCCAGGGCATCCTCACAAGCATCCACAAAGCCATGTTCACTCAGTATGAGCCACAGGAGCAAGGGTTTGGACCAGCACTGGCCACAAGCTCTGTCCCTCAGCAGAACTGGGGAGCACAGGCTCCCAGCTGCGTGTCTGCACCCATGCTTACGTGCAGACAGCCCCGATGTTGGGCCAACCTGAACTCGAGAACAGGCTCAGACATGTGCATAACTCATGGCCTAGACAAATCCTGAGGCACTTTCTGAAAATGCTATCCCTTCTCCTTTGGCACTCTTGACAGGAACTTAATGTCTCAGGGCCGATTACGAACTTCCCTTTAACTGGTGAAGCTGATGCAAGCAGGCAATCCCTGCTAAGTGCTGTGGGCCTGCTGTCTGCAGTGACTGTTTCTCTTCCTGAGTAGAAAATGTAGACTTAGGCCTCAGGGAGGAGACACCGCTTCCCAAGGTTTGCAGACATTTTAGACCACTGTCAAGGGAGGGCAGAAAAAGGACTCATTTCCCTTGTTCTCCTCCAATTATCTATTTTTCTTTTCCTTGCAAAAACAAATTTTATGGGTACAATAACAAAAATGGTTTGGCACACCAAATGTTCTTTTAAAATCAAGGTGGAAAAAATATTCCCCTATGTGGCCATTTTCTGCAAAATATACAGGTCTCCTTGTTTACTTACGTAAACCCACAAACACCAAGGCACATACACTTCACCATAGAGAGACAGAAATCATATTAATTGTAAGCATATCTTTAATTTTAATCATACAACTCACAACAGTGCAGCCAAACATATGTTTCAGTAGTTCCAGCATCAAGGCCTTGCCCATGGTGCAACACAACCAAGACTTCAGCACGAATTGCATTAGACAGATGCAAATGACAGTATTTCATCAGGAACAAAATACATCATTTCAACCCAAAGAGCATCTTTTTCTTTTACTGTGCAGTGCACATGGTAGCCTCCAATTCACTCCCTCATTCCTGTAATCTCTATTTTTTTGTCCTCCCTGCTTGGGAGGAGGCTGCAGCTCTCAGTGGTGGTACCAGCCACCACCTCCTGAATTCGAGCTCTCCCCACTCCCTAGGAAATGGGATTAAAGCAAAGGCTCTGCTGAAAGATGACACCAAATTTCACTGCAAATGAGTATTCCCCACCACTGTGAGGAACACATTAGTATGTGCAAGTCATTCAGGACACATCACTCACAACCCCTTACAGATTGAACAGATACTTTTTTCAGCATGTTTAATGATGTTTACCAGCATGAGGAAAGTGACCTCTGTGGCCTACTTCAGTCCTGATCTCCCCTGACAGCAGCCTGCTGCATTGTTATGTGGTAAAAGGAAGGTGCTCTTCTCCTACACTCGTTTGTGTTAGTGCAACTGCAGGGACTGCAGCTGGGATCAGGGTCCTATAACATCAGACATTGCCTCAGCACATGGTAGGAGCAGATCTCTGCTGCAGAGAGCTTATCAATAAAGTTGGCACAGCCGGACAAAATGACCATAACTGCACATTAAGTCAGAAAGCTAGAACAGGATCCAGACCTCTTAGCTCTCCACCTCCCCATCGCCACATCCACTTTAAGCGGCACTAGCATTACATCTCTTTAACTAAACAGCTAAAGGCAAAACTTCATGAGACAACAGAATAGTGTATGAGCTTCTTCAAGCAATAAAAGACAAGGTCTGCAGAAATTCCCAGCAGTTTGTATTGCAGTCCAAAAAAACTACCTATAGTTATCCAGGGTCACATTCTGAGGTTCTTGTTGGGGACCACACCTTTGCAATTCATGAGATTCGTGCATTTAGAATTCACATCTTTTTCCCTTTTCTGTGTTTTCAACAACAACTGAAAAAAGTGTTTTTGTTCTGTCCTGTCTGAAAAATTAACATTAACTTAGTCCCATTAATACAGCCTCCCATCAAGGTGCTTCTTTTTTCTTAACTATTGCCATCCTGGTTATACAGGCTATTCTCATTTAATTTTCAAACAGACATATTGCCAATAAGAGAAATGAAAAATGATGGAAATTGGGGGTGGAGGGGAGCATCAAAATATGAGTCCATCAGCTCAGAATTCTTGGTTTTGGATGAGTTCACAACATCGATTACAGGTCAAATACTGATTGATGGTAATTTCTCTTCTATTGATGTAAATTAAAACTTAATTGGGCTTTTATTCAAAATTTAACATAAATTTAATTTAAATTAAATGACTTTGAATTTAATTTAAATAAAATTTAAATTAAAAAGAAATATTTTATTTATGCATGGTAGAAATTATTTCATCACATTTTTATGGAATAAATCTACAAACATATGTTGTCCAAACAATAGTTACGTGTCATTGTATCTTTATTATCTTCTGTGTCTGACATCTAATTACTCAGACTTTACACTGGAGAATTAGATAGTGGCAAATGCACTGGTCTTGGGTTTGAGCCTGCTCTGAAAACTTTGAACAAAGCAGCCCTTGAGGCCATGTACTTCTTAAAGAGTTTTAAAAGCCCAGTGGGCCTCCTAACTTACTCTGCAACAAGTCATATCCCATGAAGAAACTCACTTCTGTACAACACAAAAACAGAGCTAGATTAAAGAAAAGGGAAGAAAAAAAAAGCAAGGTCCCCTGCTGCTCTGTCTGGCCAGAATCATGTCTTTTACTGCCCATATCCTCTAAAGAAACGATGCTCTCATGATATATTACCCTAATACATCACCAAGTGACAGTTTTCTCATGATACTGTATCCTCAAAGATGTGATGCATGCCAGAAGCAGCAACACGAGATCCCAGCTGGAGGGGGTGGGGCGGAGGGGGTAGGAGTGGAGGGGAAGGATTTTTTATTTTCTTCCACATTTTCAATCTACAATTTATTTTTTAATTTTATTTTGTTGGATAATAATAATAATAAAATCCCTGTCAATCCCAGCTTCATAATCCAAAGGACTGTTAGAAGCTTCACAGTAATAGCAGAGCTTTTAAACTGGAAAGCACCAAAAAAAACTTCACTTAATTGAAGCAAGTTTTGAAATAGGACCAAAATGCTTGAGGAACAACAACAAAATAAAAATAGTAGCCCAAAAGAAAGCAACAAGAGTCTGTTCTCTATTATAAAATTATGTAGGCAAGAAACCTCCAGACACTGGTGTTTTAATAAACTTGAACTTTCAAGTAAGCTGAGCGCAGATCGTGCATTTGTTTTCTTATGCAATCTTGCCTGAGCTACACGGTGGTACTTGAGGAAAAAAAAAAAAAAAAAAAAAAAAAGAGGTTATTCAGGGAGCAAGAGCATTTTGGCCAGGACTGTCTGAAGGGGACAAGAGCTTTCAGGGTCTTTTTATGCTGCCTCCACATCACAGGGGCTCACTCCTCTTTGCTGCAGCTGCTCTGTACTATTGATATGTGGGAACATCCAGTTGGTGCCAGTGCAAGAAGGCTGAGGCCATGGGAAAACTTGGTCAGAAAGATATGCCACAATGATGTTTTATGTGACACATCTCATTTCTACAAGTCTCTGCTTTAGATCCCCTCAGATTCCTGATGGATGCAAAGCTTTACTGCTATAAGAAAGAGTGTGGAATATACTGTTGGTCAAAATACTCCCCTTTGTTTTGACCAACTGCCTTGCCAAATCAGGTTTAGATTTTGACTTTCAAAGCTTCAGCCAACACTGTAGCTAGTAGGACACAAAGCACATTTGGACTTGTGAACTAAGCAAAAGTGATATGGAAGTCACTGGGAGAAAACAAAAAGCCAAAGCTGTCAAAGTCACTTTTGCAGTCCTTTAGTTGACTTTGACCACATTTTGTGGCCTGGCCCTTGCTGCTTTTGGGTGAGATGTAGCAGCCCTCATTCACAGCACTGCTCACTCAGCCACATGACAATACCATTGCAGTCAATGAAACCACCCACGCGAGTTCAGAGGTTTGAGCTGAGCTCTTCAGCATAGACACATGCACAATGCCCTATGTACTGGGTAGGCCCAGTTAATTATGTGGTTATTTTTAAATGTGGCTATGGAAAGAAGTTTGCTGTCCAAAATAAGAAACTAATATTGCACAACCACTTTCTGCTTGAAAAATCAAGTGGTTAAAACATGTTTTTGCATAATCTTTGCCTTGCAGGGACAGTTCTCACTTCTGAAAGTTGAATTCCCTTCTTTCTGTTTTGCACATGTACAAACAAACATTCGGGAATGTTCAAAGCTGGTGAATCTTGACTACAACAATACATTGAATAGGAGCAATGCACACAGATTTTTCTCAGCCTGTGTCCCCTTCACTCCTTCCTTTCCCCTTGCACTGTTGGAAGTAAAAAATAATAATAAAAAAATAAAACCAACAACAAATAAAAAACTGTTTCTGACAGTAAATGGAGCTGACATTAAAGCAAAACTGTAAGGTGAATGGGGTATGCACAAGCCATTTGTCATCTTGACAAAGTGATTTTCAGTCACCAGTGGGACACTTTAAAGACATCTGAACAGTTAGCCTTGACCACCAGCATTTCTTACAGTTTATAAGGGGCCCCATGGGACCAAGAACATAACCTGCTTTTGGAAGCGACTCCTGCAGTGGTACCTCTTGATGTAAAGGCAGTGTGATATATCAGGTGCCATTAAGATCTTTGCTAGCCGATTATATTTACATAAGTATGGAGTGCAGATAGCATCTTGTTAACCCAATTAATGAGACTCAAATGTCAGGAAAGGGACTATGCCTGGCTGGAAGTCCAGAGTGCTAGAAAGGCAGCCACAGATGATTTCATTGTGTGAAACAGCCCTGTTCCCTTTGAAGAGCAAGAGCTCAGGCAGCAGCACTACTACCCAGAAAGGCAGCCAGGAGGGAAACCACAGGGGAGGAGGAAAGATGGTCCAAAATCCAAAGGTTTCACACCTTCAGCATAAGCAGGACTCTTTATGATGAGAGACTTAAGTGCTACGTAAAACTAAGAACCTGGGGCTAAACTGAAGAAAACTGAAAAGTATCCTTCTTAGAAACTTTTTTTTATTAACCATGCCTTACTCTGCAATAAGAAAAGGTCCTCATCACCAAGTCACAGCCTGATTTGCAATGGAACAGGAATAACATTACTTCACAACAAGCTGGTTTTCTCCCAAACTACTCAACTGTACAACATAAAAGGAGATGCTCCTGTCATACATGAGTGACTGCAGGTCAGAGCAGTGAAACCTGAATGGCAAAGAATGAGGTATTTGGCCCCAAAATGGGGAAAGGCTCAGGGTACAGCCTTGTACTCAGTACTTCCCATCAGCTATCTGCTTAGCATGATAGCTCTAAGAAACCCCTGTTCTGAGTTCTCTTCTCATTGGAGGAGACAAGATAGTTAGCATGGGCTGCTTGGGCCAATAGCCCAGTCTAAGCAGTAGCCGGTGGGTTAACTGAAATCCTTTAATGATAATGCTATTTCATGGACATGGCCACAAGCTATCCACAAACACACAATAGTAATATTAAGTTTCCAGAAGATGCTTAAAATCCATTTACACCTCTGGTTCCAGAGTCATACATAGCATTCTTGGAGTCATGTCACTTCCATGAACTCAACTAAAGCTCCGTCTCACCAGTAGTTTTGTGCTGTCTTGTATGAATGAGGCAATGCCTAACAAACAGGCTAGAGCTACCTAATCATCTCTCCAGCTGGCTGCTTTCCAGTGAACCTCCTTTTTCTTATAGATGATTTGTTTTCTTTTTCCCTTTTTGGCTCCCACCTTTATATGTTTCCATATGTGGACTGGTTTAATTATGCCAAGAAACCTGATAATATCAAAGATAGTAATTCTATACTAAAATAATTATATACAACTCTAGGCACAGAAAACACACCCTTCTTGTAACAACATGTACATAAAACCACTCTAATCTCTTACTACCATGTCCTAGAACTCTTTTTTTTTTTTTTTTAATTTCCACTACAGATTGATTTTGGGGTCAAAGAGTTTTTGCTTGAGGTTTAAGAAACCTTGCCAACTTAAATTTGACATACACAGATATTTTTCCAGAAGCTATACAAATTGTATGCTTCTTCTATTTCCGCATCGTCAGACAAGCTCTGGTTCAGTATCAGTGCATTATGCTACATCTTAAATATTCACATCAGCATGTTTCTCCAGAATTGCTTAATGCTTTTAGATCATAGGCCTTGGCCATACTTGTGTTAAAGAGGTTTCTTGCACTGCTGCACTGACAACATAATTTTAATTGTCTAGCCCTCTTTTACCCACAGCTTTTGCAAACAATTCATTCACCGACCCTTGGTTTACAGATTAAAAAGCTTCCATGCATTGCATTCTGCCTGCCAACATCATTTTATTCATTCGTTTTAATCAAAAGCATTTGCCAGATTGAATCACCAATCCACCTGACCCAATTAACTGCTCCAGCTCTCCCTAGAGTTGAGTATTTGGGGGGTAAAATGCCAAATGTGAAAATGATCAGCCATGCACTGCCATATGCAGAAGAAAATATTCTTTGTGAAAAGCAAATGATCAGCAGTCTCCCTGTACTAGTACAGCCAGTTGCCCTTACCAGAATTCTGCATCCCACAGGCCATCATTCAGCTAACAACCCTACCTAATGCCTAGCCACAATGCCCAGTTCCTTCCTGCCCCAATGATTCCCAAGCAGCACAATCTGGTAGTGCTTCACTAAATGGCACCACCAAACCATAACCATCATGTGGCCCTCAGTGCTGTGGTTTATGAGCTCCTCTCTCCCACACTATCTCTCAACCATGCACAACCACTCAGACAGAAAAGGAGGAGACAATCTCAGGACGTTCAAGGTCTATTATTCTTCAGTCACTGAGAACTCTGAAGACAAACCAGAAAAACAGATGTCAATGTGTCATTCTTGCTGGCCACCAGAATAAATTCTGGTGGTTCCAAACTCCAGGACAGATCCAATTCCCATTGAAGCCACTTAACATAATTAAATATGAAGTTGCCAGGAACTGTTGAAAATAAAAAATAAAATAAAATAAAAATAAAAATTAACCAATGTGCTGTCAGAAATCTCATCTTCCTGGATGGGGCTGTAGCTAGGACACATCAGTTTGCATCCTCCTGGGCCTAAATGTCCAATGAACAGGAAGCTTCAACGTTGCAGGCTGGGTCTGATGCATATACCACCACCATGCAACCAACACCATGCAACTGGCTGCAGACACTTCATAGGAAGTAGACCTGCTCCAGAGTGAAATAGAGTATAACTGTGTCTATGCAATTCTAAGGCAGAGTTAATAAAACCTGATACAATCTTCAACACTAAAGCTTTGCAAATAGGTTTATTTTATACTCTGAAAAATTGGTGTTTCAGTTGGGCCATGAAAATACCAGATCATTTTCATCTTTTTTCTAAGTGGCATTCTATCACACATCCATCCATTTTGCTAACAAGGACAAATAGACTTCCAGCTCCAATGCTATTTAACATTAATGCCTTTTTCTGTAGCATTTCATGGCACAAATATACAATGCCTCCCTCTCCGAAAGCTCGAAGAAACAATACAAAAATTAAAACCGTAGACAGGAGTTTTTGTTTGTTTGTTTGTTTGTTTGTTTTCAGTGAGATAGCAGTATGCAGTCCTAGTTTAACAGCCTATTTCCCGTTTTGGAGCAGTTTTGTTAGAAGCCTAACAAATAAAAGGGAAGAACAGACAAGAAATCCAGGTCTCAGAGAGCACACAAGGTCAGTTTCTGAGGATGACAAGAAGGGATGGGGTCCACACTGTACTCAGAGACAGGGCTTAGCACTTGATACAGCTGGATGTAAAATGATGCACAAAGCTAGATCTGACAAATGGCTAGACTAGGAACTTTTTAGCTGCAGCTTAATGCATGTGATGAAGAGGCTAAGAGGCCTCAGAGGAAGTAATTACAGCAGTTATTAGGTACAAAATGAGCAAGTACCAGTATGATAGTCATTTTAATAGTAGTATTACAGGTAAAAGCTTTTATACAATATTGGTTTTTTCTTCACAATGGCCTTTTATTTGACCATAAGCTCAATATAAAAAGGTTGCATTTTCATTTGATTTTTTGGTTGTTGCTTATATTTTTCTTTCCCCAAAAATTTCTATTAAAACATGATGGGGAAATAAAACCAGATATTTTGGGAGGAAAAAATATCTATTTTTATATAGCAGTACAAAGCAGAACACCAGAAATACTGTGAACCATTCACTTACAGGATCATAATTCTTAAAAAGACCATTAACAACTCAATGGAAGAAACTTGAAAGCTAATAAAAACTATATACAGGTAACCGTATGCTTTTAAAATGCCATTTTGATATTGGACCAGCTCTTTAATAATGTTTTTTTATTGGCAATAAAAAAATGCTTTAACTTAGGCTGATCCATTTTGCACTTATTGTAGACACATTCCAAAGACATTTGCAATTTATATGACATTTTTCCATTTAGTTTATGGCATTTTTGTGCCCTTCATACATTTTCCCATATTATTTGTACATTTTAAATATGTTCTTTTGTGTTTGAGCTCTCTGATCCATTAATTACACCAAAGAGAATCTCATTTCCATACTTGATGTATTGGATCTTCATCATCACTGCAGTGACATATTACCAGCGCTCTTCCAGGAGTGTTTTGCCAAGACCTATAATCAGTTCAGCCCTGTGTGCATATATATGTTTGCTCAATGCAGCTGACTCTATGTCAGAAATGTGCAAGTGGTGAACTCCTCACTAGCCCATGTGGTTTGAAAACAACATGAAATAATTTCAAGCCTGCAGATTTTCAGAAAGGCTTAATCACAAGCTGTCACATATGACTGTGCACTGTGTCTCCAAAATAAATGTCACGAGAAAGCATAACAAGCTGAGGGCATACATACCTATGTAGGGATATGCAAATTTCACCCAAAACAACAAGTGTTTTGAGAGGTTTTACTTCGGAGTAGCTCTGGCCTGTTCCTCTGGCTGGATACCCAGTAGCAGTTGGAGCCCCTGTTGCAGCTCAGTTTCATAGAAAGCATGGAAATGCTGGATGGATGGGACCACTGGGCCAAGCAGGAGAAGTGGGGCTGAGGGCAGCACAGTGCTTTGATCTGAAAGAAATCCTGCCTGCACACTCTGAGACTGCTCTGGGATGTGAAGTGATGTGCAGCAAGTGGACTTCAAAAGGGACACAGATGACACAGACACATTACACAGCTATACAATCCATATTCATTCATTCCTCAGAAGTGAAAATTACGTGGAGATGTTTCACATGGTACTACTTGGTCAGGGTGGCCGTATCTGTATATGGGACTAGACTGACTTGAACATTGCCTCAACACCACTCATGTAAACCTAGAGGATCAAGCCAGCATCACCATCTTCTACCATCAGTAGTTTATGTCTCATTCTCATACCAAAGCCTCATCTTACACACAAGGCATCACATTAATTAAGAACTGAATCTACATGAGTCATCCTTTAGGAGACCCTACCAAAACTGTCACCTCCAGAACTGATAATTATCCTGCTCAGGCTCTTGATTCAATTCACTTCACGCTTGCAAAACAATCATCGTATACACATATTGTTTCTTGGTCTCTCTGAGAAAGTACATACGGGACACCCAGTTGCACCAGACATGGAGTTTTATCTGTTGTTTGTTTTTTTGGTTGGTTGGTTGTTTTCTGAGCTTATTTGGGGGTTGTTCTGTTTGTTTGTTTTTGTTGTTGTTGTTGTTTTTCTCCTCCTCCTTTAAATGATGGCATATACATCTGTATCTTTTTTTTTTTTTTAAAAAAAAAAGGATAAAAGGAAAAAAATAAAGCTGGGGCATGTTTGGTGTTTCAGGAACCCTTTAAACACCAATGCTCTCTTTTGCAGTAGTATGGGGTTTAAACTACCAGTACACTACTGTATCTAAGGCTTTTTTGTCTCTCTGTTTTTTTTTTTTTTTTTGTGGGTGAAGAGAAAGCTGATTATATTATGCAGTAATAAAGACCAAGAATATTTAAATTGAAAGAAGATGCAGTCTTGGTAGATTCTGTAGTTGATGTATGTAAACTATTGAAATTATATTAAATAAAATAGGTATGAAAGAATTGTTTGATGATTTTTTTTAATATGCACTACTCCACTAAAAATCATCTGGGCTGCATTATACCTTGATGCAACAATTGAATCCTGATGTACGAAAACACTGCCATCTTCACTGAACATGTGTCAAACACTTGCTCTGAGGCTAGTTATGCATTTTCAGCTTGTGTGTTGTGCCACAGAAATCAGCTATGTTATAGGTAAAGAATCCCAGCAAATCTAGTAGCTTTCTTGCTTTAGCCTGTAATGAGGAGCTAGGTCTTTTAGGGGGTACAAGGAGGACCGGGACAGAGGTTCTTTCTTCTATTTTTCAGTTTGTTGCACTTGGTTTCACTACCCAGTTGGTTCAAGATAGGTAGAACACTACATCTTATGACAAATTTAACTTCTTTTTTTTTTTTTTTTTATGAGCAAAGGTCAAATTCTACATTGCACATTTGGATTTAAAAGCGGAAATTTAAACTACAGAATTATGTTTCTAGCTGAATAAAACTTATGCCAAGCAAAACTCTGATTTCTTGTTTCCTGAGCTCCTGTCTCCAGACTTTTCTCAGGTTTCCAACACTTGGTTACACTTTCTGGCTCACATTTATTTCCTTCTGTTCTGGATTTTGGTGATAAAAGGTTGAGACATACGATTACCACTCCTCAGGTGCAGTTGGCAAGTTTGAGGTGCAGGCATGAGAGAAAGGGGGAAGGGAAAAGTGGGGGGAATGGCACTGTTTTAGATGTGGTTTGTCAAGATCACCACTGGCTTTTATCAGTTGTTTCTTTACACAATTCACTTTGTTCTAAAGTATTTAGGGGAAAAAAAGAAACAGCAACAACAACAACAACAAAAAAAAAAAACTTTCTCTCTGCAGAAAGAACACACTGAAGATAAAACCATTGATTCTCCTGACAAAATAAGAATGATTTTCTGCCAAACTGAGATAAGCTCTTGCAATGTGCAGGACACCATTACCAAAATGCACTTATCTATAGCTTTGCAGTTCCTGGTTTTTCACCTATCACTTTCAGCTGGCATTTTTGATCCATTCATTTAAAACTACATCCACCACTGGCCAGTGAACAGGTTATTCTTGGATCACTGCTTGCTTCTGGCAAAATGTTCAAGGTTCATGCAGGTGATGATACATGAGCACGGAATGGCACAGCTTTCCTCACCACCACCACCTATCATCGTCACTGCTGAGCTCATCTCACCTTCAAAACACTCCGCACTCAGAAGCTTAGTTCAGGCTAAGTCAGTTCTGTGGGGTGTTTACATTTTCATCCTGCAATTATATACAGGTTCTCATTTCACCTATTTCCGATGGACTGTAGCATTTTTATGTCTTTTCCACACATATGTTGAAGTACATATTTCTTGAAAGAAAGTGCTATAATATCAGGTATAAGACTACTTCTATTTTGAGTTTTATATACCTTCCAGCTGAAAAGCTGTACCAACAAAAACTGCTGCATTTGGTCATTTGCTGTGCTGTACCAAAGTTGAAATACTCCATGCCTATTTTATATGCTCACACACATATAAAAGAAATGTAATTAAATGTTCCCCTGATTCTCCATTAATAGCATTTTCCCCGTGACATTTCAAAATCCTCAGTATTTATCTGCACTACAAAAAGTCCAAAACTTACCAAAATGTGGTAAAATTTCAAATTTGTAAGGTTCATTTTCTATTAGCACAAATTCATTCAGGCCTCTGTTACCCTCAGCATAATACTTTCACATCAGAAATATAAAGATCTGCATCTGCCAGACACAAAGAGTTTAGTTTCCCCAAATTGTGGAAGGTGTATAAAATGCTTCTATGGATTGATATAAACACATTTTTCCACAGATGTGTGAGAATATTTTAGAGGAGAATTTTTGCATTAGGTGGTCTAGTTATAATCCCTTGCAGTCTTAAAGCATTTAATGACTGGAATAAAAGAATCTATTACTCAAACTCAATCAATATAATTCTATTTTGAATACTATCAACAGTTGATAGTATTCAAATATGTATTTATCCATTCAAGTATGTTTTTACCTATAATCCTCATGCTAATTCAGACAGATTCTTTAAAACCCAGACCTTTTCATTCAACTTCATAACCGACAGTTTCACTACTTTGATTTTCTAAAACCAGCAGGACATGAGATTTTCTAACTACTGACCGCTAAGTATAAAATAACTTCACAATGACATGTTCTCTAACATTCATTTTTCCTAAGGTCAAGGACCACACAATTATATGAAATAATAGTTCTCATCTTTTTTTTATCTTTGGCAAAAATATTTTTTTTTCTTCAAAGAGTTGGTTTGCATAGTCATTGTCACTGCTTGTTACATCCAGCATTTCCTTTCCATTGTCCGCCTTCCCTTGATACAGAGCTTGCTGCAGCTTACAAGAATCTTTTCCATCCCTGCATCTGAGAAGTCCTGAGCTATGAATGTGGTTGCAATGGGCCAGTCTACCATGGTATACTACAGTGGCACTTCACAAGCACGACTGCGTGAACTCTCTATATGGCCTAAATTCAAAACAACAATTTTCCAACAAAACTTCCATGTGTCCATTATAACCATTAGCTCTAAGGATCAAGGATGCCAGCACTTTCTCCATCTTCTGTGTATAAGAGTGTATAACATGACCACACAAGAAAGCAGGTACTTCCAGTTGCCTTCAGCCTGCTTTGAGCTATTCCAGTATCTCAAACCTTATGGAAAGCCAGGTGACGTGATAGCTTTCCAGAGATAACGTATCTCCTCAGAGATGCAGAACCACAGACCTTCAAAGTGGAAGTAGGCACAAGACCAAAGGTATACTAGCTCTAGTAAAGACATAAATCACAGTTCTCAAAACCTCTGGATCAAAAAGTCAGCTTTAATCTGCCTTTGCTCATCCACATCTTAGAACAAGTTCAGGAGAGCAGACGCCAAAAACCTGGTACAAAAAATGGGCACAGCCTGCCCATTGTCAAACAGACAAAAAGAAAATTAATGTATTAATACTGTGATTATACCACCATCCACTCATGAAGTGCATGTGCATGAAGTGAAAGGGGATGGTTTTGTAGCCAAGCCATTAGAGCAGGAGTTAGGAGACCTGAGCTTTCATCACAGGCCTATA
The DNA here is from genome assembly GCA_011076525.1 of Nettapus auritus. NCBI lineage: Eukaryota > Metazoa > Chordata > Aves > Anseriformes > Anatidae > Nettapus > Nettapus auritus. The sequence goes on along the minus strand of CM021766.1, from coordinate 61,531,010 downwards.
AGAAATTCCTTGTGGATAAACCACAATCTCTGAGTTTGATGTTTTTCTACACACACATGGAGAGAGAAAAAACCCACTTCTTGTAGACAGCTGTAATTAATGATCATTTCTTTAGAGACCAAATTCATTCATGTTTATTAAGTGCTTAGAAATGATTAGTTGGACAGCAATATAACAGCAGTAAATTGTAATTGTAAAAGCTCATATTGAAACTATTGCTTAATGGATGTTTAAAATGACCATTTTAATGGGCATTATGACCATAAAAGCAAAGACATATAATTTATAACATAGGGATCTCCAGATTTTGATCTTGTCAAAACTTACCATAACAAGTAATCACACTCAATAAGCAAAAGCTGAAAGAACTTTATCAGCCTTAACTAAGAGGTAAAAGCTTGCAATGATTTTATTAGTTCTCATTTTTCCTACAAGAGAATATTTCTATGTCCTGCAGCTTCATGACAGTTTGACTGAGGGCTCACAGGATATGAGTCTGATTTCTTTTGTATCACTAACTACAGATTTTCATCCAATTGCTTCTGCACAAAATTGCATAGTCATAACCAAAACATGCTTCTGATATTATCATCACTTGAAAGCATCACAAAATGAAAAGTTTAGTATTAACCATAGTGGCTTGTTCTGCTGATTTTTCTCACATACAGAGCTACAGTGTACATACACACACACTCTTAGTCTTACCTCTTTCCCTTATATTAAGGGCAAGCACCAGTGTCGTTCTGCGCAATCCACGCTTCAGTTTGAGAAGTGAGGATGTCCAAAACAGAGTTATTGCATGGTGGTTGCAGTGCCTTTTTATTAGAAAAACATTACCTATACTTCAGAAGTGAATTATTTACTATGTGCTGCACACAAAATCTCCAGCACATTCTCCACTCCAAAATCCCATATCATCACAACTTCTCTTTCTACATGTTACAGCAGATGCTCATGAGTGAACTTATCTCATTTGGTAACTAGACTTGGCTGCCTGTAGAAGATTACCAACAGTGTCCCTTTTTGTATTCAAGATTCAGGGTATTTTGCTACCAAGAACTCTCAGACAAGACCTACAAGCTTTCGTAAAGCAGCACCCTCAGAAGCCAGCATCTGTTCTACCTGCTGCGTTCTTGTTCATGTTCCTACCATGAAAATCAGTCCACTTGGTCTCTGCTAATCAGTGAGAATAGACAACTTTTCATTTTGGTCTTTCTAGCAAGGCTTCACAGTGGTATATAAGGAATTACATTTGTAATTGCACTTTACAGAATTTGTTGAGTTATGGCAACCAATTCATAACCTAAGAGTTTCCAGTTTTTACCACATTTGCTCTTAGATTCTTACACCTTCCTTTGCCCTCCCAACTAATTTAGCCTGTTAAGAGAAACTGAGCTGGAGACTGCTTTGCTCATGCTGCTTCCCTCTTTCTCCCTTACTAGGATGCATCCCTGTACTCTACAGACTACAATCTGCAGAGTCAGCTCTGCAAAACTCTTGATGATTAGGTTCCAGCATTTCAGTTCAATCTTCTCTCATTTCTGAGATGGCAAAGACCTGGAAGGACATTATTTAGATACTCTTTTTCTTCTTAGAGCCATTCAGATTTCCATAAATGGTGTAGTTCTTTAGGACAGCTTGCAGTTATGGAAAGGTATCACCACAAGAGGAGACCTGTCATCATCCAATCCAGTTTTTCAGTTATTTTCTTTATTGTTGTGTTTAAGACAAGTGTCCTTTGTAGAATTTTCTGTCCCTTCTTGGGCAGCAATTGCTTTCTTCCCAGAACAGCTGATTAAGTTCTCTTTTTAGTTGCTTGCTTCTTACAATATGGATATCCATCAGGTTTGCCCTTGTAGAGGATAACCAGTCTTCCAGAGAAAGTTCCTCACTGAATCACTGTTAGACAACCAATATTTCTAGTTGGGTGGAAGGAAAACTCGTTCTCTTTTCCCTCCTGCTCACAAATCACCACATTAATTCTTTTCTTTCTGCTCTCCCCAGTCCTGTAAAATCGATATTTTCCCTTGTGGCAGGCCTGAACAAAGGTTTCAGCAACTGGCTGTCCAATAAACAATTGCTTCGGATGCTGCACAGTGTTAAAGTCAGTATCCCTACAACACTTTCCTTCTCCTCTGCCAGGTCTCCCTGCTTCTAACTCAAGAAAGAGAGATCACATTTATCCTTTGGCAGAAATAAAGTAGAGTGCATCCAATGGAGGTAACTGCAGTAATTCATTATGCATCCATATTCCTAAGAGAATGTGGTATCTTTCTTGTGTTGAAGGGAACCAAATACCCTCACTTGCCATTTCCCTAAAGCATCCCCTACAAACCACAAAGATTTAAAGTTCTTACATCCAGTGTTTTTTGCACTTCTTCATATTTGTGCACTAAAAGGGTGCTCATTGATTTAATAAGCCAAGGTCTACAGAGATCTATAAATATAAGAATTTTACCCTGATGCATTATTGCCCTGATGCCCAAGACTGAACTTCTGCTCCTTCACAGATAAATTGCTTCCTCGCTGGTTAACACCAGCTTCCATTAGCAAGAGTGGTGGCAGACATATTTGGGAAGGTGATCCATGATAAAACACAGCTTCGTGTCTTTTTTTTGTTTTCCCTTTGATTTCTCTACTCACCACATCCCATGCTCTTCCTTTCCCCACCCAGCTCTACTCAGAAGAATCAATAACTTATTCTTTATCACTGTTAGCTAAAAAGTTATCATTGGGCCTCACTTAAAATCTACAGAAGTCAGTGCAGTGACATGCATCAAACTCAGCAGGCTTAAGATTAAAAATGCCAAAATTGTCTTCTAAAATGCAGTCTGAAACAATTCTTTAAGTCTCTTACAGGTTTATAATTATGTTGGCTAATGATAATTTTATTTATAGCAATAATATAAGTGGGGGGTTCTTGATGTTTCCGTTCTAAAATAGAAAAGATTCTGTACATTGAGTTACTCTGTAACTTCCCAAATTGTAGTGCTTGCTGGTCTGTACTTCTCTTTGCATCCAACAGCAAGTGAATGCTTATGACTTTCTCTTAACTATGTTGTGAAAAGTTTTATTTAGAATAACTATTTTTCAATAACTCCTAAGTGTTGACTTGTCCAGCTGAATTGCTCCCAAAATATTTAATTGTGATGCAAAGTTAAAAGGAAAGGGTTTCTCCCTGAAACGTGTGTGGCATTATTAACCACTGCATTCCCAGCACAATAGCCAGTGCCATCATAGGAATAAAAAATCCTGTGATGCTTTTTTGATAAAAGCATCACCTGTTCTTTCACTGTCTTTGCATTACAGCACGTATAGCCATGTTGTATCCTTCACCTCGTGCCCCTGTGCCAGCTCCTCAGCTGCTGACGTGCAAAACCGATCACATGGCAGCTGCAGGCAGCAGCATTTCCTAACCCTACTTTTCACCCTCTTTTCTGAGCTATACCCGAAGGTTTCTGCACCTGCCTCTGACTTTGTGAGAACTGTTCTCAAACTGAATTAACACAATATATGCAACTTCACAATGTCATATTAAAGTCACATATAGCTTTGTGCCTGAGAGTTTTAACATCAAAGAAACGATTGCCAGATCATGGATTGGATTACTTTCCATTAGCTCAGTGATGAGATAACCTCATGTTACGTAAAGGCCACAAAGATACTCGAGATTTGATTATGCAAAATATTCCCCTCTTTGTGCAGTTACTTTTAGTACAGGCCTGAATGTTCTTATCAGAAATCCAAACTTACCAGGCAAACACACATTATACAAGGGTTGTCTGTGATAAATGGTATCTGTAGAATTTCCCCTTCATTTTCACATTTTGCAACGGATCCTGAAAGAGAAATAAAAATTAAAAAAATATTGACATATCTCAATTCCCCCATCTGGTTTTGGATGCTGTCCTTGTCACTCTCATTTAACCCCTGCTCCATTCCTGACCTTCAACTTTAAATTCTGCCTCAATTTGCCCACTTGAAGTAATCAAGGATGCTAAGCATTTCTCTAAGATTCCAAAGGGAACCGGGAAATGACTGTCCTTTTACTGGCGCACAAACCTGGACTCTCTTTGTGTCCCAGTTATAGCCAAGAAGGACGCTTTTTCTCTTCTCAGTTGACGTGTGGAGAATAATGAGTACTCCATGCAAAGCAGGCTACTTCTATAATGATAGATCCAGAGCTCATTGAAATCAGTAGAAAGCTGTCCATTACACTCCGAGGACTTGGATCAGGAGCTCAGTGCAAGCACTAAAACAAGCATCTTCCTAATGCATGACAGCCAACTGGCGAGCTAGTCAAAATTAGCAGGCTGACTGTCAAATGGAATCAAATTAGAAATCCTTTTATGGCCCTTGAGCTGATTAGCTGGTATTGTGTCATGTTGGAATCGCTTCTCGAAATCTAAGAGCTCACCCTAGGAATTGATTTAGCGTTTCCCTGCATGCCCCAGATATCGATAAAATATAAATCCGGGGGTGGAGAGGGGGATACAAAGTGGGGGAGAGGAAGGGGGAGCACAGCTCCTTCGTTCATTCACCTGCCCCGAACCACGCGGTGACACCCGCAGCCCCCCGGTCCCCCCCGCTCCCGCGGGGACCCAAAGGCGGGTAGCTGAAGCAGGTGGGCTCCGCGCCCCTCGCGCCCCCTTACCTGTGAGCAGGGAGGAGGCCGGCGCCCCGGGGAGGCAGAGGGCTCCCAGGAGGACGGCGGCAGCGGCCGGGACGAGGCTCGGTACCGTCGCCACCCGGTCCCCGCCGAGCCTGGGCATCATCGTCCCGGGCTGGGGTGCCGCCGCCTCGGGGACGCACCGTCGGGTGGCGGAGCCCGGCCGCCCCCGGAGTGGCCGCCCCAGTACCGACCGGGAAAAGGGGGCGAAAAGGGGTCGCGGGGGGTCGTCGGGGGGTAGGAAGGGAGACGCCGGCCCGCCGGGGAGTCCCACCCCGCGGCGGCACCGGGGGAGGGGACTGCGGGTGCGGGGAAAGCAGCTGTCAGCGCCTGCCCCTCGGCCCCGCACCCCCTCTTTCCATCACCCCCCTCCCCTGCCTGCATCCCTTCTTATACCTTCCTCTCCCCATAGTCCCTCCTCCGGCACCCCCCGGCCCCCATGCCGCCCTCCTCCCCCGGCGCACACCCGCACGGAAGGGCTGCCAGCCCCAGACCCCGCTCCCCTGCCGGCAGATGCCCGACCACTCCCTCCCCGGCCCCGCCGAGCACCGCCCGGGCCGGCCGCGCCGTCGGGGCGATCGGAGGAGGAGAAGGAGGAGGAAGAAGGAGGCGGAAAGGTAACGGGGGGCCAGGAGGGGAGGAAGCTCGGATCCTCCGGCGGGTCCGGTGCTAAGCGCAAAGCCAGGTACATCTGGCGGGCATGTGGCGGTGCCATTTAGGCAGGGGAGAGGAGGAGGAGGAGGAGGAGGAGGAGGAAGAGGAAGAGGAAGAGGAAGAGGAAGAGGAGGAGGAGGAGGAGGAGGAGGAGGAGGAGGAGGAGGAGGAGGAGGAGGGACGGGCAGCGCCGCGGCGGGGCTCTTCTTCCCGGCTCTCCGCGCCGCCGGCCCGGCCGCAGAGCTCCCCTCTCCCCTCCCTCCCTCCTTCCTTCCTTCCCTCCTTCCTTCTCTCCCTCCCCACCGCCTGTGCTGCCCCCTTTCCCTCCCCAGCACACCCCCGGGGCTGCCGCCCGAGGAGCTCCCCTCGCCCGGCCTCGCTCCCTCCGCGCCGCCGCCGCCTCCTCCCAGCCGAACCTGCCCTCCGAGCCCGGCCGTCCCCGGCTCCTCGGAGCCTTCAGGGTCCCTCCGATAACATTTCCCACCCGCACGGCCGCTTTCCGCTGCTTCACGGTCGTTTTCGCACGCAGCTTCTCCGTGCTCATCCCACCACTGGGACGGTGCGGCACGGCTGGCCCCGCTGCTGTCACACAACAGCCCGCTTCGCCTCTCCTCTTCCTTCCACAGCGATGTTTCGCTGGGGGAAAGGAGCGCTCGCAGAAATAAACCAGGCTGATGTCAAGCTGAAAAATGCTCTCAAGATTCGTACGCGTTCTTGTGTGCTTGCTTTAGGCTGGGGATGTGAGCTGCTGTTTCAAAAAAAACCTTACAGTAATGGCAAATCAGGTGCAGGCGGGACATGACTACTTTTGTTTTAAATACTTTTTACATCCCACTTAGATGCAAGGCAATTAGGTTTGCCTCTTCGTTTTAAGAATTAAGCCCAAAAGCCAAGACCTCTGGAAGCCTGCAGCGTTGTTCTAAAATGCGAGATATGCACACCTCATTTCCAAGATTACCATCACCTACCTTTACGGTAGGAAGCCAAAGTCCTTAAATAGCTACAATTGCCTATGATAGGGACTACAGAAAAGTGATATTGGTAAACTTGTAGAAATCACTAGCAAAATCCTCTCTATCAAAAAAGACTACAATTATTATTATTATTATTATTATTATTATTTTTCTGCAGCCTTAATCTGTACAGGTTGAAGCTGCATAGGCAGATAGGATAATTTAGCTGCCATTAAAGGAAACACACACAAATACACACACAAAAAAAGGGGGAGCGGGGGGGAGGAGAGCATTTGTATTCTACAAAAATGTAACTGGGATCACTGCATAAATATAATGCATGTAACCCGAATATATATATGTATATATATATATATAGTGGTAAATGATTCATGATTCTCTTTCATTTACACACAGATGAGCCTGTGGAGGTGCATATTACACTCTACTGCAGCAGAGATTTTCACTTGTCCATGCTTTTTGTTTTGGTTTGGTTTACTGTGTTTTTTTGTTTTTTTGTTTGTTTTCCCCATGGGAAAGATGTACTGAATCTACTGGCAAACTAGCCTTTTCTGGCTTCTCTATCTGTAATCAGTGGTTATGTTTCCCTTATGCAATTCCAGTGCAGCCACAGACCTCCTAAAGCAACACCCATTGCTACCCTAATAATTTCTGAAGTGACAACTACCACAGGAAAGTACTTACATCATTTGTGCATCAAGTCTTCTCTTTGTGATGGTCTAAAATTCATTAAATATTAATGTCACCCTGTGTGAGAAACATAGAAATCATGAGGGCATCAAATAACAATTCAGGCTTCCAAATAACAGCAGGGAACTTGCTAAAATACTCTGCAAACACAAGAAGTTTAATCTTTTTTATCAAATGAAGACAAGAGGTGACAGCAACTGAACTGCACGCTCAGTTCATGCTATAACTCATCGAGTTTACAAGAGCATGTAATGAAACCATACCTAAGGCAGGGCAGTTACAAAGCATTGCACACAGATCTGCTACAGCATCTCCAACACACTGATTTGGCCTAAAACTTACTTCTGAAACAGCATCTGTGGGATGAAAATATGGTGAGTGCTCCACAGGGTGAGCTCACTGCCTTTGTTTGGCCTTGCATCAGTATCTGGGGGAGGAATTTGCCCTTTTCTTCATTGCTTGGAACACCTGCTGAAATGGCAGCCTAAGCCATGACATACCATGTCTACACCACAATTCACATGCTGTTGGGTGCCCAGCAGAAGAGCCTGCTGAGGACTCATGCTGCCTCTGAAACTCTTGGAGGCCTGGTTCCCCATCTCCCCCTCTCTCTGGGGAAGAGGGAAAATGCTCACAGTTAGGAGCAACCTCTGGTTCTCCCTGGTGTTGAGAACGGTGACACACCTCTGGGAAAAATCACTCTCTGATTGAAATCTCTCACAAGGTGAAGCCCAGCAGGGAAGGGAAACATGCCCTTGTAATACTCCCACCTTAGTGTCACCCATTCAGGGCTACCGGTACAGGCTTTGTCTCAGCTCTTTACCTCTCCCTTAACCTTTCTGAAAAGTCTATCTTACCAGAGGTCTGAATCCTTTCTGGTCATAATGCTGCATTAAGCAGAGTTTCAAGGGTTTGGTTTTTATTTCCTTTTGCAACCCTGTTTGAATGGGTACTTATTTTAAAACAAACAAACAAAACAAAACAAACAAACAAAAAAACACATTCAGAGCTGTGGTAACTTTTAACAAAATCAGGAGGTCACACTGAAAGCTGTGTCCTGCTATTGGATATGCACAGAGACTTCTGTTATAACATAAAATAAAATTGTGTCCTTGAAAATATTACCTCCTTTGCATAAGCATCACATTAGTATCACTTCTTACTGAGGGGGGTACGATCATTCATTTTGTTTACTGGTCAGCCTGGCTTCATTCAGCTTGATGGAGTGTTTGATGTCCACAAATATCTAGTTCATATGTCATTTGGCTCTTTCTCCAGTGACACTTTCCCAGTGGTCAGCCATACTTGGTTAATAATGTTAGCCATTAGCTGATGATAATAAAAGTTCAACTTAGCACCCACCTAAAATGAAAAAAAAAAAAAAAGATCTCATTCATGTCTCTTCATGATCGTCATGATCGTCTGTTTTACTGGCAAGTCAAAATAGCTAGAAGACCCACTATTTATTAGCTAGAGAACTCTTCCAGAACTGAGGGGATGCACTGAATCATTAGAATTCACAAATATTTTCTTTTGCTCAGGAAATTCACTGTTCTAGGTCTTGAGCTTAGGTGGTCCTAAGGGTCCCTTCCCATGTGAGAAAGTATGCAATAAACATGCTACATAGGAATGTGTATATTTTGGTACTGGAAATGTCCCTTTTTATTATTTTTATGTTGTTATGCATTATTTTAATGCACTTTCTTAGTATCTATGAGACTTCTCAAAATAAGGAGAGAAACACCTCTGAAAAATGCAGTATTGAAGTCTACACTGAATATCTGTGTTTGCAAGGCAATGCATACACAGTGAAGGTGGTTTGCACATCAGACTGAGTTTATCCCTTTCTGTTGTTACTATATGCTTACTAAACATAAGTATTCTCGATCCAATAACTTACACAATCAAAAAGAGGGGCACACATATTTGCTGTAAATGGAGCTATGGAAGTGATAAGCTTCAACCCTGCCGATTCTTGCTGAAAGACCTTTAATTTGGGGAAGTATTTTATTACCATGGTGCATGAACACACAGCAACTGGGAAGCTTGGTAGTAACTCAAAGAATCACAATGTGGATGCCGCCCTTTCATGCGGGAGAACAGAGGGGAGTTACTCTACTGTTCACCATCCAGTTGTCTTCACTGCTGCCTTTCAAATGCTCATGCACATTGGTGATTCATTTCTGTGCCTAATCATTTTTAAAGTTAAGAGTATCTACTAGTGTGAACAAACATTATTTCTTACATAGCCACTTCTCCTCCATGAGATAATAAAACTTGAGAGTGGCCTAAGTATACTAAAGAGGTGTTCCTGACAAGCCCCCTTACTGCAAAATAATCAGAAACCAAAATGGATGTAAATGAGGGCTGGAGACCACACTAAGAGATTTTAAAACTGTAACTGGATTAAGAATGACATATGGTCCAAGTCCTTAAATAAAAGTACAAGAAAATATCTAAAAGTTACAGTGAGACTTAAATAAATGTTTATAAATTTTATCAAACAACTCATCATTTTGACAGTTTACCATAAACTCCTGGAACATACAAAGCATTCAATTTATTTGTGGCAAGATAAAGATAATGAGTAACATTTTAAAAGTTTATTAACACAGAATGTCCTGGCATGGTCAAACTTGCATACTTCTATTGTTTAAATTATGTTTTCTAAGAACTGAAAAAGTTAGCCTTACAAAAAGGAGTTTCTAATTACAAAAGTCTTCAAAATCATCCTCATCATCTGCACTTGTAGAAATGTAAACTGAATGAACAGAGCACAAATTAAACTGGATATAAATGCCACCAGTACACCAAACTATAAACAACAATGAAACGTAAAGAAAAAAAAATCCTTGATTGCCTTACAGAGAAGAAAATATCAATCTAATATGGAGAAAATGGGTCATTGTAGTCTTTTATCAAATATGCTAAAAACAAAACCAAAAATTACGTGATGACAGAAATAGTAATGTCGTCTTAACTATGAAAGACCCAGCAGAAGCTACTAAATAGGCTATAGGCCAAACAAACAGAATAAACTGGCACATGCTTTCATGTTTTTTTTTTGTTGTTGTTGTTATTTCACTGCTGTAAATACAGTTGTCTTCCAGAGATAATAAAAAAATATATTTTGTGTGGGTTATGTGTTTTCCTGTTAGATTACCCTTGAACATCTGCTGTGCCTGATAAAGGATAAGAGCTAATGAAATCACACAGTGACATGCATGAGGTATCCTTTTGCTTTGAATGTGAGAGAAATGAAAACCTGTGTTTTGGCCAGCTACTTTCCTAGCTAATGACTGCAAGAAATGAGCACTCAAGAAACGTGTACAATGGCAGACTGATGACTGCAGATGAGGATGGAGCTTCTGTACACTACAGACAGCCACCCTGCAGGCTCCAAAACACTTGTTCCCACCCCCACCCCCCCACCCCAACACACAAAAAAAGGCTTGCTTATTCTGACACAAGATTTTTCCCTCCAGCCAGAATCCAGTTCAAAAACAGCAGCCTCTACCAAGCACAGAAAGGCAAAGGTTTGTATTTTTGCCAAAAGCCAAGTTTCCAACTGCATGTATCCTGTAAGTTCATCACTTCTCCCAGCAAAACCCTCCCAAGGGAGCTTTCATGTTGCTGTGCTCTTCCTGCTGCTGTTCTTGTTTTGTGGCAGAATTTCTCTCTGGGCTTTTCTAAATAACAAATAAAGGCTTAAAAACTCAGAGGTGACATTTGAGGATTGAATGTAAGACGTCAAGTCAGAGCCTCCTCTTGTTCACGTGGGTGCCCTTATTCACACTCACATGAGTGAGAGAAGACGAAGAGCCATTAATTTTAAGTCATCTATAATAAAAAGGTTGTAACTCGTCGACAATGGCAGGCAAAAGACAAGCTGTTGTGTGGGGCGATTGCTGGCAGATGGCAGTGTTGGGAGAGCAGATCTCCGCAGCATGCAGCCGCAGAGCTTGGACGAGATGGCGCAGCTTCCACAACTAACCTGAACCACAGATCTGTTTACGGCGATCTAATCCATATGTGCTAATATCTTGCTGCTACACGAGTGAAACGTTCTCTTGGGTTGTTCTCAGAATGTACTTTCTCTTTTTGTGCATCTGGTTTTGGATGCACAGGGCATTTGCTTTTACTGTCCCTGCAACTAGTACAACATACCTTATTCCATCTGGAAGCAAAACAAAAGAACATTACAAAGAATCCTTCATCATAGTTATTCTCCAGACACAATGCTTAAGCAATTTAAGAATTACTTTTCTTTTAAGAAAATGGGCTGTGCAGCATCACAGCTGCTGTAAGAAAGAAATCCTCCCTATTTTTTCTCTTGGCTTCTGATTTAAATACACTCATTTACCAAAATACCTGATCTGTCCTACTGATTGTACTGCACTTATAGAGCAATGAACTGACAGTCTCAAGCAGCCTTCATCATCAGTATATGTGAACAAATCAGGGTAATACTGCACCAGTCTGTTGCAAATGCTGCTAGTTACGGAGTTTCATAATAAGTAATAGAGCCATTATTAAAGAAGCAATGTTACAAAATTTCACAGTTATGCTGAACTGCTCACTAATCTGATTGGATAATTCAACCCTGGATATTCTGCATGTGCTTGAGCCCAAAAGTAGACTCTTGACTACTGTCTAGGACTATGAGTACACAAAAATAAATAAATAAAATAAAATAAAAATGTAGAAATGAATAAACACACTACCAGCAAGAAGAAGACATTTATTAAAAACCCATCTAATTTTACTACTGATTCACATGGGTCAGATTACTACTGGAGATTAGTCTTCACCAAAAAGAAAACAGACAGCCACTTTAACCAGAGAAAAATGTACTTCCAGGAGGGAGTGAAATTCATCTGCCTGCCTCTCAGCTGTCTGTGGCTCTGTCAAGAAGAGAGGAGAGGATCATTAAGTGTGCCAGATGTGGGCTTTTGGTGTCATTACACAGATCTGCAGTGGTTTTCAGCCAAAGCCTTAACTTCTTTGACAGTGGCATATCACTACATAGGTTGTTGAGAAGCACAAGGTGAACAGAGAGAGGGAAAAGTATTTACTTTGGTAAAGTATTAGTCACATGTCTCATATATATTAGCAGAATAAACAAGAGTCTGAATTAGCAGATTAAACAAATGGTCTGAATTACTTGTGACAAAAGAAAACAGTTAATCAACAGTTTAAAGGCTTAATGGAATTTTAAATATATATTTACATGGTGTACACCATTAATTTCAGCTATCTTTAAATGCAGACTGAAGTCTCAAGGTAAAGGCTGGCATGTATTCTGACACAAAATGATTAATGTTTAGAGGCTGGTTGGTGATGAACTATTTTCAGAACAGAACTTGTGGCTTTGCGGGCTTGTTTTGCTTTCAGTTTTAGCTAAACTAGTTTGAAGAACACATAACTAACCCTTTTCAAGTTACTTAAAACTCTAACTGGCTTCCATATTTTTACATTTCAATTAATTTGAAGTCAGTCTGTATGGCTGTATCCTAGTTTGTATTAGTATGTAAGCTAGATAATAAATAAGATAGCTATTATTAAACAGAAAGGATATTACCATGCTGGAAATATTTTGGAAACTGCTCACCCTGCAGTGATCGTGTAATTTAGAGCCTTCCCCAGGAAATGTTCACACATTGGATTAGCCCAGATAAGTTCAAGAAGAATAATCACACAGTGGAAAGAAAGGCACTTCTGCAAGCATTTGTGGAAGCAGGTTCCTTAAGCAAACCAGGATAACTCCATACAAGAGAGGCGTGGCCATAGCATTGGGTGGCCACATGTTCAGTTTCACTGAGTGCTGGGTCACCCAAGGAACAGGCTCTGCTCCAAGAAGGATACGACCCCTGTGGCTGGGAGGTGAGCTTCAGGTCCCTGACCCTCTGGGAGCAATGCAGCACTGAGCTCTGTGCACGGAGACCTCCGCACCTCCAGGCCCAGGGGATGTGACTGCAGTCACAGGGCAAGCCAAGGGCAGCCAACCCAGTTGCGACCCATTTAGTTAGCTCTCATGATCAGATTGGCACTGGACCTACACCAATCCACCAACTCAGCTAAGCAGCTGTCAGTTGTCTCGGGTCTCCTAGGCTGTGCTTAGGAGGCGATGGCATCATGAAAACTAGAAAGATAAAAAGTAAAGCCAGAATCCTTCAGAGAAAAGGTGAGGGGATGCCCTGGTGGCATGAGACCCAGCTACGTGCTTTTGCTGCCTTCCAGCATGATTTGGATGGGGGGGACACACATGATGTGAAGCACCTGCAGGATGGAGACCCAAACCTTTATGTACCAAATCATCCAGGATGGTGTTTCTTCACTTTCACAATTACTTCCTTAGATAGACTTGTTCTGAGGCACCTGTTTATCTTTCTAACTTTCGTATTCCAGAAGAAAAACATCAAATAATACATCACAGGACTGAGGGCTTCACCAACTAACAATGGAGCTGCTTTCAGCTCTGTTGTGCCAGAAGTAATGGAAGTAATTGTACTTAAAGATTATTCCTGTACATCTCTATTAAAAAAAAAAAAAAAAAAAAAAAAAAGGAAATCTTCCCCTGTGCCCTAATGATGATTAATTGGATTAATTGCCTTTTGAGCATTCCACAAAATGACAATACAAGCCATCTATTACATAAAGTAACATTCAGTGACTAGTTAGTGCTAGCAACAGTTCCATGCTTCGCTTTTGGATCCATTCCAGCTGGATAAATAGACAGTGAAATTCCCAAAATGCAGGAATTTTGCTGCTATGAAACATTCAGAGAACAACAATCAACTCTCAGCTTTGTAATGATAGGATTTCAAAAAATGGCCATTTATTTTAAAACAGTCTCTGTGGTTTGTAAAGCTGTTCCTACAGAATGCACAGAGGATAAAATGCACATATTTTTGCAGGCTTTCAGCTGCTGGCCCAAATAGAGAAAAGGATTAAGAAAAGACAGATTTAATTTACATGATGCAAACTAGAAGAAGCAAGAAAGAAAAGATGGTTCTGAAAGCTATATTTTATTTTCTCCTAAAAGAGGTGTAGTGCTTTTTTCACAGCTAACAGAATCCAGTTGGATTGCAAAGGTATGAGCATGGGAGCAACCAAACAATAGCTCTATTCACCCGCAACCAAATTCTCAAAATCTGGAGTCTCACTTTCTGGATTCCTAGACTGAGCCTCAGGCCTTGAGCTTAATTGGGGTAACTAAAAAAAAAAAAAATGAAGTCAATCAAAATTATCACTTGGCTTTGATAATGGGGGCTTTTGCGAGGGAGGGACAGGGACGGAGCCGAACTTAACAGAGACAACGTGCAGCACATCAACCCAAAGCCATTTTCATGGGCACATGGTGAGGATGAAGAGAAACACATAAGCCTGTAGGGAGAGGCAATCCTCTGCAGCTAAAAACTCTTACACCATTTTATGAATGTGTTCAAAGCACTGCCTGGTGCTACAGTTTACAAAGGGTGGAAAATTACATAAAGAGGAGCCAGATGATACCTCTGACATGAGCCAGGCAGAGGCCCAGAGCCGGGGAACTCATGGAGAGTCTTGAGGGATTCTGGCACAGCCAGACTGCAGGATACGGCAACTGCTGGAGCTGCTTGCTGCAACAGCTTTACCCTTTGGAAGTAAAATGAAGCATTCCTTGCTTCTGCTTGGCCCTGTTCAGGAGCACAGAGGAGCCTGTGCATGTGAGGAGAGAAGGGAAAGGGCCAGCACTTTTCTCCAGGACTCCCTGGGCACACTAGCCCCAGGTTTGCTGTACCCTCGCCGAGAACCAAACCCCTGACCTGCCCACCACAGCAGCCCCATGACTAACAGACTAGCCCCAGGTAACTATGAAGTAGACATAAGAAATTAAGAAGGGAAAGGGTGCTCCTTTCACTTATACCCTCTGGCTATCTTTTTCTTAACAAAAATGTCCTCTGGCTGCTCTGGTAAGTTCACTGTTTTGGAAACTGCTCTGCCACACCCCTTGGGAGGTGAATTAGTAAGAGTTACACAACTTCACTGTTTACAGGTAGTCTGATCTTTCCACCTTCACCTGCAGTAGCATGTGTCTGGCTTTGAAGAAGATGTAGCTACTGAAAGAGTAAATGTGATATGGAGAAGGAATAATGGGTCTTCAACTTTTGTGACTGGGAATACCTAAAAATTTACAGTGGTGAAGTCAATGACCAGAGAGAAATACAAGAAGGAGTTTCAATCAGAAGTCAACATGGAAGTAATTTGGTAACAATCTCCTATACAAAAAGTCTTAGTGTGTGCAGCTTTTCATAAATGTTATCACAAAGCTGTACAATAGCAACCTAAATAAACATATAGACAAATGCCAGAATTCACTTCCTCTCTTAGCCACAGAGAGATGGACGTGCCCACTGGTTTAAGACCTAAAGCCTAGTTCAACTAGATGTTTGTGGTCCAGATTTGTATGCCAGATATCTGCAATGACAGAGAGGTGGATGAGCATTTGTAGGAATTGTTTTTCCAGTCAGTGTGAAAATCCTGAATCAGTAGGACCAGACTATATTTTGTGCCTACTAGATATTGTGTGATCAGGTACCAAAAGTGATATGCTGAAGGTACGAAATTCACCAGGCTTAGCAATCAGGTCCTCTCTCAACATGCTGTAAAACTGGAAGCCAAAAATCAGTAGCCAGGTTTGGAAAAGTTCATCTAATGAGAAGCAAGAAAGGTTAAAATGTACCAACTCTGTTACTCATTGGGATTTATATGCTCAGTTCTAATTTTAGCTTTGGTTAGCCCAATAAAAGGTATCACATCACCGTCTGGGTAGCTGTCTTACAAAAAACAATGCAGCTACCAACTTTCCTCCATTGGATGACATACTTGGGCAGTAGCCCTTTAAAAATAATAATAATAAAAAAAAAAATCTTCAACTTCTTTAGAGCACATTTGGTTTTCCAATCATTATTTTTCTGATGCTGAAAGCAATGGTATTCATCCCAGAGAAGAACAGCTACATTGTATTTCAAAGGTCTAACCAAAACACTCATTTTGCTCCAAGTTGTCCTTCTTTCTTTAAGGATTTCAAAACGTGTACAAAGTGATTGCTGGAAGAAATCATCAATTAATGGTCAGTGGGACTGGGTATAAAAAGAAGGGAAAAAGAGGCGAGAAAGAAATGAATTACACAATTGCAAAACTGACTGCTATCTACAAAAATGTGGATGACGAGAAGGATTCCTCTTCCCATGAGATGAGCTAATGAATGCTGAATGTGGAATGATCTGGTTAAAAAAAAAAAAAAAAAAAAAAAAAGACAGAAATAGAAAAATAAAATCAGTTCTTAATATACTGTGTACCATCCACAACTTTCTTCCACCTTGTTTTCGCTAACCTTACCTGTAGTAATTTCACAGAAGATCACACTTGACCTTCTCCAACCCTGCAGTAAGAAATTAGAATCCACCTCTGCTAGGACTTGTTTTCCTATGACTCTTGATTTACAGTGTTGTGGGACTAAATAGGTGCAACCAATACAGCAAAGATAAATCATTAGTTGATCTGAAAGATCAGTCATTTTTTGTCCATGTTCTTCTTTGGTTGTTTGGCACACAAACACCTTCATTTTCAGTCTTCTCTTACCGATATCAAGCTGGTTAGTATCACTGCAACCATTTCCTGCTGCTTGACCACCAAGTGCCTGAATGTACTAATCTCTGGGGGACAGTCTTACCTCTATGAGCCAGTATTCCTCTTCACTTAGGGAGGATGCATTTCTCTGTGGCAGCTGTCATTGAAGCTTTAGGACATGATCGTGCTGGGTATACAGGAGCTAGGTGCACTCTGCAGCTTCTTGGTGGTTCTTCTGTCCTCCTAGGCTTTCCAATCACTGCCATAAGGGGCAAATCCTTACAGTGGGAATACAGTTGCCTGGATCAATGGGCAAAACATTCCCAATACAAGTAACGGACCTCAGGTACCTCTCTGGCTGCAGCTGATCTTGGGACTTAAACCCTGAAATCCACAAAACAATTGACAAGTTTTGTGATGAAAGATACATGTCATGCCACTATGAGATATCTAGCTAATGCTATATGCTGCCAAGACAAACTCTTTTTGTATGTACTGGATCAGAGGAAATCACACCATGTTAACCAAGTTGTATTCTCACCAGTTCCTAATTACAATCATTTCTCACACAGAAGGAAGACACTACGGTCAGGCAACTGGAAAAGGCAGTTCATTTTATATATATAAATATGTAACATAAATATCTTACAACTTGACTGTTCAATATTTGTGGATCCCAACTGCCTCCACTTCATTATGCCATCAGGGGAAGAAAAAGTACAATTATCCCTTTTATGTCTCCTGTAATTGAATCCAACCATGATTATAATATATTGTGGGCACTTGAAGTAACTATTAATTATTGAATGCTTGCTTCATAATGAATTGAAATATCATCTGTGAAAGACCAACTTCTTCCTATATTCTCTGACACTTCAGAAATTCTGCATAATTTCTCTATCCTTTAAAATGAATAAAGTAATAAAATTAACATAGTAAAAAACTTAATTATTCCTCCAAACACATTGTAGGCTTTGGGATACAGTCTTATGAGATTTAGCAAAGTAAGGACTGATCCAATCTGTCCTTGGATCAAAAACCTTGGTGTTGTTTCCTGAAATTTTTAAGAATGGCACCTATGCTACATTCATTAACAATGATAAAATGTCTCAGTATAAGAGGAGATCAGAGGTGCCAATTTTTGAATAGTACATGAAATTGAGGAAATAGTAACAATAACATCAGTTTAGAAAAAACAAGGCAACTTTTTAACAGATAGAGGGCCAAAACTTCTGTTGATTAGATGCCAAATTAACTAAGTGCATTCTTCCTAACAGAACATGTCCTGGAAATACTTCCCTCCCATACTCTCTTGGCCAGGGAGCAGAAGGGGGGCATGCTGCCCATTGCTTCATTTCCTAAACAATTTAACAGTGCTGATTGTGTTGTCAAAAAGATGCTATACATCATCCTGAGAGTTACTTCATCTCAGAAGTGACTGAAGTAACCTGCATGAAGTGTTTTGAGATTCTATTCAGTTTGAAAGGGCCTATTTAACACGTAGCATAACTGTCTACAGAGAAGCAATCACTTCTAGGGTGGAATGCAGAAGTTGTTTAATAAATACTGATTAGCTAGGCCTCACGGATATTGTATTTGGGGAATAACACCTTTCTGAGCAATCCTCATAATTTATTACATCATCTAGCTAAAAGTATCTAGCTAAAAGTGCTTATACTACATCTTATAGTGTCATGTTGCCTCCGGTAGAGGAGTATGGATGTTCTCCCATCCAAATCTATGGCAAAATACTCAGTAAAATTACATGAAGGTAGATCCGGGCATCTAATCAGTTTTACAGTAATGACTCAGGATGACTGACCTTCCTTCAAGATTACTGATCAGGCAACAGCTTACATAATCAGAACAGAGCTTTTATCTTGTTTCTGCAGCTGAATGTGCTGTCAGTCTGCACCCAGCTGGAACTGTGGTAGAGGGTGAGCTGTGATCTGCAATGATCATTCCCACTTACAAAGCACTCCAAGTTTCTATTCTGCTCATAAAGATGAATCAAAGTACCTTATCAAACATTGTTATCATTTTCCTCTGGAGTCTTAACTGCTTTTGCCAAAAATAATTTCCAAAATGAAATATTTTTTATGATGAGTGTAATGTTGAAGTGGTAAAGTAGCAAACAAGTGAATAATGCAATGTGCTCAGGCTAATCAAGTGGAAAACACTCCCACTAGAGTTAACATCAATTACATCCTGTAGCCTGAGGATGTGGATCTATTCCAGGGCTCCTGGTTAGTTTTGTAGTTTTTTTCTGCCGTTAAAAACATAATTTTGCTCAATCTTTTCAATTTAAGAATGAAGATGAATACTGAAATCTTCAGTATAGCAGGTTCATCTGCAAACATGCATGACACATATACACATAGTAAATCTAAGCATGTGACAGTTTATGTGAAGGAAGTATCATCCTACAATGAGTACCTAAGAATATATAACATTTTACTCCTTTTCATGCTTTTGACAACATGAAACTCTTGGAAAATACCACAGTAATTTAAAATAACAAATATATTTATTTAAAACTGTTTGCATGTTGCATTTTCTTTGTACTCCTTACTACAGCAGATATGAAGTTATGACAACCACGACATTGTCAGAAAATACAAGGTCAAAACAATTAACTGCCTTAGATTTTCATCCCCAAATTAATCAAATCACTCGCTATACATTTAAAGCTAATAATAACTGCTAAATGTCTCTGCCGTGATCTGCTGGTCTCCTGTATATTCCCCCAAAACTAGCAGCTTCTGTGTAGAAAACAGCTAGTCATCTTGCAAAGGAGGAAGACAGAAATAATAATTCCTGATACTAATGACCACTGTAAGAATTTACAATACAGGAAATGAACAAGTAGAGAAGAGTTTCAGACTCTAAACCAAGCAATGTTTTCTAATCTTTATATGAATATAATTCTTGTATTGAATTTGGTCCATTGAGGTACTAGAATAAATTCTCATAGAAACAATGCATTCAACAGCACTTCTAATTTGGGTCACTTTTGCTAATTTTAAGCCCAGCCCTGAAGAACACCACATGCCTTGACCTCCTGCTTGTTTCATCAGGACATGAGGGCATTACTTCACCTTAAGTGGATTATGGCTCACATACAAATGAGAAGCTATGTGAACTTAAACATTCAAGTATCTAAACTTAAACATCCTTTGAGTTGTGGAGGAAGAACCAAGTCAGCTGCAAAGAGCATATAAAGATACATAAATACTGGAGGAATCCTATGCTACAAGGCAGTGCATGAACAAAGCAGCATGATGTCAAAGGGTGACTAGAAAGCTAGTGACTAGAAAACTAAGGGTTAATTTCAAGGAAGCAATACAGAGGCTTGCTTTCAGGAGTATGTCATATATTTTGCAGTACCATCGAAACAGTATTTTGAAAAGAGTATTTATAAACAGGATATTCTGATAAGAAAGAAAAATGCTTATTCAATATAATGTATAACTTGTAGTTTTTATGCTGAAAGCACTTGACATAGAAATAAAATCTCTGCTCAGCAAATTTTGTTTTAAGTAAAGTAAATTACTCTTTATAAGCAACAGAAGAATATTGAAACTTATCTCTAAAACTCTGTGCATAGTGAATGCTGAAGAAGAGAAAAGAAGACATTATAAAGCAAAATTCAACCCCTGGAAAGTAAATAAATGCTGTTTTTATGTGTCATAGTTTAATAACAGTTGGACAGAAGAATCAATCTGGAGCTGGAAAAAAAAGCCCTGGTTTGAACTCAGCATTGTGTTCAAAGCCCAAAAGATCTTCAGAGACCAAACCTCCAGATTTTTGTCATTAGAGTAGTAATTGTTTTAATCTGTTTTTCTAAACTGCTACAGCACAAAAAAAAAAAAAAAAAAAAAAAAAAAAAAAAAAAGAAAAGCCCTTGGACGATAACAATCAGAAAATAATACAATAACACAAAAAATATTTACCTGTTTAACAGAAATAAAATGCATATATTTTATGTTATGACTTACTTTAGAAAATGCATTTCAAAATGCTACAGCACAAATATAATAAAAAAGTTGCCATGACCCTCAGTATGGTTTTCAAAATGTTACAAAATTCACTTTAAATATAAGTATCCAAAATTGATTTTAATAAAATGATCGTTTAAAATTCATTTTTATCTGAGACAACTAAAAATATAAATTCTTCTCTAATAGTTATTTATTCTAGCAGACTGCATATTTAAGCTCAGAAAGATACAGTTCTTACATGTGTAATCTTTTTGCAAAATAAATCACTAAGTTTCTAGGTATGACATTTATATTAATGACTCCACCTCACTTGAAAACACTGTAGTCTTAAATTTAACAGAACATCTGATCAGGCATACTCTAAAATCCTGTTCAGAATCATTTGACTACTCAGCAATGTCTTTCTCGGCCTCAGAAACATTGTCGGTGAGAACCCAACATTTTGTCCTCCTCACCTAGCAATGTTTCCTGTCACTTTTCAGTTGGTCATCTCTCTAACTCCAAAACTTCCTGTAACTCACCAGATATTTTTTTTCCAGCAAAAAAGAACTTTCTTCAAAATTCAAACTACATTTGAGATCTGCTAAGAATTACTTTACAATATTTTCTCTTAGCCTGCTGTGTAAATGACTACATTTCAACGACTTCCTTCCTCTGAGTTAGCTGGACTATTTGGCATTTGGGGAAACCAAGTAATTTTTACTCAAAGCAACTCTATTTCTCTCTTAAATCCTATTAAATATCTATTATATATCTATAACTATTAAATATCACAATTTAGTACAATATACAAAGAGGTCACATTACTATTATAGACACTTCTAGCTTTTTCTTTTCTTTTCTTTTCTTTTTTTTTCCTTATTACCACCATGTTTTTACTTTTCTATAGAAGGAGTCTCATGAGACTTCATGTTACAAAGCATGGAGCAAAAAAGACAAATAAGAGTGCTTCTGAGCCTTACATATTAAAATGATAAAAAATAAATATAAGCATATGAAATAATTGACCTGAGTGCCTATTTGTGTATCCTAAGCTGCCAATGAAGCCAGACAGCTCTGAGCATTGGGATCACATTCAATAATAATAATTATGACAGAGTAATATATATCACGAAAGTCTCCGAGTAGTGTGTTCTCCAGCTAATATTATACACATGTAGCTTAGGATTCTTTGGTCCAGGATTCCACAGCATAATGGCACTTCTATGGCATGGAGGAAAAAAAAAAAAAAAAAAAAAAAAAAAAA
>CM021766.1:61478479-61509064 GCA_011076525.1 Nettapus auritus | reverse complement strand
AAAAAAAAAAAAAAAAAAAAAAAAAAAAAGTAAACAGCAGAGGATTTTTCTAGATTACCTAGTAGTCACTGACAAGAGAACAAAAGAAGATTTGAGATCTATAGTTAAAGTTTAAGCCTAATAGCTACAGTAATTTATTAGTTCTCCATGGATTTTCCTCGGTCATTGAGGTGTGTACAGAAACTACAGGAGATTATTTTATTGTGTAATTTTCGCAACACAGCAGGATACATTTACAATGGGTTGGATACTGCCCTCCTGACAAAAACCATGGGGGAGGGATCAGAGTGAAGAATACTCAGCCAGCAGAATCCCTCCATAACAAGCAGGGGGTAGGATTTTTCCTTCCTGGGAAAGAGGAAAGATTTTGTGCACCACAGCTTACAGATATCTGAGGTCTCCTGGGGGACAGAGTCATCTTTGTCAGCAACCCCTGTTCACTTCAGTCCTAGAGGTATCAGAAGCCACACCCAGTTCCCTGGCCACTTTGCTCCATTTAATGTTGAAAAGGGCTCCATGAAACATGATTATATCAAGTTTACTGAGCCAGAGTAGGATCAAAGGTCTAAGAAGCAGATGCACAATTGGTGCAAACTGGTTTAGTTTTTGGGGGTGGATACAAAGAGTTTGAAAGTAAACATGGAGCTGATGAAAGTTGTTGGCTTAAGAGATCCTGAAAAATGTCTCTTTTTTATCCACAGATCAAGTCTGGCACAGACCACAGAAACTGTTAACAACCCTGCCAAAAGAGCACAAATGTGAGTTGGAAGGACCTTTACTATGGCTAGAACAGGAGTTGGTGAAACCAAGATGAAAGTGGGATTGCAGATAGTTCATCCAATTGCACCCCTGAGAAATTACGCTGGGGTGCACTATATTTTCTGTATTTGCAATCCAAAAAAATAAAAATAAAAATAAAAAAATTGCTTCTGATTTTTTATGAACCACCAACAACGAAGAGAGACCTTGTTCAGCTGTCTTTACTCTTGACCCATGAATCAGTTATCTTCAGTTTCAAATATCTTTTAGTGATATTGCACTCTGATCACTCTTAAGAACTCAGACATAATCTTGACACTTCCAAACCCTAGGCCACAGTTTGCCAAGGTGTTTGGGTTGTCTCAGTTGTTGTCTCATCGCAGGTACCTTGGGTGGACCTCACTTTCAGACTGTAAATATTCAGCACTTTCTAAAAACTGAACCATCTGAGCCCCCTCCATTTGGATTCATAAAAATTAAGGAACTCAAAAATTGCTAGTTACTTTTGAAAATCTTACCCATAACTAGAACAGGCTGACTGACAGGAAAAACAGAAATCACAGGTAACCATAAAAAGATCCATCTGTTGCTGTGCTCAGGGTACTTACAGAGTAAACTTTATTCATGTTCATAATGACATAGTTAATGGCAAAAGGGTTTGCCCTTTCTGTCCGGTAACCATATTTTACTCTGTATCTCTTGAGAGCAGGAGTCTATATAAGCAATAAGAGACGGGGCACGGGGTGGGGCGGGTGGTTAGTTGATGGATTACCAGTTTTTCTTGTTGTGGTGAATTCAGCTGTCTGGAATTGTGAATGTTAGTACAGGAGGAAAGGAGATAGTTATCTTTTGTCAAAGCTGTGATATAACAAATGTATAGTTCAGAATATCTTAAAAAACAGATAAAACATATCCTGAAACAAAGGTTGCTTTTAACTATCTGTAAACAGTCTTTGATCAATCAACAGAATCCTTGGAAAGGCTTATGTATCACAAAACATAACACAACATCCCTACCACAGTTGGGTAAGCGCATAAGCTTTGCTCACAGAAAGGATGCTAGCAGTTGGCAGGAAGAACCAACCAAAATTATTAGAATGGAACTTTTTCATATAAATTAGCACAGTCCTCTCCTTCTGGAGGCTGCACTCAGGACAGAATAAAAAGGATTGGTACTGCTGCCTTATATATGCATTTGATAACAGATAGAAATTCCTCCTGAGGGTCATCTTCATGTTTCATGGCTTTTCTGCTTCCTCTGCTGCATCCTCACACAAACCTATAAAGGAGAAAAGATGCTTAAAAATTCAGTGTACTTAGCAACTGCATGCACTATAATGTTGATTTTACTTGTTTGTGAAAGCTTTGGTTATAGCTGGAGGAAACAATTTATTACATGCAACATAGAATAAAAATGCATAACTTGCAAATTCAAGCACTCACAAGTTTAGGAAATATACAAATTAAGACAATGAGGACAATTTCATATCAGCTCATTTATTTATATGACAGATGATGCAATCTTTAAGTTTTAAATTCTGGACTACTCTTAAATATGAAGAAAAATGGCAGAGAATAATCGGGCATGTGATCTGACACACAATTCTCTACTCGATTTTATCTTCACCTTTTTCCAGGTAGAACCGGCAATACAAATTGCAAAACAAAGAAAATTAGGCTCCATAAACTAATTAATAAGGATTTATTTTATTTTATTTTATATTTTAATATAAGACTAACACTTTAGGCAAGGGGAAAATAGCAAAACCCCTGTACAGAAGGTAACTTCTGCTTTAAACCAGGAATATATGAGTTTCCCATCTTCAAATATCTGTGCAAAGGTTAATCCATCTTTGATTGGATATTAATCTTTGCAATAATTAACCTGACAAAATCAAAAAAGTAGGTAGAAACTCATAAAAAGTTGCTTGAAATATTTATGGAGAAAAAGAGCAGTGGGTAATCACAGAAATTTGTATATGCATATACTTGCATAGGTTAATTAGAAGTGATTATTTAACCCAGCAGTTTCTTACATGTCTGCTATTGGTTTAAGCTGAACATGATTTAACCTAAATCCTTTTCAAATGAACATAAAGCAATCCAAAATAAATTGGCTGTATAACCAAATGATATATGAATAATAATACAAGTATCACACAACTTTTATGTAGTATTTTTTCTAATGAGACATCTCTGAAGAAGGCTTCAGAGACCCAGTGAAGTGAAATCACCCATCAGGTCAGCATGAGAATTAAATTTGACTGTCTGGGTCTTCTAAACCCAGGCTAGTTCATTGACTGAAGGCCCAATTGCCTTTGTAATCATGTTCACACAGAATTTAGCAACAAAAATTTACATCATTAAAAAAAAAAGAGGGGGGGGGGGAAGGGGAAGTGTTCATTTAGATCCATGCAATTTCACATGAATAAAAACATCTATGTTACTTTTTTGTTATTTTATTTGTCAGGGTTTTCTTTTTTTTTCTTTTTTTTTTTTTTTTTTTTGCACCATCATTGTCTTTTGGTGCTTGTGGATTTCACTATGTGCATGAATGGTTTTCATAACTGCTGGTAATAAGCCAAACAAATTTTACCTCAACCCTTGAAATTGAAATAAAGTGAGACTAACAGAGAGGCTAACAGAGAGCAGATCAAGGATAAAATTGCCAAGATACAAAAGACTAAAGCAATATAATTTCAGTAACAGCTGGAAGCCCAAGGCCCCCAAAGGACGATTAAAAATACCATGTTAAGAGCTGACATGGGTTTACAAAGGTCAGCCCTGAAATGGTAGTTCCTTTGTTCAAAAATCTTACTGCATAGCACATGCTGGGATGCCAAAGGGACCAGCAGCAGGTCCCATCTTGTTTCATTAATGATCTAGAGGAAGGAGGTAGGTAGCATGATAATGAAATGTGTGGATTATAAGAAACCAAGATGAGCTACAAATGCTGGAAAGGAGAAATTATTATTGCTCCAGGACCTAAGAGATTAACAATGCTGAGAGAAGATGCATAGGATACCATTTGAAATACATCAGGAGAATAATCTTAAACAGATGGTTGCTGAGGAATGCCCCACAGAAGTAGCACAGTGGAAAGAGCTGCAAAAGACAGGTGTTTGCTGTGAAATTGGCCATGTAGCTCAGTGCAGTGTAGAACCACAGAAGCCATTGCAGAGCCCACAGTGAATACTGCACATGACTATACAGTTTTATTGAAATCACATCTGCAGCTGTTTACAGCTCTCTGTACTCCCTAAAAAAGACATTGGAGAATGCCTTACTTTCCCACCACAATCAGGGAAAAGAGTTTGCAAGAGTTTGGAAACAGCTTTCTGCACATACTTCCTAAAAGCTGGACAGACACACGAATAACAAACAGAAAAGAGCAATATGCTTACATCAGCAGTTTGTCCCTGAAGAGCATAGCCAGAGATTTACCAGACAGACCAAGAGGCACTAACCTGTGCATTAGCATTGCCCACTGAGTTGCACATTTCAAGACGTGCAACACTGCTACTGCACAGTGCCCTTAATATCAATGCAACTACATTTGAGGACTTGCTAGAAAACATCTGAGAAACTTAACAGCAGGAAATTAAGGAAGGAAAGGTTTAGAAAACATACTGGGATGGAGGGGTGGGACATGGACCTTTTCCTTTAGTAGGCTGAAACCGTAACATATTAAAAAATAAAATTTAGTTATAAAATTGTAAAGCAAAAATAATTATTGGAGATGTAAAACAGTGCCCAAGATACTCCTTTCAAAAGCTGTTTCTTTCATGAGATGGAATTCTTAAAAATAATTCCTGTGTCTATTTCTGTAAATTGCTATGCCAAAATGGTCAATGTGAATGGCTGCTTGCAAGCTCATGAAACACAGTGGATCAACTAAACCTAATGTGTTAGCTCTTATTATGGGCTGGTAGAAATGAAACTTATAAAAGGATTTACCTCAATTTCACACAGTTTTGCCTGACGGCAGTATACAAAACTTCAGGTAACCTGGTAATACTTCTGCATGGATCAAAGAACTACCACATGAGTAAACTGTGGGAGAGGTGAGCTGACATGAGATATAGACTGCAGCTATTTTTATTGTGTAACTCTAAAATGGGAGGCAATATGAAAACATAGCTTGCAATAATGAGCCTCTCCACCTCTACGCTGTATTTTTCAACATGCTGTGTTTATTAGTCAGCTAGGAGAACAACATAAATTTTGCATTGATCTAACAGGAATATGCTAAATTATAGCAGGTCAGATGACTAAGAAAGGTTTATTATCAGTATATTCTGACAAGCTTAGGCAGATCCTAAGAAATACTTGGTATAAAATTAAGAATTCTGTAGATTAAGGCCCCTGTACCTCATTTCAAAAGGGAAAAACAAAAACAAAAACAAAAACAAAACAAACAAACAAAAAACTTTCTTATGCCCCCATATTTCCCATTAGGAAAGTCTGTGTTTCATTTTATAGACCATGCAAAAATTCTATCAGAATAATACTGGTATGAACACACAAACACACTTTGACAAATGTATATTAAAGGGATAATAGCTCTATCAACACAGTTATAAATAGGGAAACTGTGCTTTTGGAAATAACCATGATAAACAACCTTTGTGCAGTAGGAAACCCCAAGAGTTTCTGGAGAAAAGTTTTCAAAATTAAGTTAAAGTATACGATTGAATTAATATCCTGATTAGCAACATGAAATTACACATATCTGAAATTAAAAATACATTACACTTTCATCCACTTAAATCCCTCAAATTATTATTATATATCTTTTTGTATTTGTCAATCAGAGCACATTAGCACCCTTATGAAAGCAACTTCTATAAACAAAGCCATAGAATATTTCAGTCATGCCAATTCACCTTTTGAAAAGCATGATTAATGCACGCATATTGCTGAGGCACAGAAAGTTCATTTGTAGAACAAAATGTATTTTTGAGCCCTGCAAACCGAGAGAAAGATCTTAGAAAAATAGTTACAGTGACAGAAACACCAAAGAGACAGCTGAAGAAAAAGCAAAACAAAACAGTTTACTGAAGTAATTATTCATGCAGCTAGAGGGGAAAAAGAACATTTAGAGGGAAGGATGATATTTGAGCATGATGGCAGAAGGGAGGAGAAAGGATTGTTTTCTGAAGTTCATACTAAATGGTGTAAGGTTTAAAGATGTTCAGGTTAAATCGTTAGGCAATGGAAGAAACTACCCAGGGAGGTGGCTGAGTCAAGGATACGAGAGGTTTGTCAAGACAGGGTAGAAGAAATCCTAGAGGGGATTAGTGAAGAGGAAGATACAAAGGCTTACAACTGGATGTCCTAAGGGATCTTCTCCAGTCATATCATTTATGCTGCTATGACTCATCCTAAGGAGAACATTTTGGACTCTCATGAATTACTGGCTGAGTTTCTTGGATACTATTGTACATTAGTTTACTCTGAAGCATGCATAAAACTAAGTCAAAGTTGGCTTTGAAGTGCTTAATCTACAATATTCAACACTTCCCAGTCTCTTTTTCATACTGTGACTCAGAAAAAGGGCTGTTATAAAAGAGAACTAAAAGTTATTTTGAGTTCAGATTAAGCTAGAGAAGGGAGGCACCACTTTCTTCAGCTCTTCCCACCTAAAAGAAAAGAGGAAAAAAACACCCTGTCTCATGGCCTGATGGTTAAAATTGCAATTTCTAGATCAGACATAAAACAACCTTAGAACAAACTACAGATTTAAAGAAAGTTCTTCATAAAATTTTGGATGCAAAACTAAATGTTCCAAATGAGCAAAGTTAATAGCTCTTTTTGCTTTTTTGTTAATAAAAGAAGACAGATTTTTCCCAGTACCTTCAAGTCATATTTCTGGAAATCATGATCATTTTCTTTTTAAGAACTCCATCTTTTCACTGCTAGTAATTTTGATTATCATTATAAACTTCTTAAGGAAGTTTATAATGATAATCTGGCTTCCTTTTTCTTAGCACATAATCTTTATTTCTTGGACACTATCCAAAGTGTTTTTTAAAAGGTTTAAGAAAGTAACAATATCTTGCTTATCCCAGTTTAGCTTGGAGTGCAAAAGGGATTAGTGTGAAATCACTGACTCTAATGTGGTGGTGAAGATTGATTATAATGATGGACAAGCTACAAACTTTCCTACAGTGGGCTTTAACAGGAGAAACTGGATTTGATCAGTATTCAGTACCACTTTCTGTGGAATAATAAACTGAGAGTGAGCTTTACCATTCCCTCCCAAGCCACCAGTGAGTCACTGATCACAGCATACATAATTTAAAAATGATCAGACTTTTGTATCTGAAGGGGGAGTGATGGTAGACAAATGAGTGGGAAGCATGAACTGACTCATTCATTAAAGAATTGTGCAAATAAAAGAAATTTGCTCTTCATTTAGGAAGTGTGACTGAGAGCAAAGAGTTCAATCAGTGAACTCCTCTTTGTTGTAAGGGGCTATATACATCACAATGTATAATGTGAAACAACAGTTTCCATCACTCATTTTTAAATGTCCTCTACTAACTGCACTACAAGTCCAAGCTCTATTCGCACAAAATTTTATAAGCCTTGCTAAAAGCTTTCCTTTGTCATTCTGACTTAATACTAACATGTAATAGCAGTGTAATACAGGGGAGATAACAAGTAACAAGGAGGTAACAAGTAAGAACAACAGAAACATTTGACAACTGTCCACAGATTATTATTATTATTATTTTTATTTTAAATGCTTTACAAAGTTCTCGTGCATTCATGCCACTTGGCAGTAGTCATCAATGGAGAATCTATACTATAGATATGGGCACATGGCAACTCAGGTTGAATGTGAAAAGGGACATGTTAGGAAAAGTGACAAAGTTCCTTCCCATGTAATATCTTTATATTCCTTTGTTTTGCAAAGCATAGCAAATAAATATTCCTCTCAATGATTTCATTCTGATAATGAACAAGCTGTGGTGTGCTTGTATTGTATAATACTGTTGTCTTTAATTTTCATTACATCAATTTTGTACATACACACATACCCATAACAAACCCCTAATACAGAATTTTTTATTGAAAAACACACTACCTAAAAAAGAATTAGAGCTGCCAACAACGGATCCAAGGAACAAAAAAGTAGACTGAATTACTGCTCATCTGCTTTAGGAAAGGTAAGGAGGTATGCACCAGTTAACATATCTTAGGACTATTCAAGTACTCAACCTGTAAATGGTAAGAGATCAGACTCCTACACTTATAATGTTGCAAAGTTACTATACTTTTTTTTTTTTTTTTTTTTTTTTTTAATATTCGCTTTATATTTGCTTTATATATTTGCTTTATATATATCTGCTTTATATTTGGAGAAAGCCCAAGACAAATTTATTTTATCTAATGCAAAATTACAAAACTTGAACATCAGGAAAAACAACCAGAGATATGAGCAAAAATTCCCAAGGTGCAAAGTTGCTTCTTCTAATGATCATGGTGATTTTACTTATTTATACATAATATATAATAATATAATATACACATAAAACTGGGAATAAGTACTTTCTAGAAGAAATTAAAAATTGTCCAAAAAAAAAAATAAAAAAAATTTAATCTAGCTTACATTCCTAGATATCAATATGGAGAGAAAAACAAAAGGAATGGGATCATGGTTAGTTTGAAAAAATGCAGAGGAACAAAAAAAATAAAAATAAAATAAAAAAATAAAAAAATCATCCAAAGATGATTACAAAGGAAACTGAATATGCTTGCAGGAAGACAAACTGCATAAAAAGCAGTTACCTATCATGAAATAAGAAATTAGTCATAATACTTGGCTTACCATGAACAGCTATCAAGTGCTAGACATTCTTCTAGGAAAACTTGCAAAATTTTTATTTTTATTTTTTGAGAAACGTTTGTTTTCATTTGGAGATGACCACAAGGAAAAGTTACAAATGACATTTACATTTCAGCTTGAACAGGGACTTCCTACCAGGAAGTGAATCCCTAAAACTGAGTTTGCTCCTCAGTGGCCAATTTCTTATTAGCTACTATCCTTTTGTAGAGCAGTAAATTAATTCAGCAAATTCTAAAGCAAATACAATACAAATCTAAAACTTAATTATGGCCACATGAATGTCAATGGTTCAAGTTATTTTTTATCAAACCTACATCTCATTCAGTGCGACTGAAAATCCTACTACGCATTTCAGAAATGTTGGCTCTTCAATAACTTACTGTTAGAAAAAAAAATATTTGAGCCATTGACATTCATATTAGATACTACGCTACTGTATTAAAAAGAGAGTCTTGGCATAGATGCAATTCTTTGCTTTTTCCTGGGGAGAAGTACTGCTTGCTTCATTGTGATGTGCTTTTGACTTCCCAGACAGAAAGATTTGCCAGCTGATCATTAAGAAAACCGTTTTCTTCCCAGACAAGTGCTCATCATGACAGATACGCAAAACTCCAGGGGTAGGTTAGCTTTAGGGCAAGATTTTCCACCATTTTCATATGAATGGCAGGGAATCCTCCTCCTGGAGACAGCCACCCAGTGTCTGCCTGCAGGATGATCTAAGATCCTTCAAGGATATGATACATATATATACACATATATATACACATATATGTTACACTTTCTACTCCTATAGTCTGACTGCTGTTAATATCTTCAAACATTCATCACCTACCTTTGTAACTTCAGCTAATACTAAGCAAACTTTTCAGCTGAGATAATTTTCCTTTGAAAAATGCAGATGCAGATCAAACAAGCCATTTGTCAAATTCCTGCTGAGTTTGGCATATCAATGTGACTGTAAAAATAAAAATTCTTAAAGGTTTTTTGATACTTTCAAAATCTTCTGGATTATCATTTCACTCTGAAGTATCATAAATAAACTACCTCAAATTTATTTATTAAAAATATATACATAATTAGCAGATCCCATATCTAGGCAGACTACTTCATTCCTAGAGAAAAAGAGAAACTTAAAAGAATCATTGGAGGTTGTCATAAAATATTCATAATCTTTTTCAAAGTTAAAAAATAAAAACACAGTTATTCACAGAGCTCTACCCTCGTTAGTGTACCTGTGTCTTAACTAAGTCAAGCTATTGCAGTTATCTTTTTTGCATGATATAATTGTCAGAATGAAGCTTTCAACAAATTTAACTACAATATATACATGCAAAGTATATTATGCAACATCAGCCTCAGCAAAACATGGAGTAAGTACTTTAGATTTACAAGGATTTTTTTTTTTTTAATGAATAAGTCTGATATAGACATGTATTTAGGACCTATTCTGTGCTTCTTTTGCAAATATAACTGCAGTAGCCACAGAAGTTATATAGTCTCCCCTTTCTCCAGTAGAGACTTACTACATTTTCTTTATAGCCTCTAGAGATTTATTCCATGACCCCTGAGTACCAGAAAGATTCAACAAAATAGAAGAAAAGCCAAAAGAACAGTGTAAATAATACTGTGATTTTGTGGAAATCATAAAAGAGGGAGGGGAGAGAAAATAGCTAAAAGCTAAGTGACATTAAAAATTGCTTAGTGCAATGAAGAGATAAAGAGAATCAAGAAGATGAATTCAAGGAAAGGAATATTCAGCCTGCTTTAATGTCATGTATTCTCCCAAGGAAAATGGTGGAAGCCACATGGCTTATGACATTTGCAACTCAGACCAAGTACTGCAATGAAGACAACTATCTGGCAGTTTCAGAGAGATGGTCAAGTTGATATAACAGGAGTTTTCCATTTCTAATTCCTATTATCATACAACAAATCTGAGGTGCTACAGATTCCTAAGTGTTTTGTAATATTCACAGAAACATTAGATTTTGCTTACCATCAAGCATTCAGCAACTGAATACTCTTCCGTATGTTGTTCCTTTTAACAATGGAACATTACAGTGCAAATGATAAAATCATATTCTAGATTTCCATGGATTCCTCTGGAAATAACATACAACAGGATTTTACCATTTTATGTCATTTTTCCTTTGGAGTCTTGTGGGAAAAAGGGCTTGGTAGGGAGGCAGGTTTGAGGGAAAATATGTTTCAAAAAAAAAAAAAAAAAAAGAAAAACAAAGGAAAAAGAATACTTTTGTGTAATACTTTCCAATCTTGAATTTCACACATTCCTTTTAAGCTACACTATATGAGGAAAATGCTCTAAGAGTTTTTTTCCACATGCAATCTTTTGATAAGTCTCTGTGTTGGCTGAAAAGCAAAGGAAAGGTTATTTAAAATATATGTATATATATACATTAAAGTAACAGACGATGTTTTGTTTAACTGGACACTTAATAAGCTTCTCTCTCTATTCATCAAAAATCCTTATCTGCTTGTTTTATTTATTTATTTAGCCAAAATCATACCTTTGCAAATGCAAAGAATGATTAGGAGGTAGAGGTGTCATGTAATAGTAGTTTGTATTTTCTTCTGATAACTATTCTTAACTGTCTTAACAGCTACCATTATATCAAAGAACTGTGTTCTAATTTCCCTTATTTCTACTACTTTTCCACTGATAACGGTCTTGGCTCATACAGATGGAAGTAGTTCCATCCCCTGTTATGTTCCTGGCTATTTCCAGGCATATCTTGGTAGCAGTAGCTAGAATGGTAATTTCAGCACTTGCAATGAAAATTGTAAAGCTACTCAGATTTAGCGATTCCCTAAGGCCAAAATCTCTGCATTTCTGAGCAATGACTAGAAATTTGAGCCCTCCATCCTAACATCAAAATCAGCAGAGCCAGAGGGAGAGCCGCACTTTGTAGGCCTGAGCCTTTTAGCACTTCTAGAAAGACTGGTGGAAGCCAACACGCCTGCGTCTAAGGCTTGGAATGATGAAAATAACAGTTTTAATTGTATGGATTTTCTCATGGGCTCGGGAAGCAATAAAAACTAAGTATAGTCAGACTGCAGGAGAGCAATATAGCTTTCATCATTTTCAGCGACTTTAGGGAAAACAAGCTCAACTTTTATAGACAAGCAATTCAGTACTACAAATTTTAAGAAAACTGCTATGGGAATTCCACAATAAACTCAGTTTATATTTGAATTACTGTTTTCTGCAAAGACACTACTCAAAATAAGAAATGTAGCCTCATGTAAATGATTTGGTTTGGCTATGGTACAACACAACTGCCTGCCTTAGATCACAGGCTTCTTCTTGAACTGGACATTAGTGATGCAAGGAAGAGCAAACAATTTCATTCTGGTGGTTATGTAATGTTAAGATTATTTACTCATTGATTAATAAGGTGGAGTGTCTGAACAAAGCTAAGAACTCAAAGACATGTATTTTAAGGTAAAAGGGGAAAGGAAAGATATAATGTGGTAAACAATTGCCAAAAAAAATACATTCAAATGTAGTGAGGAGGAGATCTTCTGTCGTGCAATGTTTCAATTCATCAATCACATTGCAGTTCTCTCCAACTTTGGAAGAAGTTTAGAATAATAGAATATCATTAGCAATAACGTTAGAATAACATTAGCAATTGAGTATTACCAATTAATGACACAATTACCAATTATTGGTAATACCAATTATACCAAAATTGGTAATTACCAATTAATGACACAAAAAGATCTCTTGAATTTCCCAGATTCAGCAGTTGTATCTACAAAAAGCTGTCTTTGGAGCTGCTTTACCTCTGTTTAGCTTCTCATCTACCTGAGACATCCTAAAGGTGGTTCAGTCAAGCTTGAAGTTATCCTGCTTGGCAAAGGAAACTCACAGGTCTCTGTATATTCAACACTCTTCTTCCATAATAATGCTGGTAAGGCCCACGAACCTATGCATGAAGACAACAGCATCTAGGCCACTGTTCTCTGTTCTTATATATGTAAGCAATACATAAATTGCTTCTCCTCCTTCTTGGAGGTTTTCCAAATCCACTTTGAAGTCAGAGGAAGTCTTCCTCAACACAAATCTGTTCCTACGTAACACCTGATAGGACAGAAGTTTAAGGTTTACTTGTTGGGAGAAGAGTGAACTACTAATGCATGATACATAATCATCTGCAATTCCAGTTCAGAAAGGTTCCTCCAAACACTTAAGCGTATGATCAAGTGAGATCAGCAGAACTAAACAAATCAGGTATGTGTTCAAGTTGTTGGTATGATTTGGGTGTATGCCCAAGCACTTTCCTAATAAAGAATCCAAGTTCAGCTTTAAATACTTTCCTAAACCATTGACCAAACTTCTCTGATACTATAACACAATATTTCAACATTTATTCTATCAGTAGTGATATCAATACCCTTATGTGTGCATTTCAATATTATTCCACAAATTTAAACTTGCTAGTATACCGACTTTGGAAAAATCTTAGAAATGTGACAGTGGGTTTGTATATCATTCTTTCCTTTTTTTTTCCTCTCCCTTCCTCCTAGATTTTGCAGATGATCTCTGAAACCCTAGTATAAAAGAACTGAAAAGAAAAAAAAAAATTTAAACTACATTTTTGTTCTGAACAAAATATAAATGCTAATGAACAATGTTCATACAGTAACAACAACAACAAAAAAGATATTTTTAAAATCCTTTTAATTTCACTGTGAATGTGTGACTTATAAGTAACGTAGTTATGGCTTTTTATTTTTATTTTTTAAACCTAGAAACCTGGTTACATCACTCAAGGAAATACCTAAATCATATATTACATTTAATACAATTTTGCTTAAAGCTTTCTTTCTTAGGAAACAGATGCTTTTCTGTTTCCAAAATGATCTCAGATTAATCCCTACTTCTACACATGGCATTTCTGATCTCTCACTGTGGGAGAGCTTTACATGATCACACATAGCTCCAAAACTTCCACTGGAGACTCTCAAGGTGATAGCTTGTGGGAAAAAAAAAAAAAAAAAAAAAAAAAAAGTAGAGAAGTAGAGAGAAATGTTATTGAAACAGATTATGTTGCAGCAAAACTGAAAACTAAATACAGTAGATAAAGATTTATCAAAATGTAGACGGAGGTAGTCCCACATTGCTTGCTGCTAGGATCTTGCAACATGCTGCATGCTATTGCTTCTCTCACAATGTGTTTGCAGTTGCTGGTCTTGTTTCTGTAATCAGGGATTTTGTTGGAAGAAAAGCAATATATATCACATGTAAGATGTTTTGAGAGGAGCTGTGAGTTAA
The DNA here is from genome assembly GCA_011076525.1 of Nettapus auritus. NCBI lineage: Eukaryota > Metazoa > Chordata > Aves > Anseriformes > Anatidae > Nettapus > Nettapus auritus. Next base: position 61,495,151 of record CM021766.1, on the reverse strand, counting down.
GTTATAGATTACTTTTGCCTTTTAACCCTTACTTGGAATGCTTTGTAACTGTCTTGCAATCTGTCATCCGTGAAGTCACAGTCTGCAGCCCATGAAACTACATCAAACAGGAAAATAAACATAACCCTTGCAGCATCTTCAGCTAGAGGTGCAAAGATATGCTCATCTGCAAGAAATGGGCCAGCAGAAATCCATGATTGTGAAAGTGAAAACTAGTAGTTCAGTGGTGCATGAAGATGAAACGGAAATGATCAAATTGTAGCTTTAGCAGTATTAAATTGCAGATGATGAACAAGAAAACACTAAAACATACAAACAACAACAACAACCAAAAGTGGACCAAAGTTTCAAATATGCTATTTTAAGGTTGTATCTACTCTCCTCTCATGCCTTCAGGAATGCAAGTAAGACAGCAACACTTTTGAAATAGGTCCAGGTATTAGCAACAAACTTAATGTGTTCCTGTAAGATTACCAAGTAGCCTAGGAAAGACAGTTCCTTTAAGAATGGTGGAAGTCCGCTGGCTCACACATAACATGGCCAGATCTTCTCCACCCAGAGAGGAGAAATCAATTTCTGCTGTTAAAAATGCAGTTTGCCTGAAGGATTTCATATGTGCTACCAGACTGAATCTCTGTGCAGTAGCTTGGAAAGGGATGTCTACTCATTTTTAACAAATTACAGATTTAAAAAAGAATGAGTTACTCTCATATCTATCACACATCATGCATGGGATGAAAAATTAAATGACTTAATGCGTGTAAAACTCATCTGGATCCTACTGAGGTACCGATCTTCTGAGATGCTGCAACACCACGTCCTATTCAAGCCAACACTGTTTTGAGCAACTTCCTAGAAATGCTTCTAACACTTCTTTACCTTCCAAATTCTAGGATCAAAATGTTCTCTGCCTTTATTCTTTCTTTTAAAACTGATCTACAAATCTCTTTATCCAGCAGGGGATGCCACCTTCATGTGCCAGTACCCAAATCCAGCACATTTCAAGCCTCATATGTTGTTCCATGCTCTTTCTCAAGAAACAAAGACACAAGAAGGAGAATGATAAAATCTAAATAGAGCTTTAGATAAATCATTTATCTTTGCAAGGTCTTTCTGTGCCCTTCTGGTATACTGAGCTTTAGATTAGTGCAATCTGTCTAAAACTTTGGATAGCAATTTCTATAAATGTGAATAAATAATTTTAAGTATTTTAATTAGCTAATGGAAATAATACAAGGCTCTACCATATCTTCTTCAAAGGCATGTACTCCTTTGTCCACAAAGCACATTTTCTACTTTCTTAATCAATGGCTGTTCAAATCATGACAGGTAATGGCAGTGGCTTCAGGGTGGGAGCAGAAAGTGACCCACAAAGCTCAATAGGATTATGAGTCAACTGAAGTCATAAGTCAACAGCAGCCTGTAGCTGGTTCTCCAGTAGGTGTTTTACTTCAGCCATTATTACAGATTGCAGTATGGCAATACTGCAGGTTTATGTATGCCTGCCAAAGTACATAAAAAAATATCCAAACCAAACTAAAATCTGCCAGATTCTGAAAATATCGTGTAACACCCTGCTCTTTTATCATTACCAAAGTAACGTTTGGAAGAGCTGACCACAACCACACCCATCCCTCTGTCTGCAAAAGAGCCTGAAGTTTTTTTATGGACAGCCATTGCATTAAATTGTTTAAAGTGATCCTTGGCTATTTGATTGCTGTGATTTAGCACAGTAATAGCAATAATCCAGACTATGCTCAAACCAGTCACAGCATGTCCAAAACTGTTTACTAGCATCAGCTTCAGCTTTATGAGCTATTTTCATTGCCCTTAATACTGAAGTTCCTTCTTTGGCACATCTGAATAGGCCAAGAATATATGAAAAAGAAGGCCTTGTTTTTTGTTTGACCGAGTATTTGATAACAGCACTTAACTGCACAATTTCTTCTTTAACTTCAGATCAGGCTGAAGCCATTAAAAATGCCCAGTGCATTGCAATTTTTAGTTCAAGACAGAACTTCATGCAGAACGTAGTCCCTATGAGACTAAATCTGACAGCTCTTCAAACTCTGTATCAACTTCAAAGCCATCAAAATCAGGTTCCTATGTTCAACATCTTTAAGCAGACTATCAGACATATCAGACTCAGGATTTATGGTTATGCCTTCACTAAATCTAGTCTTTGAGCTAGTACTTTCCCACTGCTAACCATGCCCCTTTCTGTATACCTTCAGAATAGAAAGCTCATCATTGGCAGTCTATCTGGTTATATTATTCAATGAAAATAATACTTTCCATGGACTGGAGTGACTTCTTAACATACAAATTTAATTCTTCATAACATTCGAATTCACAGTAATCGAATGCATAACTTAAGACTTCCAATATCTCAAAAGTCAACATTTTATCATGCAGTCACTTAGGTTAGACAAAGGAAAGGATACTTCCCCTTAAACGTAGGTTTTGTTCAATAGTGAAGGCACATGAGTAATATACAACATAAATTATTTTAGAATCATAGAATCACAGAATATTGAGTTGGAAGGGACCCACGATGATCATTGAGTACAACTCCTGACTCCACACAGGAGTTTCACCATGTATCTAAGAACATTGTTCAAACTCTTCGTGAACACCAGCATGCCTGGGTACACAATGACTGTCTACTGAAGAGAAAACATCCCACAATTATTTTCTTAATGACTTATCTTTAAGATACTAAGAGAATATTTAATGCAAGCATTCATATTTTTATCAATGTTTCTATAAAACTTACCTAACTTTTGCCTACACAATTATAGCAGGTGAAAGGTAGAAGCAGTCTTTCATCTATGCTTAATATAAAATAACATAATTTCTCTAGGAGATGTTTTTACTGTAAATCCATTGCTTATAAAGACAGTGCAATTGAAAACAGGTGGGATGCAGTACAGAGGCTTCTCATCATTCTAAGCATGTAGTTCAGCTCACTCACAAATAGTAAAGCTTCTATGCTTATTCAGTCTTGTACTTTTTGTAAAGCAAAGCCAGTCAATTGTGCCAAATAATATGTTGTCCAATTTGGACTAAACTGAGAACACTAAGCTCCTTTTCCTAGTGAACTGTTCTGTACTTGTATGATTTCTACCTTACAAGAAGACATTATCTATAAGGAAAGAGAATTAAAATCTTTCTAAAGTCAGCACTGTTTCTAATTTCTTATATTCTTGGTTAAATCTTAAAGGTTACTATACTGGAGATTAAAACTTAAAACAAATGTTATCACCATGATATAAAAACACTCACACAATAGCATATAATTAGATAATCATGTGCATACTTATGTGTAGTCACTCTGCCAAATTCTGCATTGTCACTATTGTTCATATTTGATCTGATAGCTGGAAGACATTCCTTAGACCACTTTCTTTAAAACTGTAAACAGTAGATAGTATCATCCTTTATACACATCAAAGATTAACAAGTTGCTAATAAAACCTTTACCACATTCATTTTTGCTACCTTAAAAGTAAAAAGAAGATAAAAGGGTAACTTGCATCTCATTATGTTGAATTGTAACAGTGAGAAAGAAAAACAAAGATAAAGTGGGAGTTTACATGGTAAATCTACTGATAGCTGAACTTGTTCAGATAAAATAAAAAACTATAAATCAATTTGAAATAGTTTGAAGTATTAAAAAGATCAGTTAACTTTCTGGCACCTTTCATTCCTTCCTGCTTACATTATCTACTTTCATAAACATTTTTTTTTAATTCGGATCCTGGCTGGTATCAAGCACTAAGGAGTGAGAGTAAGCTAAGATAGCTGCTTTCTATGAAATCTGGCTTGCCAAGGAGTGAAACTGTCACCCAAGTCTGCAGAAGCAGCTCTTCTGTTCTGAGATCCTTACATATCTTTGAAGGGCCAAGAGGCTGCAATAATGCAATTGGTTGTTTTTTTGTTGTTGTTGTTGTTGTTGTTCTTGTTGTTTTTTGTGTTTTTGTTTTTTTTTTTTGTTTGTTTGTTTGTTTGTTTGTTTGTTTAAGTCTGGTTATCTTGCACTGGAGAAATATATGCTCTGAACTGTGCTGAGGTCTGTGATTGCAACTCAGTTTTGAAAGTGGAAAGTTTTCTTTATAGAAATGTTGGTCTTTGCCATACATTTTCATTCTTAGCTACATCAAAATACAGAAGCTAACCAAAAAAAAAAAAATCCTTTAAAATAAGTATTAGATTGGCAATGTCACTGTAAAATGAATTGTGGTTATGAAGAACAATAGAAACGACAAAGTCTGGTTTCCTATGTATTTCTGTCAGATATTTACATACTCCCTCTCCCACAGTTTCCCCAGCTAAACCCACCTATGTCCCCTCTACTCTTACCTCACAGTACCCTCAGCTGCCCTTCATGTCTAGTAATTTCCTCCCAAACAGGACCTACAAATTAGGCTGGTTTTGAGGTAAGGTTGTGCTTACTTAAGATCAAATCAAACACAACATATAAGTGTTAAAATCATGCTTTCCCCCTAGTAATGTGAACCTTTCCTTTACACCCACCTGACAATTTCTGTGAAATTGGTATGAAATTATTCAAGATGTCTATCTCTTTTCTAAATGCATCAAAAATTGGCCATGAGGGTTAAACAAGGGTGGAGTGAGAACAGGCAAATGTTATGATTACACAGGGTTTCAAAGCAGGTTAAAAAATGAAAGGCATTTTTCTTAAAAATGAAATAATTGGACATTTTAAAGTTATAATTTTGGGAGATTCAAGTTCAGAAAATCCCAATGTCCTATTTCAGTTTGTCCAGTTGCTTTACGTCGAGCTGAAATACATGTATTTTCAGCTTGGCTTCTGGAATGCCATCCCTCTTTCTCTCAGAGACTTCCACTGATGTTTCTGAGGAACTGAGCAAGCTCTGTCTCAACCAGATGTGGTGAACAGACTGGCAGGATCCCAGGGAATCCTTTGCATGCACCCACAACCTCAGTGCCATCAAAGGGGTCTCCACTACATGCCCCTACCACCTCTCTACCTTCCTAGGTAACTAGAAGAGCTGTAGCCCCACTCAGGCCTTCTGGGCCTAGACCTCTCTGAGGGCCTAGGATTTCTGTGAAACTTGTGGAAGCTGATTTCTGTAGGCTGCTCCAGCTGCAATTACTTTGGGCTTGTGCTAGATTATCTCCTCTTTTCCAAACATCAGACCTTGAAGCAAGGCTTGAACAATTTTTCTTCCACACCTGCACTTAAGGAAATACTCCTTAGCTGCAACCTGGAGTTGCTACTTCAGGGCTTAATAGGCTGGAACAAGAAGAATAATCTTGCCCAGTGGAAGAAACTTCTGCCGGCAGAAGGGAATGAGCAAAGAGCTAAGATTTTCCTACAACCAGAAGGGACTGAATAATGAGAAGAACAGGAGCCCATAGAGTGAGCACTTGGTAGTATGGGCTTGCAAAAACAGGTGCTCATTTTCAAGAGGAAGTAATCAGGTTTTTTGTTTTGTTTTGTTTTGTTTTTAACTTATAGTTCTGGATGAAACACTGAATGAGAAGCCTCATCTTCACAAACATAAGAGAAGGATTCTTTACGCTGTTACCACACATCCCTAGATTGCACCAAGCAAAGCAAGGCTTATTGGTGCAGTGGGGAAAGGAAGATGTGGTTATGCATCTGGCACAGGCACACCAAACAATGAGTACCTCTGTGGTGGGGAAATTCTCCGTTGGGAATCTTACTGGGGCACACCAGTTAAGAAAACACAGCATGGTAACATGAAAACATATACCAGCAATCTTCTGTTGGTTACACATTTGAGAGAACAGAATAGTTTAGGCAATTATGATCTCAACGCAACCATGTAGTCAGATGCCTGGAATAACTGAGAATACAGAATTTCACCCAATGATTTACTCAACAAGCCTTTCATTCAAGTTGAGTTTTCTGATGTAAAAACTTCAAGTAAAGAATGAATCACATCTGTAAGGAAGCTATTAATTTCTGCTCAAAATTTGTCCTTTATTTCTACATCAATTTTTTTCTTGCCTCCGCTTCCAGCTGTGTACACATACAATACATTGGTTCAAAAATCATTATCTGGTTTTGTTCAACTCTACATCAAACAAAACCAAAGAGGAAGTAAAAAATAGCTGTTATATGCACATTACAGATCACTTAATCACACATCAAGTGTCATACGAAGTACAAGACAACAATCTTGAATCTAACACACATTGTCTACTGAAATTGTCGCTGCTTTGATAGTTAGTTCAATTTGTCTGTACATAGAAGGATTAAATCTAGGTAAAGCACATATCTGAGCAAACTACACCAAGCGTGAACACTTTCCCTATTTGTGTGGGACCACTTATGGAACTAAGGAGACAGAAATGCACTTTTAGTTTCAGTAGATTTTTCTCCACAGCATACATAATTGTGCAGTAGACTTTTCTCTCCTTTTTAAAATATGTTTGAAAACCAAATGACTTTGTTTTTGTTTCTGTTTGTTTTTTAAAAAAAGATTTGCTTTAATATGTTACTCTACTGCCAGATCATTTTCATCATAAAAACAAAACAAAACAAAACAAAACAAAAGTATATTTTTAAAAACAAATTCTTCTCTGGCTATGACAATGGAATAGGAACTCAGTTATGTGTTGTGTGTCAGTCACTGGAAGAACAGAGTGACAATACTGAGGGTCTCAGCAAAGTGAATCTGGGTTTTATAAACTGGAAACCTGTACTCTGCACATTGGAACTTCATAATGGAAAGGTCCCTACTTATTAAAGACAGGTGTTTTGTTCACCGGAAGGCACTGGCAGACAAAGCCTTCAGCTTTAGTGTCATAACATACTAACAAGAGTGGAACAATCTTGTTATAAAAGATTAATTCTCTCTCAATAAGCAAATGGTGTAGTTCAGAGAGCAAGTATGTAGAGAGATGAGGACAAACTGGACATTTCTTCAGTATCCTAAAAATGCCCTTTCAGCTCATGAGATAGGAAAACAGGCAGTATGGGAACCTAGTTGCACAAAGTTGCAATGGTGCAAGATAGAAAGAGAAGAGCAGAGTTTTATGCTGTTTCTGAGCAACAGGAGGGTCTCTGTCACCTCTGATGAAGGATGTTGACCAAAGATCATGTCTGGTTGTGAAAACCTCAACCAGGTTGACAGATGAAATGGCATACAGGAGCAAAGCAATGCAAGACAAAACAGAGCTCTCTGTGCTCTGGCTAAGCTGAGGTAGCTGAATTCATAGTGTAAATGTAAAAATTTCAGAAAAATATAATTTTATCATGTTAATCAACAAACTAAGAACAACACCAGGAACACAGTTACATCCACACCTATGTCACCTTTTACTAAAGCCTCGAGCCCTAAAGCTATTCCTGGCAGCTGTTCTGCAGAAGTTAATATTACTAAAGACAGCAACTTCATAATTCAGAAATGCATAGACATTGGAACCATGTCCCGCAAGCAGGTCATCTGTCTGAGAATCAACAGGCTACTGTTGCTTTGTTTCTAACCACTTCCTGACTATCGTTTAGCGATTTAGCCTTTCACCACCTGGTTTGTATTTGATTTACAAAAATAAAAATAAACAACCTCCCCCAAGTCATAGCAAGAATATTGCACAGTACGCAGTTTGTGACCAAAGAGGCTAGGAGCTGAGGCAATACATTCTCTGGTACCTAAACCGCAGGTCAGGTTGGTCACCAGCTAAGCCAATATTTCTGGTTTGAAACATTTGCTGAACTCTCTCAAACAATACGAAAGATTTGTTGCAACACTGAAATAGAAAACCAAATTTAAGGACAACTGCGTAAATAAACAGGAAGTTCATTCAAAACCAGTGACCCAGAGGCCAGTTATTTCTGGAATATAAAGAAAATTGACCTGGGAAGAGGTCCTAAATTTTGAAGCTATAGTTCTACTGCTTTCCTTCAATATGAAAGTAGACACAGGAATAAAAATGGCCCTGAAATATAAAAATTAAAGAATGAACTGAATTTTTGAGAGGTTTTGCTGTGGACGTAACTTATTTTTTATTTCATTGTTAATTATAAAAGGCAATTGATGAATTAGCTGAGGTACCTATTTTCTTCCTAGTAAATAATACTGTAATATTTTACTGCTTATAATTGTATATAATATTGTAAAATTGTAAATATTTTGTAAATAAGACAGTCCCATCCTTTGTAATATTTTATGGATAACACAGGCATTATCTACTTTTAATTAACTCGGGGATTAGTTCTTCTGACACAGTTAAGCTTCAGGCTTTAAATAGAATCTGTATTCCAAATGCCTGCTTAAAGTTGCTCACATAGCATGTTTGCATAAAAATACAAGTTTTCTAACAAGCACTGAATGACAACACCAATAAGTTCAGGGACACGCATATTTTACTGAATTTTGATAATCAAGTTCCTTAGTATTTTTTCAGCATGGTGATGAAAACCTGAAAAAAATCAAATAGACACTTACTATCTAACTTCAAAAAGTATTTAGCAAGCATATTTCATTTACCTTGCAAGCTGTGCAATTACTGCTCAATGATGGCAGTAGGACGGGGTGAGAAGAGGAAGAAACACTTCTGTTGACCACCTTCATATTTTCTTATGTCCCACACCTGCTCCACATCCGGTTCCCCGTCTAGTGATTTCAATTCCCATTTTGCCAATACACATAGAAAAATCTATTCTGTGACAAGGACTACACTTACTTTCCTGTTGAATAGTATGAAAATTAAACAAACAAAAACGCATTGGTTAAGTTGCAGTTGTACATATTTGTATGTTGCCAGGTACCATGGCACTAAACCAGGGAAGAACTTTCATTGACACTTATGCTTTAGCATACTTGTATTTTCATTTATTTTGTGGCAGTACTCACAAGTTTAAAGTTACCTTTAAGGAGAAATCTTTCAAAAAGTGCTTACATAAAAGGACAGCAATGGCATATATTGGACCAAAATTATAGCCCAATAGCCACCTTTGCACAGTGACCTGAAGTAGATGATTGGCTAGTGCATAAAACAGAGGGCAAATACAAAGCAACTCCATGTTCTAGCATGCTGCAGCCAGGATGTTTCCTGAACTATAGATCAGTTTTATAACTCACCAGTAGTTTTCAGCTGACATTTCTTTCATAAATTCATCTAATAATTGAACCCGTTTGTATTTGGCGTTTCTACAACAACCTGTTGGAAGACATTCTACAGTTTACAGTCACACAGAAGGGTACTCTGTTATTCATTTTTTCAAAATCTTCTTTCCTGATATTTCATCCAGTGGCTTTTATTTTAGTATGTTGAAAACCACTGAACAATCCTTCCTGACCTCCTCCATGACATCTAAGATTTTCTGTCTCTATCCTATCGCATTATGCCTCATTCATCTCTTCTGTTGTAGAAGAGACTACTATGAAGATCTGGTCTTTAGCTTAAACTTTGCCCTTGGATCTGCTTCCTCCCCTTTCTCTGTCATTATTATTCACATGGACCACAACCTGCATCTCTGCACACCATTTTTTAATAGCTCCTGTGTCTTCACAAGTCTACTGCCTCTGCACACCGTTGTCCTACTAAGAGTAGGAATGTATATTTCTTTGGTTAAGTGGCCACAGCTGAAGAAAACTAGTTTTTATTTCCAGTTGGACTCTTTCAAAAAGACTTCCAGTCATGTACTCTTCCCTCCCCCAGAAGGTATGGGAGGAGGTAGCATATATATGGACAACACTTTTGTTTGCAAAAGGCCCCATTGTTCAAACCGGTGAGGGACATTTGAAACCAAGATCATGAGATTGCTTTCCAGACACCATGCCTTCACCATCACTCCTCAGGTGTCAAGTTCTTGCCAGCAGAATGTCCTCATTCGTGACTGTCACAAGTACAAACAGGACTAACAGAATTAATGGTATGCATAACCAAACCTAATCCCTAAACTGTGAGAAAAGCTGTTTGAATAATTCCTTATCTGTCAGGGCTGTGTTCCACTTCCTCTGCACGTTCCCCACCAAAAAGGGCAGAGATGAGTAGAGTAATTTAGTTGTGGGAAGTTGCTATCATTGGAGGAAGCTCCAGCTGAGCTTGTAATGGAAACCACCTGCCCCTTGGTTATGACAGAACATAATTTTTCATTATATTCCTCTATACTTATTGAGAGAGAGAGATTTTCAACACCATGTTAAAAAAGGAGAAGGTGGTTTGAAAGGATATGTGTGTATGAAGAAAGTTTAAAAAAAAAAAAAAAAAACTTTTTAAATGGTACACCCAGCACGTTGGTGGGTTAGTAAAACAAAACATATACAAAGGGGACGCAAAATCTGATGGAAGAGGCAAAACCAGAAAGGAACAGTTATCCAGCCATTTCTTTTCATCTCAAGATAATGTCATCCTTGTAGACAGTATAAAAGAAATTCCTTCTGCTGATGTAGTAACTGATGTATTCCTAATCTATGAGTGTCCCAGCTCAGGTTCCCAGAGCAAGCATGGAGCACCACTGGCTTGAATCCTTTTTCCTCTCTTCACCTAGTTATGTTTTCTAATCTGGATAAAAGTCATGCTGGGTATGTCCAAAGTTAAAACTCTATGAACTGCTACTCTTCAAAGCAAAATAGTTGCAAACAGGTATGTTTGTATTCTACATTACTTAAAAAGTAACTATTCAAAAATGCTTTATTATCTAAGATTTTGGCAAAAGTTGATTCAAACACTAAAAACATTAGCTCAAGTGTGAATGGAAAAGATGAATAAACTATCAGAAAATACAGTCTATCTTTTTTGGGAATATGACAAGAGCAGCAGTACCTTGTGCTATGGTCTTATGAACTCAGCTGGGATGGGTCATTGCGATACCTGAACAGTAAACATCCAACGAAAAAAAGCTGCTGACAGTCCACAGCTAATAACAAAGCAGATGGCATGCTTTAAATCCGTATCCAACCATCAAGACATGAAAAGAACCAGAAGCTGTGTTTATTAGAGGGGATAACTCATCAAATTGAGCATCATGGTGCTGTGAGTTAAGTTATGGTTAGGCAAAGATCATTTGTGAGGACCTAAGACCAAGGACCTAAACCCACGTTTCTATCCCCTTTGCACTCATCAGAAAGGTAGTGGAATTTAATCTACAGTTAAGAAGGAAAAGTAACAAACAAACTGGCATGCCATCTAACAAGATTCACCCTGCAGTCTCAGTGGGATATGGCATTTTCTTCATGCTCTCTCCTGAACTGTTTTGTAGTGTTGGTATGTACTATTAAATACTTACCGCATTCCACCCCAGGGGTGTCTCTGTTTCAGGGCTGGGTGAAGCGATCCTTATTCAAACATTACTTAGCTCACAAGAGTACTGTGAAGCTTAATTAAATTAATGCCTGTGAAGTGCTTTGAGGTTCTCAAATGAAAGGTGCTGTAGAAATCCAAAGTACTATTAGTGTTTCTAAGGATAGGTAAAACAATTTGGATAAACTAAACATACATAAATCTTTCCTCAAAGCAAAACTTTTTGCAACTTTAGTTAACTTTTAAAAATTATTATTATTATTGTTTTGATTTTAATATCTTTACGATTCCTGACTTCACCTTAACTTGGAATAACCATTTTACACAAGACAAAGCATACTACTGTCTCATTTATGTTCACCCTCTTAACTTAACCTCTGCTCATAATGGCTCTCTCAGTATTTCAAATCACATTGTTTTCAAATATAATTGCCATCTTTGTATCTGTGATCCATTACATGAATGACTTTATTAGATTAAAAATAATCAGTTCTTGGACCTTCAGTCAATCTACAGTTACAAAATTAGCAGAGCAATCAACAGTTATGGAGAGTTAGCACCAGTCTCTAAATACATTGAAAAACAAACAAACAAACAAAAGCTAAAATGAAAATGCAAGCTGTAAGTACCATCATCTTGATTCTACAGACAGAAAAAACAAGAGCTGTTGGACCTGAAGAAATATTATCTTTGAGAAACAGGATTTTCTCCTTAGTTGAGAAACAGGATTTTCTCCTTAGTCTCAGTGACTGGCTTTGGAAAAATACAACTTTTTGTACATCCCAATTCCCAATTGGGACATCTTAGAGAAGTTTTCTTTTCCTTTTTTTTTTTTTTTTTTTAAAAAAAAAAAGGAATTTCAAAAAAGATTATAATCAAAGTACTTTGTTACCATGCAAACAGAGGGCAGCCTTTTGCATGACATGTAACTGAAGACTATATAAAAAATGAGTTTCTCTGTAAACACAGAGTATTATTAAAATCATGTTACAACATGTAAAACATATCAAACAGAAGGTAATTAAATCCCAGAAATCCCATGAAAATGCTTGTTCTCATGAAATTCCCAGCTTAGCTTCCAAATCAAAACAATATGAATGAATATCCTTAAACACAAAAAATGCAGGAATGGCACTTTCAACTCTTTTGAGATTTGTCCTTTGCTATTTATTTCGTTTACAGTTTGGAGCTGAGGGAAGGAAATCTGCAACTCCGTCACCTCCAGGAGAGCACCAATGGATGAGGGTACATGAAATGGTATGGACACTTCTCTTCAGTATCACTCTATTCAGTGCAGACGAAGAGGAAATTGTATTGATTTGATATACTTTGGGGACGTAGCATTTAGTTACAGGTTGTATAATACTACTGTGAGAAACTATTCTTATTCTCAAGTATACATGACTGCTTATGACTACTTCTGTGCTATGGCTAACTACACAGGAACAGCAAAGACTTTCCTGGCTGAAAGAAAGGAAATCCCATTCTCTGCCCTGTTCACTGCAATTGCCGTCTGTGTATAAAAATATTTGCTTGATTTGACTGAATGTATGTGTGTTCTTCTGACAGAACATAGTAACATCAACCAATATAATACCCTGCATGAAGCCAGAGAGTATAATGCATCAAATGTTGCCCAAATACAAAACTGCAATTCAGCAAGCAAATAACACATACCAGCCTAGTGACTTATCAAAAATAAAATACATTCTCCTTAAATGCAACCACAAAGGTGTAATCTGGTCATTATATTAGAACATATACATCAAAAAAGTACATGCCATAGCTTCCACAGTAAACTGGCTCTGAGAGTTTGGCGCATGTTTTCCTTTCCTGTGTTGCCTACCACCATGGACTGAGAACTATTTGTACAGAGATTTCCATTAGTTCTTACAAGCTAAACACTCATTTAGGACATTCCCCTCATTTAAGTCCACTCATGTTCATTATGTATTTTCTTTCAAATATCTATCCAAACACTATTTATAACACTTGCTTCTCTGTTGTCTTCACTTTGGAAGCTGTTTCATATTAAGAACCAATTGCAAAGAAGCAATTCCTCCTCAATTCTTTTCATACATGCCACTTCTCAGATCTTGTTCACAACTCCTTGATTTCTGCCCTAGACAGGTTCAAAAAGCCTTTAAAGTCCCATTCTTTCAATTCCCTTAAAGATTACACACATATCGAGTGGAATCCCTCTTACCTCAGCAGGATCCCCTTCTTTCCTAAAGAACACAGACCTACTTATTTTGTGTAACTAAAACCCTTGAATTACTGCATTGTTCTAACTGTCCTTTGCTCTGCTGTAACTTTTCTTTCTGCGTTTTCCCACTTTTAAAATAACATGCATTCCTTACACAGACCTAAAATTATTTCCCACAGCTATTCCTGAAATTTTAAACAGTGTTTTTTTGCAGTTTAATACGAACAGTATTTATACAACACCTTTCATCCAAAAACAAACAAACAAACAAACAAACAAAAAAAAAAAAACCCACCACCACCAAAAAACCTTAAAGAACTCAACACTTTAAGTTAAATTTTACCATATCTCCATGAAACCCCTCTCTATTTACAATTTTCTTCCCTCTGGGTAAGATTATACCCATGTTACAGAACCAGAATCTGAGGCAGTGGTGCTAACAAAGATGATGGGCATGGCTTCACCCTTGACTGAATCTGATCTGTGTATAGGCTGCTCCTCAGAAGGAAGGTGCACCCTGCTTTCTCCTCCCTCATCGTGTGTCTCTACAAACAGGGCTCCAATAGGCATGCCACTTGCCAAATCAGGGGATGGATCCAGGTGAAAATAAACATCTCATCTTTTGTTGGGTTGCTTTTCAGCTGGAACTATCGCTTAGTTCAGCTGATCATGCCACCACACAGGCACTTACTGGTGGTGTCATCACAAGGCAGAGAAATAGAATGGTCAGGGCAAAAGCATAGCTCCCACTCCTTTCAACATTACCTTTAAATTAAACATGTTTTGGATCATTGTAAAACTGCAGCTATAAATTAGAGATAGGTGAGACAGCTGCTCTAAGGAGTCACTAATACACAACGGTTTCAAGTTTTGCTCACCTGCTTTACTTCTGTCTTATCTCCTGTCTCTTATTCCAGCTTCTTGTCCTTTGTCCTTTTTTTTTTTTTTTTTTTTTTTCCTGGTGGTTTAATGAATTGAGTCAGCTTAACAAAGTGCTAATTCATAGGCAAGACAAGGACTCCAGAGCTGAGAAGCTGGAGCAGGAAAGGAGAAATATCTCCTCTTTCCAGCAAGGAGTGATCCCTTAAACCAGCACAGTTATCTCATATAATTCTCCTCTAAATGAATTCTGTAAGAGTCCCAGCTACCGAATTGTGAGAATTAACCCACAAATACTTACTACTCATGTAGTGCTGTGCTTGCAAACACTTCTGACCTTTATCTCAACAGCCTTAAAGACCATTTGTCTTGCTCATTGTTTGCAAGTATTTGCTGACTTCCTATTTTCTTTCTCAATCTCTTAGTTCTTAATATCTTTCAATTCACCTATAAAGCTCCACTGAGTGTTTACTGACTCCCACATTCCCCTGTTACCAAACTCTGAATCACACTGTTCTCTGTGCACTAATCCCCTTCATCTTCCTAAACTGTTTTACCTTTCACCCAAATTCTTCAAAACTTTTCTCACAGTACAAATGTTGTCCTCCTTTTAACTTTTTCATCACTTAACTTTCCACTTACGACCATGTCTTTCATTAACATATCCCTGAATTGCCGGCCTTCCCCCTTTAACTCTCAGCAGATTCAGTTTGTTTTCTCCACCAGGAAAGAAGGGCCACCTCTCTCCAAACACAATAATGGGCAGTAATTGTACCACTGGACTTAACTTGCAGGAAACAGAATCCCATCCCCACAGCTTGAGACATACAAATCAACAGAGACCATGCAGCTACTGACTGTTAAATTCAGTGTCACAGAGAACTGTCATAATCTAGCGTTTACCTCCATTATCAAGTGTTTTACAAAAATCACAGCACAAGTTTTAACCTGGATTTCACCTTCTGTCTATTGGCACTCCATTTTATATTCTTATCTAACTAGACTGTCTTAATAGATAATGTTGGATGAAAAACAATATAAAAAAGCATAGAACAGGAGCTCATCCATATTCTCAAGAGAAAAATCTGATCCAACATGGTTCTGAGTGTCCAAAAGTCCAATGCTATTAGTGTGAGCAAGAGTGCCAGC
The DNA here is from genome assembly GCA_011076525.1 of Nettapus auritus. Taxonomy (NCBI): domain Eukaryota; kingdom Metazoa; phylum Chordata; class Aves; order Anseriformes; family Anatidae; genus Nettapus; species Nettapus auritus. The sequence goes on along the minus strand of CM021766.1, from coordinate 61,479,652 downwards.
TAAGCAGTAAATAAATGTCCTGTCTCAACAGCAGTATGCCCCACTGATTTGAACAAAGTTTAAGCATCATGCTGTAGCTCTGCTTTCATGAATTGGACTCAATTTACAGCAATGCTTCTCTAGGAAACAGTATATTATCTATTGCTTATATGGCAAAAACATACACACAAAAGCATTCATGGAAGACCCTCTGCTTTGCTTCAGCCTAAAGAATTAAAGAGAACTACACAATAGACATATTTGCAGGCCTGATCTGAGAACAAATTGTGTATTTCTTTAAAATAAGAAAAGCAACCTTCCTTATTCTCAGTACAAGGACAGAATATATTTCACAGTTTTAGGACTTTTAATTATTGGGGCACATTTGGTATACCTCACTTTCTTACACAAATGGTCACTCAAAGAAAGAAACTCCCAAGGAGAATGTAGTCCCGATCTTTGGGACCTTTCATGCCTTTTAACAGTTGGTTAAGAAGCTTCCAAAAGCCAATTTCAATACATTACTACTAAGGGAACAAATTGGTCATCCTGTCAACAAAGAACACCAAGAAGACAACCAGTCTTGTTACAAGATGGGAAAAGATGAAATGTGATGAACATGCAGCTGATGAAGGAAAGGCATAGTGAAAACTTTTCAGGATGGTACTCAGTCTGCCAGAGCTCAAACAAAGCCTTTGATGAAATCACAACTACCCTTGTCTCAGTTTCACAAAAAAAATAGACTGTGGACAGTTTAATTATCTCAGAACCATTACCATCAGCAGCAGTTTCATAATCTTGAAATGCTGCCATTCCCAAAAGCCATTTGCCTGAAAAAAAAAAATCCTTAAAACACAAGAGACTGCCCAAACAATACAGCAATTCTTATACAATCAGACGCCATAACTAATTATTCAAAACAAAAACAAACCTCCACCACCATTCCCCCCATCCATTATTTTTAAACAAGGGAACAAAGGATGTAAATTTTATCCAGAAATATTAGATTTTAAAAGGAGTAAAAATATCCAAAAATCAAAACAGATGAACACTGCAGACTTTTTTATTATTTTTTTGTGTGTGCCTGTACGTGCACAAAACTGATTCTGTGCTGAAGGAATGAGTACACACACTGTTAGTGCTCCTAACAAATGTAACAAAAATAATAAGAAATAAAAGCAAACTCTTGGGAGC
>CM021766.1:61401280-61476065 GCA_011076525.1 Nettapus auritus | reverse complement strand
AAAAAAAGAAAAAAAAAAAAAAGCCTTCACTTCCATTGAATCAGTCAAGAAAGGGATAAATTACAAAACAAATTCTAGATGTAACCGGAGTTGAAGTGAGGTGAAGTAGTAAACTAAAGAGGTACAGCTTGCATCCTGCAAGACATTTCCATGAAGTTTACTGTTGTTGTTTGTTTTTTCATCTGTGTGTGTTTTGTTTGGTTGGTTGGTTTTGTTTTGTTTTTCTGTTTGTTTGGTTGTTTTGTTTTTTTTTTTTTCTTCTGAAGGCACACGGAAAGGCTATTTAACCAGCACACAGAACCCTAACTAACAGCCTTCTCCTGAACATGGTCAAACACTTGGCTTCTTACAGGCTGCCCTTACACAAACAGGAAGAAAGCACTTAGATCTAGCAGCCACTACATCTGTTTCTCCTGCAAGACATTTGGGATACTCTGCTTGGCAGTTTGATTAGTCCCCCAGGGCTCAGTACCAGGGCCAGTTCTCTTTAATATCTTTATCGATGGTCTGGATGAGGGGATTGAGTGCAACCTCAGTACGTTTGCAGATGACACCAAGTTAGGTTTATGTGTCAATCTGCTCGAGGGTAGGAAGGCTCTGCAGGAAGATCTGGGTAGGCCTGACCGATGAGCTGAGGCCAACGGTGTGAAGTTCAACAAGGCCAAGTGCTGGGTCCTACACCGGGGGCACAAAAACCACAAACAGCACTGGGGAGATGAGTGGTTGGAAAGCTACCTGGCAGAGAAGGACCTGGGAGTATTAGTTGGTAGTCAGATGAATATGAGCCAGCAGTGTGCTCAGGTGGCCAAGAAGGCCAACAGCATCCTGGCTTGTATCAGAAACAATGTGGCCAGCAGGTCCAGGGAAGTGATTATCCCCCTGTACTCAGCTCTGGTGAGGCCGCAACTCGACTACTTTGTTCAGTTTTGGGCCCCTCACTACAAGAAGGACATGGAGGTGCTTAAGCGAGTCCAGAGAAGGGCAATGAAGCTGGTGAGGGGTCTGGAGAACAAGTCTTATGAGGAGTGGCTGAGGGAGCTGGAGAAGAGGAGGCTCAGGGCAACCTTATTGCTCTCTACAGGTACCTGAAAGCGAGGTGGGGATTGGTCTATTCTCCCACGTGCCCAGTGACAGGACAAGGGAGAATAGGCTAAAGTTGCACCAGGGGAGGTTTAGGTTGGATATTAGGAAAAACTTCTTTACTGAAAGGGCTGTTAGGCATTGGAATAGGCTGCCCAGGGCAGTGGTTGAGTCACCATCTCTGGAGGTCTTTAAAAGATGTTTAGATGTAGAGCTTAGGGATATGGTTTAGTGGAGGACTTGTTAGTGTTAGGTCAGAGGTTGGACTCTGTGATCTTGGAGGTCTCGTCCAACCTAGACGGTTCTGTGATTCTGTGATTACTTCTACGCCGTATCAGAAGGCATAAATATGTGTTTGTGTCTGTGTATCTATGAGAACACACGAGTTAGGAATAGGTAGCAAAACGTTTCTTAAGCTTTCACTGAAAGTGTAAATATTTAAATATTTTGCAACAGCTACATAGCCTAATATATTGGTGAAAAATAATTTATACCATCAGTCTTTACAGAATTCAGATACGTGTTAGCTGAAATTACAAATAGGAAGAAAAAAGAGAGTCAGAAATATACCATATCAAACAACAGAAAAATACATCATAAAACACGCATCTTCTATTTGGGACTTCAAATAAAACTGAAAGAAGGGAAAAACAACACCATATATTGTCGACAGAACAGAAATGTATTTAACACTTCTTCGATCTTGTATAAATAGTAAGCTTATTCTATGAAGATTTATGACACTAATTCAACTAGATTATTTATTTTAAATGAGGTATTTAAATCAATTCACAAATGGATTGTTCCACGCCAACTTGGATAGTTCACTGGCACTGTACAAGGATTTTAACATAGTAGCCCTTTTGGCAGGGGAGGGGAAATAATCTTGTTTTCCCTTTCCCACCAAAAAAAGGTTTTTCTATTAGAAATATAAACTTGAATCCAGGGTGACAGCTCATCTCTCCCTAAATCTAGGCATGTTTTTTTTAAAAAGCCTATGAAATTATAAAGAGCTAGGAATTATATACAAAATAAAAATATGACAGAAAGGGAAGCTTTCATCTCTCATGGAAGCAAAGACTGTTTTTGTTGATACATATGGAAAAAATTAGGCCCAATTATATGTTGTGCTTTGGCAGTGGGGTTCCAACTTCACCACAGGCTTATTTTTTTCACAGATATACCATTACAGCCAATTCTACCCTTGAACATTTGAACTCAAACCTTGTAACACAGGCATTTTTGTTGCTAGATTACTTGTACCCTGGATGAAATGCTCTGTGTTACCGTTTTACTATATTTAGAGGTTAAAAAAGGGTTATCCATATAGACTCAAGAGAACATATATTCATAAAAATATAATAAACTTCATATGAACAAAGCACTGTTTATTGCAGCATAGTTTCTCATTTTCTAAGTTGGATTGTGAATTACAGTCCTTGATATCATGAGCTAGATATCCACTTCAATGAAGTTTTTAATACAGCATAACCTTTTTATCATTGTGATAAATGTTTGAATGAAGACAGTTGGTTTTGCATGTTAAAAGGTGACATGGTAACTGAAAGAAACCAATCTAGCTAATACTTCAAGCCAGAAATCTTGACTATCAAAGGGGAAATTATCAAAAGTTTCAGAACTATTTTGATACAACAGCCTGATACGCTAATTTAGTAGGGCCCATAGGCTGCATAAGTATATATATCACATAATTACCAGGATAACTCTGTACCTGGCACAGAAAGACTGTATGCTGTCACTCCTCTGAGATTTTTCAGAGAAATAAAATATCCTTAGCTAGTGTGGGGTTGCAAAGCATTTTCTCTTATTCTGTAGATACAGGACAGAGGATCCACCCCTCCTTTATATCATAAATGAGACAATCCAGCCAAAATCTATAGCCAGAACTTGCAATCCCTTATAAAAAGTAATGCAAATACCAGCATTTTTCTTCTACATTCCCTTATTCCTCCCCATCAGAAAGTGACAGCAGCTTTAAAGACAGAAGCAAATCAATGGAACTCTTGACAGCTAAGGACCAAAAAGATGAATGTGATGTGGTGAGAGACAGGAGAATAAAGATGGTCAGAGTCACGAAAGAAAAAAAGTCTTAGAAATAGGTATGGGTATAATTTGTATACCCATTTGTATATAATTTGGGTATAATCCATCATCAGGAGAAATGATGGAAAGGAAGCCATGGTGAAGTGATCTTAACAGTCAAGGTAGTGAATGACCAGACTGAATAACAGTTTTACTGATGTAGATGATGCCATAAGGAACAGATTTTATAAATACTAAATTGAAATTGCAGAACCTAAAAATCATAAAGGATAAGAATGGGGGGGGCTGGAACAAACCCACATATGAGAAGTGTGAGATTTGCACATGAAGAGTGTAATGGCAATTCTATTAACGGTCACTTTAGAAAGGACAATTAATAACACTGGAAAATAAGTGTTTTAAACTTGTAATCAGAAGTCTACTTCCAAAGGCCTAGAAAATCATATTTTTTTTTTTACAGTTCTGCAGCTCTTCTGGAAAAAAAAAAAAAAATTATATATATATATATATATATACATATATATTAGTTTGCAAATCAAAGCAGTTTAAAAATTCCTAATGAAGCCATAAACATCTCTGGCTTAGTCCTTATATAAGCGAGAACAGTATTATTTTATTATTTGAACAGAGAACATGAAGACACAGGTATCTTAAAAATCTGCATCAAACAGGTCTTCTTTGTCTTGTCTGAAATACCTTTGTTAAGCATAGCTATATCTGGACTAAAGATACAAGCTTTCCCAAAGTCCCAAAGATCACAGGAATAAGTAAAGGTGGCCAGGTTGTCTGTGGTCTGGAAGAATGAAATGCCAGAGGAGGCAAGCCGTCAAACATCTACCTGTGGCATTTCCTAAGTGCTTAATGTATCTTGATATAGCATGTCACCTAACTGAAATACTATAACAATAATTGTGTCTTCCTGTACTTAGATAAGAATGAACATTATATGCAGAAAGTGGAGAGGGACACTAAAACCTAATGTAAAGGACAAGGAAGAAATATTTAACTTAACACATGCAGTGAATACTAATAACTTGAGCTATTGCGGCATACAGGGAAGGGTACTGGCATTCTCCCTTTGTGTAGCAAAGAACAAGGAAAGTATTATTTTCAAATGGATTCATCTTTGATAACAACTATATTAGTATAATAGAAAAAAACCTGCAGATTCAGATGAGTTTATAGTAAACCTTAAAATGACAAGTTCTTCAAGAATCTGCAAACTATGTGTATCCTAAATAATTTTTACAATATATCCTTGCATTTCAAGTAAAGGAAAAAAAACAACGTGGCTTGATGTACCCATCTTTATGTAATCTTTGGTGATGGCAACACTAGAAACACCTTTTCTGATGTCTGTGCAGTCATGTAATCAATTTTCTTTCTTTAGAATTAATGTTGTTTGAAAATGGCAACAATAGAAATCATTATTATTAAGCAGAGTGTGAATTAAATGGTTTATTTGAAATGTACATCATTCATTTTGAAAATGAATATGAAAGATCTTTTTAAGAACAAAGTATCCCTTCCAGTTTTTCACAGGAAAATACAGCTACTATCCGCAATCTTGACAGTAGGGAACCACATGCTGATAAGAACATGTTGTCTGGACAGTGTAAAATTATATAGTTCTGTAGTCTGTTACTCAGTTTTCATTACATACACAGAGTAAGCTACAAATTCTGAAGCAACATAGTGCTCGCTTTTAGAGCAATAACCCTGTCATCTTGATGCTGCATTTCCTCTGGATTAACCAAATCAAATTTGTAAGTAAAAGCAGGGTTTGATAAAATGACTTGGATACGAACTTCATGGTAAGATTTTAGAGATGGTATTTAAAAAACATGAGATGAACAGAAAAAAAAAAAAAAAAAGAAAAAAAAAGATAGTCTTCTAATATCTATTGTTTATTTTCAATTTTCCTATTAATGAGTTTGTAATCCCATAAAATTTAGGCTACCCTAAATTAGGAGTAAGAAAGTTATCAAAAATTAAGAAACAACTGCCTCAAGACAAAATCATTAGAAATTGTTATTACATATTAGCCAGAGTACACCAATTTTTTAAAAACAGCAACTACTATTTCTAGGTTTTCTCTCCAGCCTTACCAATTCTGTTTCAGAATATAAAGCAGAAAACCATCCATATTTTTGTTATTTTTTCAGTAACTCAAAATGGGATAGTACAGTGAAAACTTAAAAAAAATATATCTATAATCAATCCTTTAAAGGTGGACACACACTGAGATTACTTAAATACAGCTTATTTTAAAAAAAGGAAGGAAGGGAGGAAGGGAGGGAGGGAGGAAGGAAGAGCCATTTTACATTTTATGTTTCCTGGAATGTTTCCTAGGATAGTTTCTCATGAATGACATTTCATTTAGTAAGACACCAGACTTTCTCACAGTATTTTTAATGCACAATGAGAATAATGCTGAGATTGCACAACCTTAAACTAGCAAATCTACCTAAGTGCTACAGAGTACCATGTATATTTCACAGAGTGACTATGGAAGTAGCATAACTGTCTTCATATGCCATTTTAATTTTTTGAGTTAAAGGTTGCTGTTGTTGTTTTCCATTCAAATAAAAGAAAAAAAAAAAAAACACCTCTGACTATTCTGTCTGCATGATGAAATTAAGCTTCAAGTAAACCTCACACAACTGGCAGAGAAGCAGGGCAGTGATCCACTGATTGGATTAGCTGTATGCAGATGGGTTTATTCAGGAAACTTAGAGTGATTAAAAAATAAAAAAAAGAAAAAAAAAGAAAAGAAAAAAAAATGTGGGAAGATAAATACATTAATAACATTTCCTATACTTTGTGAGGGGAGTATTTTTAGAACCCTGGTGGCACACACTACAACTATCTTAATTCCAGAAAGAGATCCTCCAAGATGACATCCATCCAATTTTGCCTTACACATTTTGGATCTCAACATTAAATAAATTCACTTTCACATTCTTAAGCATCCCTATGTTCACAGGCACTCTGGAAACATTTCACTGCAATCCTTTTCCTCTCCCATGCCTCCACTGAGAATTACACAGACCACAGTTTTAAGAAAAACACAGTTTATGAGTCAAAAAGACTGTTTGGGGAAATACAAAGTGGATGACAGATTTGTAATACAATATGGGACTTGCATATGTATGTGTAGAGGCATATAGGTTAAATTATTGCCTGATGGATTTCCCATGGCAGTCAAATATAGGCAATCATTCTGACCTTTTAAAAAGTTGCTCTTTGGTACTCCGGTGTTGAAAAACAATCATCAAAAATTATTTTCTGTAATAAACAGATGGCTCACCTTTGTAAAGGAGCTCTCAAGTGTTCAAGGGCATGGATAATGATTCCTATATTTCCTTACATCCCATCTGCTGGTCATGAGGAAAGGAAAAAGGAGAAATAACTGGAGTAGCCCTTACTCTGAATAGACTCTTGTTGCTGGACAGCCCTTTGGGCACTGAACATGCAATTTATAACAGCTATTAGAAGAATGATTTTGAACTCCAAAGAGGAGCAAACAGAACTATACTGCTCATGTATTTTAGGTCATCTAAATCTGTTAAGTCAGTGAAAAGCAATCCAAGAAATCAAATTTTTATTGGACGCATCTTTTGGGAGTCTTGCCTAAGTAGCGTTACTACTTTTTGGCCGGAGTGGGAAGCAAAATTTTCAACTTTAGGGTATTTCTACTGCAAAGAGAAAATGATGAAAAAGTTGCTTTTTTTCTCTGAAGCAGCTTTTCATTAGCAACGTTATTTGCCTTTCACTCATGATTGAGTCCCATCTTAGCTCTTGCTTTGCTTTCTTCTGAGGGCACATTTTCATAGTTTTGTGTCCCACCATTGTCCACAGGCTCGGTTTGTTACGTCTTTCTGCGTCTTTATATACAGAGACAATGAAGGTTTACCATGAGTTGTGAAGGGCATCTCTGTGAAGGTAGCTGAATGGCAGTAATAATGATGATGTGGAAATAAGGAAAGGCTACAGGCCTGACAAGGTTTCTCAGTATGCATGAGGACTGCTTGTTTGTGCCACCCCATTGCCACTGCTGGGGCTACCAATACTAGAGTAAAGCTTCCTGTGTTAAATTAACATTCACTTACTTGCTTGGACTTTGCAGCCCACACGTGCTTTGCTGTGATTTATCTCAAAGTGGTAAAATACATCTGTATTTTGGCTGGAAACAGCATTTCCTGCTTTCCCAGTTGATTATAGTGAAGTTTTGCCACTTCTTACTCTAAACAGAATCTTACAGTGCAACATAATCATGGTGTCAGAATTAAAAATTAAATGACATTTTCAGAATTATATATTCTGGAATATATTTTATATTATATAATATATATATAATTTTTAAATGAAGACTATTTTGATTTTTAGTATAATACAGCATTTTTTTCAGATTCCACATAAGTAACATATCCACACACATGCATAAAATCAATATTTTGATCACTGATTTACTAACTCTTTCAAGTAGAAAAAAATCCTTTTTCAGCTAACATTACCCCTTCAGTTCAGCTCTGCTACAATGCTACTTAACTAATAATTTCATTTTAATGATGCTAGGAAAACACTATGAAGCTATACTTACAGTCCTAATTACTCCTACAGCGATCTACGGTGGTACTTTCGAATATGTTCATCTTTTACTCAATACACTATAAATTCAATTAGCAAGCTATACGGTTCATACTTAAATTAATATACTTCACAGAAATTCTTTATTAGTAACAGGTGTACTAAATACTTCATTACTGTTTGTAACAGCTGCTACCCTAATTATGATTTATTCAAGCGATTAATGTTAAGACTTTGATGTAATGTAAGATAACTGTTGAGCAGCAAATAAAAGAGATTTAACAGTATATATACCATTCTCAGTAACTGAATATCAACAACTGTAATTATCTTAAACTTAAAAATATTACACTTTTCCAGGCAGTGATTGCCCAAGTGACATCCAACAGCAGAATTTTAATGATGGTACTTTTGGGATATTTTGGTTCATTGCCCCAACTTTTTTTTTTTTTTTTGTACAATTAATACCTCATCTGTCTCTGTATTTTAGATTAAAAATGTATTTAATTTTCAAAGGCTCGACACACAAGGACAAGTCTAAACATTCTGAATAGTGAAATTAGATGCTTAGGAATTCTTAAGCTAATTAGAAAGTGATTTTTTGTTGTTGTTTTGCTTTGTTTTTCTGAATTATGTCATAAATATGGAGTTTTATAGGCTGGGTCTAATCTATTCTTTGAAAAGTTGTTAAAAAATTTCTTCCTTCCAAATTTCCTCTATTCAAGCAGGAACTTGAATATGGTGATTTATTAACTACAATATTCAAGACTGACATTAACAACTACAATGTTCAAGACTGACATTCTTAAAGTAGTTTTGCCTTTTCTGAGTCTTCTTTTAACTTGTCAAAGAAAGAAACCAAGGTCTGGTTGATTTCAATGCAAGTGTACAGAAGCTGCATTATATCACTGTCCACCAGTATAGATTTCTTCTTCTCTTACATACTATTTATAAATGAAAACAGATGAACTCAATAAAACGTAAGTCTACAGAATTATGGCTTCCTTTATTCTAGTGGTAAAGAAGTTTATACATAATTTGCCCATAATTTTATCTAGTGGTTTAAACTTTTTCTTGAACTCAAAAAAGGAACCATTCAGTTTAAAAACCTGATGGTTTTATTTCAGTGCAATACATCATATTTTCTAATGCTAGCAAATATGGATCAACTGAACAGCACTGACCTACCTCTATTTGATTATTGAGAAAGCTTCCCTTCCTCAGGCTCAAGCCTAAAGTCTGGACCAGTACAATGGACCAAGAAAACCAGTAGTTTTATCAATAACAGAGACAGGGTGGCTTAAGAAGATGGAGGCCAAATTCTCCTTTCACATTAATGATGTCAGGAAATTGAATCTCCTTTATTGGAGAGCAGAACTTTGCCCTCTGTTATGCCAGTACAGTATTAGCAAAACATACCTCTCTATACATTTCATAGTTACATGTCAAGTTTTATTTGAGATATATATTAGAGTTAAATGTTTTAGTATCCTGCCTATTACTCTGTTGGCAAGAACTACTTTGTGTTTATTTTGTTATTTTTGGGTCAAACAATAACTAATTATCAAACCCTTTATGTGCTTCCTGGGCAACTCTAATGAAAACCAATTCTAAAAAGTGACTGACGTATGGCAGTACCATGTATTTCTGAGACACACAAATACATGGTAGTGATATGTATATTTGAGACACTAATAAAGTAAAAGGTAAATAGGAAAAGTTCTCCCCACTAGTTCCAGAACAGAGGCCAGATCTTCATTTCACATAAAGTGGCACAAGTGCATTAACTTCAGCAAAATGACACAGATTTTACATTCAGTGAGTTTCTGGCTTTTCAATACAGGCACTATTTCTTACAAAGCTGTAATAGAAAATACAGTAATAAGAATTTAATTTGTTATCAGTTTCACTTTTACCTATCAATTGTCTTTGATACATGAGCAGGGGAAAACAAACAAACAAACAAACAAAACAGTAGATCTATTTCACCTATGGCAACAGTGCAAAAATAAGGCATCAACTTTGAGACACTAAAATAAATTCCTCTGACAGATCACGGAGAAAGGAATTCACAACTAGAGAGTAATCCGCTGTCTTATATAAGATACCCATCACAGAGTGGGATATTTCAATAAATAGCATTATTAGAATCTACTGAAAACATTTAATAAAGCAGGCATAATTTTGTGTGGGTGAGCTATCCCTGTCCCTGAGCCTCTGCTTAAGGGGCAGGAGCTCCAGCCCCAGCCATGCTGGGGCTTCCCCTGAAGTCACTCCAGTTCTCCAATATTCTGTATGTAATGGAGAGCCCAAACTGGATGCAGTATGCACATGTGGCCTAACAGTGCTGACTAGAGGGATATAGCCCCTTCTGCTGACCTACGGGACATGCTCCTGTCCATAGGAGCTAGATATTTCCAGCCTCTACTACTGCACACTCAGGGTTTGTGCTCAGCTTCCTGCCCACCAGTCCCTAGACCTTTCTAGAAGAGCTTCTCCCCAGTATTGCTTTAACAGGTCAATCTTTCTCAGCTACGGCACTTTGTATTTGTTCTTGCTGTATTTAATAATGTGCCCATTGATCCTTTCCTCAAGGCTCTCAGCCCACCCCTGAATGGCAGCCCTTATCTTGAGGATATTGAATGCTTGAGGATATAAAATCCCCTATTTCATGTTGTGCATGCCTTATGAGAGTGCACTCCAACATCTCTTCCAGCTCAGTGATAGATATGTTCAACAGCATGGGTCCCAGACAGACAACTTTTGTGTCTGGCCTCTAAGTAGGATATGACCCACATTAACTACTACCCCCTAAGCCCAACCACCGAAGCAGTCATTTTCTCATCTACCTGTCCCCCACACCAGACCACAAGGCCCCTACTTGGATTTACCCTTCTTCTTGTTATTACAAAGTAGAGCTGTGTTTTCATGTAAAATCTTTTATTTTATTCTTTATACCTCACAAACTGTGAATGGAGTAAAGGAGACTTAAGATAAGGAAGCCAAAGCTTCTTTACAGAATTTATCCTGTTAGTGGAGTTACTGATACACGTCAGCATTTATATGCTGAAATATGACACCTCATTTGGATAATAAATGTATGCTTTTATGATATTTCTTCAATTTCTTTTATTCTTTTTCATTTTTATAGTTTAGGTCATCTTATCATCCTGTGCCATGCCAAATTTAAAATATGACCATTGCAATTAAGTACATGTAGTTTCTTCTCACCTCAGTTTGGTTACTAAGTCTGCCACACTAGCAGCAACATAACTTGGTTCATCAAATTTAGGCTATATATTTTTGATACTTTGACAACTGTCTGGATTGAATTCTGGTTGAATTTTAACAAGTTATGCACCTCTTTTTATGGAGATTTTGTCCAAAAAAATGTTTGTAATTTTTAGGCCACGATTTCCTTTCCGTTTAAATGTTTAAATGACTTGCAAATTTACTTTGTTTCTTTTTCAGCAAGACTGTAGTATTAGTATCATGCAAACAAATAAATTTTCAATAAATGTCTTATTTAAAGGGAAACTTCCAGCTTGTAAAGAACCCAAAAGTGCAACATAATGTATTCTACTTTATATTTTCAACAAGAGACTTCAATTTTTCCTTTTTTTTTTTTTTTTTTTTTTTTTTTTTTTTTTTTTTTTTTTTTTTCCCCATTTAAATTATTAAAGGTAACATTTCTTTCAGACTTGGAAGGTTATCAATGACTTAATGGTTATATCTGGAATCTTAAAGCCTTGTGATTGTATCTTAGACATTCTTTCAATTACATAATCTGAATTGCTTTGAAAGCTCTATCTACTTCCTTAGTTTCCATGAAAACCTTTATAAGACCAGAAAGTGTATTCTCATTAACAAAATAAAAACACAGTTGGTGAAATAATCAAACTAGGATGCAAATAATAATGATATTCTTGTTTCTAGGTACATGCAAGGAAAAACTGTGGTTAATAAGGTGTCTTGGAAAAGTTAACATAATCAAACAATGGATATTTGGTTCCTGTTGCAAACTTTGGCAGAAAGTCTAGCACTACAAACAGTAGTTTTTCTACTTGTTGAGAGTGTAGCTTCAACATTTTTAATCAGCCATACTAAACATATTATAATTTTACCATCATGAAAATATGACCTTTATTTTTGTACTTGACTCAGTCACTGTGCTTTTCACAAGAATGGTGTAAGGCTCCAAGTAATATAATAATAATAATAATAATAATAATAATAATAAACAGATTTGTTTGGCAAATTTAAATATCTGACTGTCTTCTTGGTTTCAGAGAGTGACTACTTTCTTTCTGTCATAACTTGAAATATGGTCAAATGATGAAATAAAATAGATATTTATACCTCTGATCTGATGATTCCATTGAAAATAATAGCTTGTTCTTTTTTTATACCAGTATTTGGGTGGTTCTTTAACTCAGACTCTGACAAGAAAAACATTAAAAAAAAAAAAAAGAGAGAGAGAGAGAGAATGATGTTGGGAGGGTCTTGGATCCCACCAGTGACTAAATCAAAGTCAGAAACATTATCCAGAAAATTATTAGCTTTCTGGTGGTTCTGCAAAAACAGCATATTACAAGGGGGACACAGGAGAAAAGTCAGCAGGCTACATATGCCATTCTGAGATAAATGAGAGTTGGCTGGAACTAGAAGTAGGGCCACAAGAAAACAAATTCCTGAGGAAAGAAATAGCATCCCTGATTATCCCTTATGAGAGAGAAGGGCCACCTTTGTAAAACAATTAGTTCGTCAACACAAATTCTGTAAAATGCAGAAGCTACTGTTTCTTATCCAGGCACAAAGAAAACCTTTTCAGAGGAGAAAACCCAAACTCCTCTCCTTAATTGATTTTTCAGTACAGAAATAAAGTAAAGATGTTTAAAGAACAGATTTTAAATGCAGCTCTGTCTGTCAGGACCAACTGAAATCCCAGCAAAAATAAAGGACATTGAAGCATTCAAAACTTTTCAAGGTTATCAGGGATCTATCCCAGATACAAATGATACCTGAGATGGAAACAAGATTCAATTGATATTATTATTCTTTCTATCCTAGCCACAGAATTAACAAAAATCTGCCTAACCCTCTGCAGCTTGGACAGTATTCAGCCAACAAACCAAGAAATCATTACTCTTTACTACAAACATCGGTTTCAAATCATTTCAGTAATATAACTGGCCTATGGAATTCACTGCCACAAGGGTAAATTTAACAGAATTTCCAGAATTTTCTAGTCTGTAATCTAAATATTGATAATCATATGAAGGTTAGGATTCATTGTTTGGATTAATCATGTGAAAAGCTACTGAAAAGGTAAAGTCTCATTTGATCAAACACTAGGTTAGGTTCTTTGTATTCTGCTGGTAGCATGAATCCACCATGACTGTTTCAGTCTAATCTTTTGTCATTCAACCTCTACTCGTCTTTAGAACTCAGGTATGATTTGGCCATACTTTACAGTAGATGATCAATCAGATCTGCTTCTCTCTTACAACATTGTATTCAGGTTGCTGGGAAAAAAGATTAGTCAGAAATGCAAATCACAGCATTAGGAGAGTCTTGGAGACATATATACATATATATATATATATATATATACACACACCTTTTTTTTTTTTGGTCAGAAACACTACAGGAAAGCCAGAGATGGGCAGGTCACAGTAGGAAAACAAGTTAAACAAGTTTCTTTGAGAAAATATAAATACTGGTTCTAAGTCAAAGGCCTTTGAATGTTGTATAACAATCATTCTAAACCTCAGCTGGCATCCTACATGCAAGTAAAGTCTGTAAGCCATCACAGTTATTCAAATTGAAACATTTGAAAAAAACTGCATAGACACACTTACATAAGCTAAAGCAACAGCATAAAAACAGCAATACGATCAATAAAAGAAGATGAGAGCTTCTGTGGCTTCTGTCCACACATCCAGACTGAAAAGAGTAGAGTTATAATTTGAACTCTGTAATAGAGATGGATAAGTCATTTACCCCATCCTCCCCTTTCATTAAAAGGTGATAATTCTGACACTCAACAGTGTTCCACAAAGGAAGTTCCAAAAATACCATCACGGACTCATACATCACCGCCTAACACAGGATGTGCTTAATGCTAGTCAATGTACCACTATTCCATTAACACCTTCCTTTAGCTGCTCAGTTCACTAGCACATGACTCATTAATGTCAGAAAGAGTATCTTGTAACATTGTAAGACTATTCAAATTATTATTATTGTAATTGGCATCAGCCTAAACTAAATTTACTTTTCCCACAGCTAACTGTGAGCATCAGATGTGATTTAAAGGTCACACATTTCTGGGTAGAAGTATGAAAAAAATATTACACTTTTCTGTGACTTTTTTTAATTGACTTTCTGGTTTGTGCTCTGGCTAAGACTAATTACAGAACTTTCTTTTGTCAGGATCCTATACCATACTCAGCACTTTCAACTCCTACTGAGTTGAGTTGACAGCACTTTGACCTTCATCTTCATGTCACCCCAGCAAAACATTTAGGAGGTTTGGGAGTAGTTGCTGTTTATCTCCTTTCTCTCTCATTAAAGTGATAATGTCAAGTCACCAACTATAGTTCACAGCACTGGATGTTACCAAAAACTTCCTGAATATTTTCCACCATGTTTTTTTTCGTTATTTGAAGAATGCAAACAGAAATTCTGTCTTGAAAGTGAAAACTGCTGTGAAATCTCTGATCCCTTCCAGCAATTTCTGTAAAAATTACACATTCACATTTGCTTTTCTAAAGTCACTCACTAGCCTTTCCACAAGGAAAAATAGATCACCTTCACTAATGACCACTAATCATCATATTGGGTTAAAATAATAATAATAATAATAATAATAATAATAATAATAATCTCAAGTCTGTTCTTCCTTTGATTTTGTCTTTGGGGAATAGGTTCCAGTTAATACATAGCATTTCCCTCTTTGGCTAACCAGCACTGGCTGGAGGTGATTTATCCTACTGCCATTACCTAGGTAATTTGCCATGTATCATTACACCGTTGACCAGTGATTTGGGAGTCCCAACAGTATCACTGGGATATGAAACTAGGGAGAACCTACTATATGAAAGCTGAAGTTATTATACTGCTTCTCTCTCAGCTATTTAAGCCACTTTTAGGAGTCCCTGGAGCTTGCTCCTTAACATACAGTGTTTATTTTCCATGACAGTTACAGACTTAAAAGCCAAGGGTCAGATCCAAAGACTCCTGTAGTCAATGGCAAACTTTCTGCTGACTTCCTTTGCATCATGGTTTCACAAACCATTCACAGCAGTTACAGCCACAATAAGGCCTTATTTTAAAGACACAAATGATAGTTCATAAGGAATGACCCCTAACACCTATCCCTACTGCTGTTAACAGCTGAGGAGAGGAATATTCCACAGAGCCATTTTATTGCCAACTCACAAACAGGTGGAAGTAAGAATCACCTTCACTTCAAGTCCTCAGTTTTAATTTGGAAACAGTTTGGTCTCTTGTTTTTTCTCTCTCACAAACACTGCAAATTCAAGAGCTAAAAAAAATAATAATTCTATAGATTTGTACAGTGAAGAGAAGTCTTTGAGTTTCAATGGCAGATGAAAATGTAATCTCTTCCTTCCAATTGGTCAGGGTTTTGTAGATAGAGTCATTTCTACATAAAGTTTGCAAGTTTCAGCTCTGACTTCCTAGTTATAATTCTGTTAAACTAAAAATAAATAATTAAATAAATATGAAAAATGCATGTAGCCAGGCTACTCACTGAAAAAGTGTATGGCTTTTGCAAATTATCCTGATCTGAAAACAAATGATTTCAAAACAGATACAACCTATATATGAATATTTTTCTTTGTGATGGAGGAAATTTTAACATACCACTAGACTTTTTTTATACCACAGTGATTATGAATATTACTTCTTTAGTACGGAGGCAGTTTACAGAGCCCTAAATCTGTGATTTATCCACTGTGTTTGCTCATATTTAAACTCTAGTGTTGTACATTTAAAACATCTTTTGTTCTGAAAGTTCTTAGCTACAAGAAGAGCATAGAATCCAAAGAATAGCAAGGTTACAATATGGCTAAAGATTTTGAAACATTAACTATAACAGAATTAACATTAAATAAATAAATAAATAAATAACTAGAAGTTCTTTTCTGTCTCAAATGATTCCTTTTGAGATGAAATGTAAAGTTGTATGTTTTTCTCTAATATAGGTGTATAATGCAACTATGAAGTACTTCTATTACTGATGAAAAACAAGAGTAATAAAAGTGTATCCAAAGGAAACTTCCCTTCCACCCACTACCAACCCACCCCCCAGCACTCCAGAATAAAAAGAAAGGTGAAAAAAATGAAGGGAGGAGGAGGTGGAATAAATAAGGGGAAAAAAAAATAAGGTAAAGAAAGAAAAAAATAAAGAGGAAAGAAAGAGTGAGAGGGATTGAATAAGTAGGAATTGTAGATTTTAATTTTTGTACATAACAGGATGAAAGCAACCTCTGAAAACATTTTTGTCTCTTCCTAGAGCATGCATCCTCCTGTGTTTCCTCTTGACTCTATAGCTAACTCTACGATCTTTCAAATTGAATATCCTTGTTTCACATCTACCTTACAAGTGACATATGTTTAAGTTATTATATTATGCACATGTTCATATGACATGCCAGAAGTTCATGTTTCTGATCTCTAAAGAAAACAATGCCTTCTTATTACCAGTTAACCAATATATTGTGCTTGTGAGCACATGGCAGCACAACTGTTGGGAAATAATATGCATCACTAATACAC
The DNA here is from genome assembly GCA_011076525.1 of Nettapus auritus. Taxonomy (NCBI): domain Eukaryota; kingdom Metazoa; phylum Chordata; class Aves; order Anseriformes; family Anatidae; genus Nettapus; species Nettapus auritus. The sequence goes on along the minus strand of CM021766.1, from coordinate 61,459,526 downwards.
TTCTTTGACCTGTGCCAGTATTTCCCTTGTGTCTAGCTTTTACACTGCACTTGTAAAAACTCTTCTGAGGATGCTTCTACCATTTTCATTCCACAAACCAGATCTAAGCACACCTTAGGCAGCAGCTGCATACAACCCTTCCCCAAAAAGGTCAGCTATGCTTGTTAGGATATTTAAGGTATCTGTTCCATTTAAATCAAGTTTTAAATAAATGAACTGAGTCTAGTAAGAGAGAACAATTCCACATAAATGAAAAATACGTGGAAATGTTCAATAGGTCAACTATGTAGAAATGTGTTATATACTGTGTTTATAGGTATTTTATTCATAGACAAGGCTGGCAGTAGTGTTTTATTGATATCCTAGTGAAAAGCACATTAATCTAACTAAGGGTTGCAAACCCCTTTTCTCTGTATTTTAATATAGACCACATAATAGCATAGTAACACAATTATCTTTGAAACATTAACTCACACATAATTTACATCATATTTTGACCATAAATCACTTCTGTTTTTGTATCCAGATTTGTTTCCAGGTGACCTCTGAACATTTCTGAACTTAAAAGTTGTGATTATAGATCCAAAATCAGAATTCTATAGTGCAGGTTCATCTTCAGTCAAAAGTGCTGGACATCTTACTGCAACTAATTAGACAATCTGATCCAAATAATGTAGTGCCAAATTTCTTTGTGCCTGAAAACATTCAAATTTTGGCTGAAAGCAACTAAGCGAAGTGTAAACATTGAGGTCCAAAGGAAAAAGCCTTCATATAACGAAGACCTCAGAGTACAAAAAGAACTACACCCAGAAGAAAGAAATCTTATGAGAAGTAAAAATTTATGCCTGTAAATAATCTTTGCTTTCAGTGAAACTACATGTTATGATTGTGAATAAAATCAGATTTGGGTGCAGTGGTGCATTGAAGCTTCAATTTCTTGCTTCACTGTGAGGTGGATTTAACTGCACTGTGCTTAACAGAATTAACTAGGAACTACAGATACCTCTGAAACCCTAGAGAACCTCTTTTTAGATCTTGTTAGACTTGGAGCATTTTTAATTATGTATCTGAAAGCAAACCACATTTGCATAGTAATGGAAATATAATAATGCATATTTATGTTTGTCCCTATGACACATGCCCATTCCCAGCAACGATGAGTAACCAGTTAGGTACTGCTATGTACCAATTTGGTACTATGCACCACTTCAGAATGTCAGCACAATACTTAGGATTCATTTTAAACTATCACCTAGTTAGCTGTCCTTGTCTTGCTTTACCACAAGTATACATAAAGAAGTGGAAGTCCTATACTTGAATGCATTAGCAACTATGCCAGGAAGTTGTTAGTTGTGAGGCTCATAACTTAGAAATCTGCTTTCCATTTACACCTGCTCCAACCAGAGCCTGTACACCAGTTCTCTTCTCAAAACAAACCTTTGACTGAGATTGGAAGGTGTGATGGAAGGTGTGGAGCCTGAGTCTGAGTCTCTCAGCAACTGTTTCTTTCAGAAGCAACCACTGATACTCAATTTTATTAGTAGTAGTTTTCTAATCAACAGGCATGAATGGTCCAGTCAAATTTAATGAGATGTACCTTTAGTATAATTGATGTTATAGACTGAAATATTTGTTGTCTATACCTCTATCTATAATAAATATGCTTGATACATAAACTAAGTTCTCTTCTTACTTTTTCCCAAACTTTAAACAGTCATTATAATTTATGAGCAAATATTTTCTAAGATGCAATTACTTTCTGCTAGGCCATGATTTCTTCCCTCTTTCTAATTTTAACTTCCCAGCTTCTTAGTAAGTGCCATTTATTTAGAATACCACACAGAAAATTTAATGAAATGGTATACATGAACAACAAATCTCTGACAGTTCTGGCAACTGTCTTTTCTGATGAGATAGATCTATTTTAAGACCACTGAATGCCTACCATTAAGCCACCAGAGGAGCTTACTTCCATTCTGCACGTGAATACCTGAAATGTTGCATAAAAACAGATACACCTTTCAAATATTATAAAAATTCCTTCTAACGAAACCCAGTTTGAGCACATATGATACCCAAGATGAACGACCAATTTTGTGATTCACACATGGTGACCATGGTGCTGTAATGTTTCTATGCAGAAAACAAAAAATAATTTGGGATCCAACTTACACACATACAAAACTTCAAAGACAAGATTTCAAAGGAGGAACAAAGATGAAGGCATTAAACACTGCCAGTGAGGAGAGGATGATATATGAGAGAAGCATATGCAAACTGAGGTTGGTGAGACAAAGAAAACAATGTTAGTACTGAGTCCAGAAAGTGAGAAAAGTCACAGAGCTCTGTCACAAGGCATAGATTTTGTTACAGGGCATATGATTTGCAACAGTGCTCTTAAGATAGGAACTCTGCAGGGCTTACTTTTGGGGTAAGTCATATCTGAATATGACTTTAGAAGTACTTAAAAGCAATTCTGCTCTTGCTGAACAACAGAAAGTCTCAACAACAATTTCCAGAAAAAAAAAAAAAATAAATACTGAGAGAAGGAATAGGAAATCTTATAATGAAAAGCATGATACACAGTTCAAAACCCTGAAACTAAACTGTATTCTCTAGACATCTGGCTTTCTTTTGAGGGATTTTATGTCCATAATAATAAATAAGTGAGGTTTAGGAGTGCCAGTTTATTAAGTATTTAAAAATGGCTAAGTCACCACAGCTGCCTGGATCTCACTGCATGTCCCAAATAGACCAAATGTTCCCTGTTGGTAACACTATATTCAAATACAAGTATTACTATTATGGATTGATACTAATAAACACAAGGTTTAATTTTAAATGGGGCTTAAAAATCCATTTCCTTCCCTTACCATTTGCTATTTATTTTTTAGCTACTGAATATTCCTGGACAGTTAGCAAAAATCTTAAACATTTCATCACATTGCAGCGCTGGTGAAGGCTTCAGCTCTAACAGTACAATATTTCAGAATTAAAGTTTTTTTTCCGGAATCAAATAAGTAAATACATACCATGTCTGTATATTTTTCTTTTCATACTTTCATTTTAGTTCATGCCATACAGTTTTAACTCACCAATTCCTATCATCTGGACTGAGTCTGAGGGACAGTGAAAGAACAAGCTTTTAATGTCAGCACCTCTAGCTCCTATTCTCTTGAATAGGCCTTTCACTCTTATAATCCTATAATTGTTTTAATCATTTTGATTTAATTTTAAAAATTTGTAGACTCCATTTCTGACACTAGACAATGTTCACATCCTACCAATTATGACTTTTGACCCTTTGTGTACTCATTTGGATGAGGCAACCAGAAATTTTATTGCTTTGAATAAAATCTCTGGATTGGAGGACAGATGAATTGTTAATAAAATTTGCTTTAGAGAATCACTACAGATCAAGCGCAGACTGGAGAAGGAAAAGAAGTTAACTGCAGAGCTGTGAGTGCTCTTGGTTAAATCAACAGTCTATTTATAAGGTTAGTTAGATCCTATATTTAATCAGAGTCCATTTTAGCGACTGGATTGTAAAAAAAAAAAAAAAAAAAAATTGTTTCCAGTTGCTGGGACATGAAATATGAAAATCAAAAAAAAGAAGTTTCTTCAAGAGTAGCTGTGTATGACCACCATAATGACAAAGATGGGGTGTTTTGTAAACATGACAGATGTATAAAAACATAAGCTTCTTCCCAGAAATATGCAAATCTCAAATTATTCCAGTGTCATTGACGGTGCCTTCTCAAAATTAGAAGCAAGATCAAATAAAAGAGGGGCTAATTTTGGAGACTGAGAAGGTGATTTGCCCTTCTGCTCACGATAAGAATAAATCCAATCCAATGTAATGGTTTTGAACAGTATGCTACCGCATGCATTCTTGTATTTGGCATGTGAATTGATTTTTTTTTTTGCTCAACATTTTTGTTGTGATATAAAGATGACGATTAAAATAATTCAAGCCAAAAAGAAGTTTTCCTTTTAAAAAAAAAAAAAATCAAACATCTGAAATTTCTGGAAGAGAGTTTTATAATCTAAAAACAGCCTGCATCAGAACTCAGCAAGTTAGCTAGATGAATTTTTTTCCTCCAAAAGAAGGCACAAAAAAATGCTTTTTTTTTTTTTTTTGATTTTGAGCTAAATTTATTGTGATAAACTACTAGAAAATCAAAGTTTAGAGCATACTAAATACACACTAAACTACTTGTAACTAACAATGGTTTCAAATGTTAATTGAAATTATTTATTTTATTTCACAGCATCACAAAAGAGGTTGAATTGAACGAGTTTAATGTGTTTATATTCTAATGAATTATATAAAACTGGAAATTGCTATTCTGCAAGTTTCAGTTTCATTTCTAATGAATTTCAAAAAGTCAAGAAAATTTCCTAGAGCATTTGATGTATCATTTTAAAATGCATGAGAAATAGGGTGCTTGTGACTCAAAACTATCAATTCTAGTATATTAGTCAGAATTAGATTGTGTAAGAATCACCTAAATAACTATAAGCAATTATCTGAGTTAAGAGGTTATTTTCAACTTCTGTGCTAAATGGGTGGTATATTTCCTACATGCTCTTCTAGTTACCATTTCAATAAAGGAAGTTTTTGCCCCCGAAGAACTTGCAGCTGTTCATTTCAAACCTCCTCACCTCTCCAGACTTGCCTATGATCTTCTTCCTTAACCTATTCCAGACGAAACAAGTGAGGTTAACTTAAGAAATTATTTTAAACAGTTGGTTGGTGCTTGCTAAGCAAGGTCATTTTGACTGAAGCAGTTTAGACAGCATTCAACAAGTAGTTCCACTCACGAGTCTAAATTGTTAATCTCTGATGGGAAAAAATGAGAAGCGGGAGAGAAAAATGACATGCACCTTTGGAAAGGTTATAGATTGTTATTTCTTCTAACACAGCAGAATGTAAAAGATTGTGGATGTCTGTGACCTATAAACAATCGTACTTGTGAATTAGAATGCATACATCAGGGAATAGAAATCTGGAAATGAAAACTTGTCTGGATTGGTTAAGACTTCAGATACAAGCAGTTAGAATTGCTGGTCTTGTTTTCCTGTTTAATCTCTTTATGAGGAAGTCCCCAAGGCTCTCTTTAATTGTGTTTGCACAGCAAAGCAATGATACATCACATGTGGCAGCCCAGAAATATTTTCACACTAATTAGATGTGTTTTTATAACTCTGATTAGGATACTTCTCCTGTCTTAACTTTACAAGTAGACTTTCAAATTTACATGTAAATGCAACACTTGCAGAATTTGCACTCACAACTAAGAAATTACATTAGCAAAAATTTACCCGAGTTGTTTTAGTTTCCTTTGCATAATTACATTAAAACACATTTTCATTTAACAATCTACTGTGGGTTTATTCACAAATAAAAGCATGTCTGTTCCCCTGGTGATCACCTATTCGAGTAGTAGAGTACACCTAAGATTAAATCCAAACCTGTGCAGAGGCCTAATCCTATATATCTTTTAAGAAAAGCAGATTGTACTTATTTTAAATTTTACTCATTTGTTGTTACCATGCTGCACAGTTTGCAAGGACAGGCAAGCAATATGAATAGTATACTTTATTCTTTAATCATTCTTAGCATAAGAGAATAAATTCTCAGAGTAGGTACAGTTCTGCATGAAAACTACCACTCAAAGAAGCTCAGTTTCTTTTGTGAAGCCTTACAGATGTCTACGGGTTTGAGTTTTTGTTTTTAACATTTATATGATTGAGCATTGCTCTGAGGAGTCCTGGGTGTGGCCATAAAAAACTTCTAATGGTTTCCACTACAAACAAAAGGCAAATGCTTCAGATTGCAATCTAACAAAGTCACTTTATTTTACAAATATTTTTGGAAGGAACCACAATTAAAATTTGTTTGAAAAAAAAAAAAAAATGTAATAAAAAATACGTGAGTTTCCCATATAACACAAGTTGGTATTTATCTTGTAGCACTGCCACATGAAAAATGACAGAAAACCAAACTGCAGCTCCCCAATAGCCCTAGTCTGAGGAAAGAACATTCATGGGTAGTACAGAACCATGTTGAGTTTAATTCCTGTAGACTCCATACACAGGCAATGCAAAATGTTGATTTTTACAGCATTTACAGCATTAAGCAAGAAAAGGAATCTCAGGCCTCAGAAGTAGAAACAAAGATTGGTTCCTCAAAAAGCTCAGGTCTGGTTTGTGAGGTTGCACCTAACAAAGCCCTGTAAATTCTTGTTTATATCTAACATACAAATATATCCACTCTTATGTACTAACAGTAGTATAAACGTTTATAGGTATCCTAATACTATACTCTTGATCTATTCTGTATTTGGGTAATGATCATAATCACACTAGATTCTCTGTATCATGTATAACAACCTTGCTGAATATAGGTATTTTCTTAAGATACAGTTGTATAGAAGACAAAATACGTAAGCAAATAAAAGTTATTTAGGCATGTTCATATATATTTTGCTGATTTAGGGACTGCATACTTGGCAGGAGTATTACATTTTTTTCCATTTTCATAATATATTATTTTAAGTAATATTTATGTATACCAAGTAACAAGCCAACATGGAACATTTCTGTTCAAATTAGCCCATACATCCTGTGCAGAAACATCCAAAGTATGCTATCAGTATTATGCACCACAACTGGTAGACACAGAAGCAGAAAGTCATCAACAGTTCATCTTACAATTGGTTTGCATTGGTTTCTGCCATTGCCAACATGTGTTTCAAGTTAGATACACTGATTTGCATGTATACCCTGTGCCTATGCTACTTTCATACTGTGATAGAATATATCAAAGCTTTTACACTACTTTCAAAAGCCAGTTTAATAAAAGCAAATGAGCCAGTGACATTTGTAAAAGAAATAGCACTAGGTACCCAAATTCCATTACATTTCAAAGGGATTTAAGAGCTCAACTCCCTTAAGGTCTTTAATGTAGGTTAGCTACATACAATTTATCAAAACAGTAAGTATTTGATACCCACTTGTGTAAAGAAAGATGGGTGCCAAGAGGCAGCTTGAGCATCTTAAAGTCAGTGATTTACATATATCAATTTAACCATATATACAATGCCTCCACAGTCATTACCTAATAACTACTTTATTGCTTCCTGCCAGTGGCCTCCTCCACCGTACCACAGCCATTAAATAATGCACTCAGGCTCCCACACCTCTTCCACATCACAGGCCTAGCACTGGATCACTAACCAAGCAATTGTAATCCTAGGCTGATAAGAGTTCAGAAAAAAACTGAAGACCAGGACAGGTATGATTTATCCTTTCAAAAGGATTTGGGAGAATTTTCAAATTAAATCAACTGGGCACACCCAAAAGATTTCTTTTTAATTTTTATTTTTAATATACTGACTTTGTAATGGTAAAAATAGTCTGAGACTCTACATTTTCTCTGAGAGAGGGAGCTATTTGAAAAGTGGAGGCTCACATGTTTTGCAGGATATCTTTCTGCTGTTCCTGGGCATGGTTCTTTAATCCCATCTAGGCAGTTTTTCCATTCTTGAAGCATATGATTCTTCTTAGACTTTGTAGGAAAAGCAATTGCCATTTTTATCACCCATACAGCAACAGCATGCAGCATTTAACACAAAAGTGAAGAAAAATCTATTGAACAACTACTCCCTCAGTATAAATTAGCAAGAAAGAAACTGACAGCAAAACCTAGAGGTTGACCTCATGTTGTTTTGTAACATAAGCACTTTCCACCCAAAGGGCAAAAGTCAAGGAGAGTTTGATTGTGGAGTCAAAATAGTCCTACCACTCTGTTATTTTAGCCTCCCTTTCTTCCTCTTGATTATTCCACTCAACATAATCTACAATGTTTAGTGATAAACCTGCTGGCACACAATTTATAGAGAAACAACACTTGACTCTCTCTCAGCCACTTATCTTTTTAAGCAATCTAATTAAAAGAAAAAAAAAATAAAAAAAATAAATCTACAATATATAGTGTCTCCTTGGTGTCTAGACTTTTTTTTTCCTTCCCCCCCCCCCTTTTTTTTTTTTTGGTATGTACATGGGACTTTAAGGCTTTAAGCAGAGTAATAGCAAAAAGTTCTCTTTCCCAAAAGGACATAATAGATGCTTTTACACAGATCTGAAGGCAACTTGTAATGCATGTTTAACAGTGAAAAGTAATTGCAAAAGGACAGTAAGATCAAGTATCTTTGCCTGTTTTGAAGAAACCAAAGCCATTAACTTTATACCATTAATTAAGAATTTGTATCTCCTTGAACACAATTCAAGCAAAAGAGAGATATAAAAATATTTATTCTTTTAAGAATAATTTAAAGCAAAACCAACAACTTTATTTTATAATTAGGCAACTGTGAGAGAAGCAAAGGGGAAGAAAAAAAATTTTTTTTTTTTAAATCTACTAAGGAAATGACTTTCTTATTCTTATGAATCTGGGGAAGGCCAGTGAATGATGTGTGGTAAAAACAATGAAGAATGTGAAAGGTCTTTTTTAACTACTTCAGAAAAATAAACTCTACCACTGATTGACAAAGCAACACCTTCAGCACTTCTGCATTATTATATTATGCATCGTACTATGAAACAGCATAACTAATCTGATTTTGTAATTGGAAAAATATATGGATAATTAATTAGAGAACAAAACAATTACAACCAATTGATTTATGATTTTTTTTTTTTCGATTTGTGAAACAACAGTATTTTTCATCATATTTCTCTGGAATAAATGACTTCCTCATCACACTGAAAACACTAATACATCAAAGGGCTTCAGAAAGGTAAATTTGATGATATTCCTTAGATACCTCATCAAGTAAACCAACACTGCACTAATTCCAAGCATCCTGCCTCCATAAGCACTCAGAAAAAAGCAGGCTCACCTCAGCAGAGTTTTACCAGTAACAGACGGCCTCCTGCTAAAATAAAACATTTTTTAATATTATGTAGGGCATTGTACAGAATTTACAGTACTAATTAATAAACTAATGCATTTGTACAAGAAGATCATCCCTTTACAGAACAGAATCTTAAATATATTTAATTCATTCCTGCCCATAAGCCTCCTCAGTGATTTGGACAAGCCTTTGAAATTCTCTCTGCCTGTAGTTTGTGTTCTCCTGAGGTGGGAGGTTCTGCAGTATCCTGAAGGAAAGGCTGTCTTCAAGACCCACCATTTGGTATTCCTATTTCACTTTTTGAGTTCAGGCTACCCACATATCCTGCCTGTCCAGCAGCAATGAGGTCAAGTTCCTGCCAGCCCTCCTTCCTAATCACCAGTCTAATGATAACATTTTAAGGGCAGGCAAGATTAACAAGCCCCTGGGCCAGGTAGCATGCCTAGCTTTCCATGTGGCAGATAAGTTAATATAGGATGTCCTCAAAGTTTCCTCTACAGGGGTCTCACTGAGCTGCCATGGGTTCAACACTGAAGATGATCAACACTAAGCTCAACAGATGTCAAACCTGATCTTTGTGCTTCTTGTGCACAGTAGGAGCAGACAGAACTTCTGTATTCATATTTTCCAATAGACAAAACAGAAATTCTCATTCTCCAATTTGTGAGGCTTAAAGAGTCAAATAGCTATCTTAGGCAGTATACCACTAAAAAATTATGGCTTTGGTCCAGATGGCCTAAATTCCACCTATGTTCCTATGCCACAACCTGTGTCACAATCCTTCAGAAACATCGGGACAACATAAAGCACAAGGTAGAGATGTGTTAGGTAGAATTTGGTCCCCCAAGAAGAGATTTAAGTAATTAAACCTCTATTGAGAAGACAGAGTCAGATTTCTCCAAAGTGTAATTGGAAAAGTTTACATAAAGAACAGAAGCTTGTATTAACAGCTAGTACTACCAACTACTAGGATTTAGCAGCATATGTAATGGAACAAGACATGTGTGCATCTAACCCTTCTGCAGTCCCAGCCTAGAGGATACATCACTTTTATGGAAGTAGGAGACAGAAATCAGTTCCTTTTTTTTTTTAGCTGGAATCAAAAACATGCTGTGCTCCTCTCAGAATATTCCACTGCCAGGCTGCTAACACTTTTCATCTGAGAACCTCCCCCTCTCGAGCATGTTGGGCATTTTGCATTAGACAGTCACTATTTATAAAATAAAAATCTTCCCAGAAGTACTATCAGTTTGTAGCTTTTGCCCTCCCACTGAGGGAAGTACAGATTCAGCTGCAGAATAGCAAGACTTCAAGCATGCTAAAATTACTACACTGCATGTACACTAACACTGTCATCTTGTACTGCATTATCTTCCTTCCACTTCCTCCTGTTTTGTACTCTGACTGAAAGTTCAGGCACAGGATTCCTTCTTGCTCTCAATATATACAGCACCTACTATCACAGGATCATGGCCTGTGAAATGAATCCCAATGCACTACAACATTGTAAACCACCATCAGGCCTGGTTTAACTAAGTATATTTTGGTGATGCACAGTTCCCAAATGCATTTTTAAGCAGCTTCTCTTACTGCTTTATGAAAGCCAGCTTTCCACAGTTAATTAGATGGCTATTAGTGCAAATTACTGAAATTCCACTTTACTTATGCAAAACACTTCACAAGTGGTTGCTCTGCTGCTGCAAAATTGCTTCAACAGAACAATTTATACCACTCTCTCCCCTTTATCCACACCAACCTCACCCTCCTCATAAACACTCCACTTGTGTCTGACTTGATGCACATGTTTACCTGAAGTCTCCATTCTGTGGAAGAAAGTATCTATCAGGCTGGATGCCAGAACACTTAGTGAGGTTTCTCCTTTGTACCTTGACACTGTACATACTTTGGATAGGAAGGTGGAGATGATAAGAGAAGGTTACAACCTATTCATCTTTGCTTTTTTATTATTGTCAATATTATCCTGTTTGTTTCAGCCACGAGACAAAAATTGATGGAGTCTGCAGGACCTCACTGGCATTTACAAGATTTTCTCAACAGTAGCTGGTTGCTACAGCTTACTCAGGACATGAATAATTTAAGAAGCTTCCTTGTAACCTCCATGGGAAATGGAGAACTGAGAAAAGTGATAGAATTTCCTGATAACCATGGCGTCCTACCCTGTATTTTAGCATAAACACTGTTGGCAGCAATAGTGAACCAGAAGTAGATTTTCCCACTCTGCAGCAGCAACAGGGAACTTCAACCTACTTTTCACTTTTCCTTATTATAACAACTGATGTGCACCTTAGAGTCCTACAGTTATAGAACTGAGTACAAATAAAAATGCAGAGAATACAGAGCAAAGCAGGATTATTTCAAAAGCTTATAACTGTTCTTACCAGTTCTTTTACTACACATCCATATGACAAATATTATAATTAACACTATCTTCCACCTATTTTTATAGAGTAATTACATCAAAACAAAATTTCACATGCTGTATAAAATCATGTATGGGGATAATCATTTAAACCATGTATCTCTTTTAGCCCACCTTTACGACAAACTACAGGTAATCATAACAATAACATTATGACTTAAAAACAAAAACAAACAAAAATCATCATGATTGTACTGGCAAAAAGACCGACATGATAACCTTAAATGCACACCCCTCAAACGTGTACAATTTCTACAACAACAATCTACTCTTTTGTTGTTGTTGTTAATCTGAATTGAGAAATGTATGCTACATTACTTTTAGCTATGTCCCCACCACCACTTTTACTGAAGTTTGCAAGCACAGCTTTAAATATCTGATAAAAATGATTGTTATGTAAGGAATAGGATGTCAGGTCATGGACTCAAAATAAACAGATGATCTCTCTGTTTGAACATGATGTTATGAGTATTAGCTATGATGCCATTATGTTTTTTGTCTATTTTTCCTGTCTTTGATGTATTCATAATTTGTCAAAACCATACTTCAGGACTAAAGCAAAGTCCTTCATTTTCCTCTACTAAGCTCAATCAGCCTGCAAAAGCAATGTTGGGCTTGCTACCAACTACCAAAGACAAGTTCAAGGGCAGGTCAGAAAGTAATAAATCTCCACATAAAGGAGGATCTGTAGGCTTCAACTTGCTGCATCATAAGGCAATATGGAAATGTCTCTCTTCCATCCATTAGGTCTACATCCAACTCCTCCAGCACTTTATTTCCTGAACTTCAAGAGCCAACTAAAAATATCTGGCAGTAGACCCACAGCCAGTGAAGGGTGACAGCAGTATCAGATGGACACAAATGCTCATAGACATCAACACTACTTCCATTGAGGCTGCATACCACCAGCTACATCCGGTCAGGCTGGCCAAAGACAGAGAAAAACAGAATTCAGAGATATATGTAAAATGTCTTGCTATGACATATGACCCTGTTGGGAAAGGCAGAGCAGCAGATGGAATGCCTACAGAGGCCAAGAATAAGGAAGAATAAGGAAGACCATATATCTTTGGGACTGGTGCTGTTTAATACCTTTATCAATAATATAGTCAGTGGGATCAAGTACACCCTCAGCAAATTTGCAGGTGACACCAAGCTGAGTGGTGCAGTAAATACAACAGAAGGAAGAGATGCCATCCAAAGGGACCTTGATAAGCTTGAGAAGCAGGCCCACATGAACTTAAAGAGGTTCAACAAATCCAAGTGCAAGGTGCTGCACCTGGGTCGGGGCAATCCCAGGCATGAGTACAGACTGGGAGAAGAACTCATTGGGAGCAGCCCTGCAGAGAGAGACTTGGGGGTTTTGGTGGACAAAGCTTGACATGAGCTAGCAGTGCACACTTGCAGCCCAGAAGGCCAACTGTGTCCTGGGCTGCATCAGCAGAGGGGTGGCCATCAGGGCAAGAGAGGTGATTGTCCCTTGTGAGGGGGATTGTGCCCGTGTGAGGCCCCACTTGAAGTACTGCTTCCAGGTCTGGAGCCCCGAGCAGAAGAAAGAAAGATCTGTTAGAACGGGTCCAGAGGAGGGCCATGAAGATGATCAGAGGGCTGGAGCACTTCTGCTATGAACAGACTGAGCGAGCTGAGGCTGTTCAGCCTGGAGAAGAGAAGCCTCCAGGGAGACCTCACTGTGTCCTTTCAGTACCTAAATGGGGTTTATAAAAACAACGGAGAGTGACTTTTTACACAGATAGATAGTGATAGGACAAAGGGAAATGGTTTGAACTAGAAGAGGGGAGATTTAGGTTAGAGGTTAGGAGGAAATTCTTCACTCAGAGGGTGGAGAGGCCATGGCACAGGTTGTCCAGAGAAGCTGTGGATGCCCCATTCCTGGAGGTGTTCAAAGCCCAGTTGGATGAAGCCCCAGACAACCTGATCTAGTGGGCAATCTCATGGCAGGGGGGTTGGAACTAGATGGTCTTTAACGTCCCTTCCAGCCCAAGCCATTCTATGATTCTGTTCAAACCAGGACCACTTCATATAGCTTTTAGTTGGATCAAGCCAGGCAGCTGATCTTGAATTATATTACACTACTGTTGTGCTTCTGTGAAGTCTGAATACGGCCCCTGGTGTCTTAGTACCAGTGCCAGACACACCGAGTTGCTCATGCCTTCTGTCCGGCCATTAAAACATGCCACAGGCCTTAAATCAGCTCCGCAAGGAGCCATTTTATGTGACCGCCCAAGCCAGAGAAGGTGGCAGGCAGCAAGTGCATGGTGATGTGCCTGCCCCAGGGAGAGGTTTAGTCACTGTTAACCATGCCAGCTGGACTCAGAAGCGAGCTTAATAAAGTGGTTCACTGCAGTGATCATTCCTGGTTGTTGCTGGCACGAAACACTTTCATCTCTAAATGTCACTAGCATGTTAGTAAGGCCTTTCCACTCTTTCTCCCCACTCCACAGATGTGGAAATTCCATCAAAAAAAACAAAAAAACAAAAAAAAAAGGAAAGAAAAAAGGAAAAAAAAAAAAAAGGAGAAAAGGAAAAAATATCCTTTTTGACATCATTTGCTTCTGGCATAAACTGGTTGTCCAATTGTAGCTCCACATTAGGAAAAGGAAGCAACAAAAATAAGCCTGTCTTCTGTGGTCAGTTATAATTGCTCAAATGTTGGAATTATTTTCAGTGCAAGCTCATCTTGCAAAGGTTTTCTTGGAATGTGTTAGGGAAATACCAGGCAAGGAAGTAACTTCTTGTTAGACAACCTGAAGAAACATGTCCAGACAAGAGAGATGTAACTAACTTGTTGCTTGCCAGGAAAGCTGCATGTAAATGCCGCTTTCAGAAAGTCGTGAAGAAATGTATAACCTTCACAGCCCTGTAGGTTGCTAAATTCCTTCTCTGGCTGTGGCTTGTCACTTTTTAACTCTCTGTTGCATTTCAGGAAAAGAACTGATCTCTAGACAGGTACCAATGCTATTTAGACCTTGTTCAGAGCTTTTGACCAAGCAATACCAGTGTGTTTTACAATACTGGTAAATATTCATCTTCTTATATCAGAAATAGAAACAAACAAGGTTAGCAGCAAGATTTTCAGAAAGCATCTTTGAATCTTAATGCCACAGTTGACTGTAAAATACTCCTAGCACTCACTGCTCCCAGTGAATAAGAATTAATGATGTTTAGCAGTTCCAAAAAATCAACTTCATGTTGTACCAAAAAGTTTGTTACTTCCAAATTTCGGCACCTAGTATCAGAGTGGCTTTTAGAAGATTCTTATCTGTTTCACTGCAACATGCACATCAAAAAGGTCAATGATAAAGAAAAATAAAATGTAGAACTATTTTTCATTCCTCAGCCATCTATTTGCACATGTCTGCTGACCACAGAACTCATTTTATTTGCAAGGGCAGCAGGGAACAATAACAGTTCACCAACAAAAAGGAAAATAGAAGAAATACACATAACACTCCCTTGCTTCCTTTTGACAATCAACGGGAAAAAAAAAAAAAAAAAAAAAAAAAAATAATAAAGATAAACATATATACAATGTGGATAATTAAATCTGAAGCTCATGTCATCTTTCTGCCTTCTTGTTGGCAGAAATAAGTTAAGAAGCAAGTCCTAGTTTCCCACTTCAAACATTTATGCCATATTCAAATGTAGAGTATAGCTCCCTTATTCACATCCATCAAAGAAACAGTACAGATACAAAATGGGCTTTTAGAAATGTAAAGATCATAAATTCAACCACATTTTAAAGGAAAATATTTGCACACTTGTGTGTATTTTTACAGTATCTAAATAGGAAATGTGACTTATTTTGCTTCTATTCTTTCTGGATACAGTCATATGTGTCTCTCAGTTAATTTGCCTCACCCATGGACTCAGTAAAGATTGCCAAGATATCACAAAGCTGTTTCTAAGCTTTGAATATTGCCAGGACAGGAAAACTGCTTGAATATATGTCAGGGAAACACTGAGGAGCTTGTGTATTATAATACTTGAGTTCTCCCTGAAGCTGAAATTCAATAAAGTCTTGTTTCTTTGTGAAACAAGCTATTTCCTTTGAAATGTAACACAGGTATATCTTTAACATCGATAAACCAGCAAGTGTTACAGGATAGAGCTATTCACAGTATCATTTTGAGACTAGACAGTCATGCAAAATACTTTGCTCCATCTCACAAGAAGCAATATAATTATATAAACCATACAGAAAACAAAGCAGGACTGAGTCAGCATTTTCTGCCAGGAAAAATACTGTACAGCTTACCAGCTACTGAGAACTGGAGACAGTGAATTTAAAGAAAAAGCAAATATATGATTTGGGATCTCAGTGTGTCCTTAAAATAGAGTGGGGATAGCATAAGGTGGTTCCAGCCAGGATTACTGGAGACAACTCCTGCCAGTTCTACACCTCAGAGCAGGAAATGCAATCATGTTTACATGTCTGCCTCATTGCATCCCTGGACATCACATCAGACCTTTTAGTGACTCAGTAATTTCTATTTCCTAAACCCATTAGCACATCAAAACTTTAGACTTAGATCTCTTTTGTTAATATTATGATAATAGTGGTAAACT
The DNA here is from genome assembly GCA_011076525.1 of Nettapus auritus. NCBI lineage: Eukaryota > Metazoa > Chordata > Aves > Anseriformes > Anatidae > Nettapus > Nettapus auritus. The sequence goes on along the minus strand of CM021766.1, from coordinate 61,443,578 downwards.
GATGCAGTCATTTTACGCAAATGCTTTCCTCTGAACTTACAGCAGTAAAATTTTACCTCACTAGATGATGCGGGGATTTGGGTGTTGCATTTTAACCAAACAGGCCAACTGTATCACAGCACTGAGACAGAGTAAAATTTTGGCTTGAACCAAATGTGATAAACAGAAGCATGATGAAAAACCTCAAGTCCCACATTCTTTTTAATTATTTGCATCCGCATGAAAACACTAACAATTTATCTTTCAGGTGCAATGACTTTTTCCCTACCCTACAGAGCAGACCTGTGTTAGGTGTGACCTTCATATTGGATCTACAGTAGTCACCTCTCTAACCACATTCATTGGGAGTTCCCTAATAAGAAATAATTGGTCCAGTGACATAACTGAAAATGTTTTGACTAGATACTGAGTTCACTTTTCTAGAAACCCTGAAAAGCAGTGTACCATGTAGCTGGAAATAGAGTAGCTTGAGGTAGAATACAAGACTGGATCTCTTCAAAAAAAAAAAAAAAAAAAGACATATATTCCAATACAGAAGCTGACTTACACTGATAGCAGATTCTCTAAACTAGAGAATAATTTCCATAACAGTAAAGCAAGCTCATAAAATAAAAACTGGCTGATGAAAAAAAAAAAAGTCAAATGATTCATAGGGTGGCATCAAATGATTTTATTCTTAATTATTATCAATCATTCAGCTTCTTTCTCTTCCTTTGAGCTTAATTTGAAGAGAAATCAGAGCCATCTGCTACCTGCAATGTTTGAAAAAACACAGCTTTACAGAGTCAGGAAAGTGATTCAGGTTACATGTAAATCTCCAGTACGTCCTTGTAACTAGTGACTGACTGCTGTAAAATGTAACATTTAAAATAATAATACTATGGTCTAACAAACTAAAGATGAGATTCAAGACAAGAAAATTCTATATTTTAGTCCTTACTGCTTCCTCAAACTTTTTCAGTTCATGTAATGTGTCTGCTTTAGTTCCTCTTTGTGTATGTAGATCTAATAATCGTTACCAGTGTCACAGTGCTGTTGTGCTAATGAATCTATGAAATGATTATGTTCAGTTCTGCATAATGATTGTGCAAGAGCCTTTCATGGATGGGTGGAACTATTCCCTCTCTAGCCCCCTGAAATCCTGATTAATTTACACAGCTACCTCTTGCAAAATACTGTCAAACTTTGGTAAAGACATTATGCATCAAGAAGTTAGTATCATTCATGGGACAGGAAGTAAGAGAAATGAGCAACTACCGTAATCCAGATACATTACAGAAAATTAATCAGTTAGAATTTGCCAAGTTCTTTACTGAATAAATCTGATGACTGTTGGGGAAAAAAAAAAAAAAAAATAAAAAATAAAAAATCACTGACACTTCCAAAAAGCCTAATAGCAATATAATATAACAATATAACAATATAACCAGGTCTGATTGCCTGTACAAGGCAAAATGAACTGGCCATCTGCACTTGGCAGACACCCTTAAACAAGAACAGCCAAACTGTGCCATTGCCAGTTGTTCAATGACTTCTGCAACTATCACTCTATTGAAAGCAATTTTGGGAGGTTTAACTTTAGTCTTTCTTCATTATCAATGAGCGTTCCTTTGTTGTGCCTCTCAACCCTTTTTCCTATCAGGAGACTAAGAGCATTCAAACAATACCACCTAAGTGGATGAAAGTACTAAAAAAAAAAGACAGCAAAAAGGGAGAAAACATGAATGTGATCTAGATGCTTTGGGTGGTTTTCAAGATCACAGCCATAAAGTGAAACTCTCCCAAAGAAAATGCAACATCCAACAATTTTTCAGTGCTTTATATGTAATGTTTTCAATCTACAACAGTGACAATTTCCTACCCTGGTAAAGAACTAATTTTAAACGCAAAACCTTTGTAATAGTTAAAGATTTAATTTAAGAGTATGGAATCTTTACTCTTCATCAATTATAGTACATTCACACAACATATTTTACAGAGAGTAAATCAAAGAAGAAAATGCCAACATAAAATCATAAATTAGCACCAAAATAATACATCTTTTTTTTTTTTTTTTTTTTTTTTTTTTTTCCCCTGCTGCTGATAATTCTGACAAAGTTAGTACCATTTGCCTTAGTGTGGGACTAATATTTTCAAAGTATTAAACTGAATAAGGAGGTCTGTAGAATTTGTCAGCCTATTAGAAAAAAATAGCCTATGGATTTCATTACGAAAGAGGAAGGTCACTAGAAGTTATCCAGATTTCATTGAGCCTTCTTGATAAAAGTGTACCCCTCTGACCTTTCCTTTTCCTGCACTTGCAAGAAAGTTATTCCATGCAACAAAACTTTTTTTTTTTTTTTTTTTTTTTTTGGAAATGCTTAAAGCTCCTAAAGACTACTAGACTGTTTATTTTTACATCTGTAAAAATAGCAAGCAGTGCTAACAATATACCTACTTGACATTTGCATGTAAATGCTAGAATTATAGTAAATTACTCCTCTTCTGCCCAGCAGCAACAGCAAAGTTTTCTGCATGTCATTAGATATTTATACATATAATTGTGTATATTATGTTCTAAATTACCTTTTTTTCCAGTATCCCCATGCTACCAGATGAATAAATGTGAAGAGATGTCATTCTTTTAAGTGACATGATATTCCATAGGATTAATTTCCACTATACCTTCGCTTTTTTGTAGTGATGTTACTGCTAGCAATCACTGTTAACATTATATTAAACATATTTAGCACAAATTTTTGCCACATCACCAAGGCAATGAGCAAATACTAAGGAAAGAAAAGAATGAATAGTTAGAAAATGAAAACAAACCAAACCATGGTCCAGTGAACTCTGACTTTGCTTTAAACACATTAGCAAATATGTACCTCACTGCCTCATTTATCCCACATTTCATAAAGCACTCTATTAACCCCTTCCCTTTGGTTGTGGGTAGGAGCTCAGTGCACTGATAAGGTTTCAAAAAAACAGACAGCCTTTAATGAGTTAACTTTTCTTCCACAAAGGTGAAGAGTTTTGCTGACCCAGTGCGAGTCAAGTTGAATAAAATTCAATTTTGCTGCAGTCAACAGGAAAGTAGGAAGGAAAATAGGATTTAGCAAACAAAGCATAAAAAGTCCACAGCAGGAAATCATTATTTGAGCAATTGTTCACTTTGTTAAGAGACTGGACTGTATTAATATCTATTAGGGCATACTGCTGTGTTTGTGGTTTCTCTTTAGTGCCACGTCTGGTCTAATTAGATACAAAGTGGTTGTATAGGCAAGCGAAATCTGCAATTGTGTGAGGTTTCCAAAGAATACAGAATACATATGTCATTGATGCATAATCTGGCACCAGCTTATTCTGGTTAAAGTTTGAGGGGTTGACTAAAATTAAATCAATTTTAAAGGAAGCTCAGAAAGCCAATAGAAGTGGTTTACAAAAATAGTTTCACTGACCATTACAGCTGCTATGGATTAGGCATGTTAAACAGTTCGGTTCTAGTTAACATTTTTGGTATAGATACACAAAAATAACTGCAGCCACAGTATTCTGCCTGTATCTTTGCAGTTAAAAGCATTCTAGGAACACACACAACATTGTTCCAAGTTACCACTTCATAATTATCAATTTCTGTTGTTTCTCACCACAAAAACGTTAACTTAAAACATATATAAAACAACGCAGTTAAGAAATAGGTTTTTAGTCAAAAGTCATGTAAATCGCTGGGGACAGACTGATGTTCTGTAACATTTTGCAAATCTAAGATCCTTACTCATACAATGATCATAACTATCATCATTATATTACTCAACATCAAAAAGCTGTCAATAATAACCAGCAAACAAGACAACACCAATGATGTTTGTACTAGAACAGTTCCTTAACTTTAACTATGAAAGTTGTCGTAACCCATAAATACATTCTGAAGCATCTAGATATATAGCAGCACCATAGGCAGAGCACTCACCTTATTATGTAGCTTTATGCAATCCCCCTTTTTCTAAGTAAAGAGAAACATTTATCTGTCTGCCTTCCTTACTCAAGCTTCTTTGAATCATCTAGAATCATACTCTGAGAAATTAACTTTTGTTCACAAACAACAGGTGGTGAAATAATTATAATAAACCCCCCCCCCAAAATCCTTGCAGTATAACATAGCCCAACTTTTTATTAGACTCAGATAATTTAGACCAATATGAAGCCAAAAGAGTTCTGCCAATTTACACTGGTTGTGAATACAATTCAATGATTTGCACTGAAGAAGCATTTTGACTTCCTTCCTTCTGGGTGAGAGTATGACCCTGCCAAGCACTATTCCCCAATACTGCTGAGACTTTAATGAGACAAATGATGGGTATATCACTCTGATTCACCAATACCACTCATTTATCATCCTTTATGGAATTTGAGGGACTTGTTAGGGCCATCTTAACTATTAACGTTTTATTCAGTTCACAGGGCAAAAGCTACTCATAGGAGAAAACTGGAAAAGGTCAATATGCACAGCCAGCTATTGCAAAATGCATCACGTGCATTGCATTTCACTCCTGACTTGATAACTCCCGTTTCCCAACATGGATTTTTTTTTAGAAGGCATGGGTATTTCTTCTATCTGACACTTGGTAGGGTTATTACTTGCCAATATGAATCATGCAGCTTGCCTTTCCTCACAGTACTATGTTCTGACCACTTTTCAAGATGTGGGAACAGTATCAGTATTTGGCAACATTTCAAATCACGTTTAAATTAATCTTGTACTGCAATGTTGTTGGAAATAACCTGGACTTACAGAGAAGATTTTGGTCTGCTTATTGTGAAAGGGTGACCAAAGGTGATACTTTATATCATACTTTCACTGATTGCCTTTTTTGTAGACAATAAAACCACTGTAAAACCAACAGCCAATACTCATCCTTAAACAAGATGGCTATTCGCTGTGTGTAACCTTAGGGGCAATTACAAAGCATTCAATGTTTGGCTGCTATAAATCATTATCAAGAATGAATATCACAATTTATTTCAATTTCTGGTATTTTAAGGTTAAGGTGTTCTACTACAAGTACTGGTAAAAGAATACTATTTAACTGCTAACTATTAATGCACTGAATTCTGATGATGGAAGCCATGGTATTATTCAGAAAAGAGTTTTAAAGAACAAAAGAATTCACAAGATTACATTCCAAATATGTCAATCATGGATTATATATTAAATTCATCACTAGTGTAAATGTTTTGGAATTGTGTGCTTGATCCCAAATACTGAATACATAAAACATTAATTCTAATTTTTATAGAGGAGAATACCTAAGTCAAGCATTATCATGAGAACAAAGTACTCCTGTGGTTTTGACACTAGGCTTGCACTCAGGACATATGAACTCAGATCAATTAAAATTATATATATGCTTTTGGGTATATCATTTGAAGGACATATTTAAGATGTGCTTTTTAGAAGTAGGAATAGCAATAATTTTTTATTCAAGATAAGATTACTACTTCTACCAAGATCTTATTCGCAGTTACACAATAATAAAATAGACTGGATAAAAACCTATTATAAAACTTGAGATTACAATCTGTAGAGATCTGAATTCAGCAAGAAAAGGGCATAAACAGAAATCAATGACTCTGGAACAAATACAGTAATAGAAAGTGCGCACCAATTGCCTATGAAGTGAAATCTAGGCACATTAAATACAAAAACTAACAGAAACGTGCCAGGTAGTATCTCCAGCTATTTTACACTCTGTAATTACGTTACAGTCATTTAATACCTTTTACACCTCTTTATATAGTGGCAAATTAATCATATTTAAATTACAAACCCAGTCAATAGCAACACAGTGCACTGCTTTCTATTGCTTAGATTGATAGAACAACTCTGGATACAATTAACAGTCAATTGCCTACTGACCCTGCTCAAGACAACATCAACACTGAATTCAGACTGTGTTGCTCAGTGTTTTATCTAGTCTATATAATCTTGAGACCTCCAAGGAAGGAGATGCCACAGACTCCCTGGGCAGCCTGTTTTAAATCTTTACTGTCTTCATCTGAAATGTGTTTCTCTCTCTCTGCCTACCAAACATATACACAACCACTTACAACAGTTTTGAACCTCCCTTTTTTCAGTTTATGACCACTGTCTTCCTCTCTCCTCCTGCCTTGCAGCCCAGTGAAGAGCCTGGTTCTCCTACCTGAAAATCTCCTCCTTAGTATTGTCAGGCTGCTCTCAGCATCCCTTTCTCCAGGCTAAACAAGTCTCATTCCCTCAGCTTCTCCTCAAGGGAGATGTTCTCCAGATCTCAACTTCATGGCCATCCACTTAACTCACGCAAGTCAATATTTTTCTCGTACTGGAGAGGACCAAAACTGGACACAACATTGCCTATGTGCAGGTTTTGTTTGTTTGTTTGTTTGCTTTTAATGTAACTGAATTTTTTTGCCCAACTACTTGTGATAATCTAAATCCGGATATTGATCAAAAACATTAATATAAAGGACATCAGAAAGGCTTACTATGAGTTACATAACACCCAAGAGCCTGCATCCTTTTACTGTTGTGAATAATGAAGAAAGAATATTGGTTTTGTAAAAGAGAAAATATTGTTTTCTTATTTACAATTGTTCAGAAATCATATATAGTTTAGAAATACTAGGTATTCTGCATATACAGAAAAAGAATGTTTTCTTTGTACTTTAGCTATTCAAGAAAAAAAATAAAACACTCTGAAGTAGGTATTAAAATCCTTTCATTTTTTATCATTCTCATCTAACTTGTCATATTCATAGACTAATTACTCCATCACCTATATTATAACTATTCTGTTCAAACACAAAGTACCAAAACTGCTCTCATGGGCCTATGCACACTAGGTGTGTTTCTCCCTTTTGACAATATGATATTTTTCCATCTACCAAGCTCATGCTATCCTTAGTGCCTTCTCATATTCACATAAAACTCTCCTCCTGCACTAATACCATATGAAATCCAATCCCTCTCCATTGCTTTGTTTTAGAAAGCAAGACTGATCATCCTTTTCTTCATATCTCTCTCAGACATCATTTTCTCATGTTTTATTTTTCATTGGAAGTCTCATGAATACAAAATTTTTATCAAACACCAAAAAAGCATGAAGCCCCAGTTGCCCTGCAGTAAGAAAGCTTGCCTTGTTTGGTGTCATCTTGAACTTATCTTTTTATTACTATGAAAAGTCTTCTCCATCAATGTACAAATAAGACATTTTAATTATAAAAATTGCTTTACATCTTTTTGTAGGATTTACTGCAATGCTCCTGCTTTATACAAAAAGAATGGAATACTTATTTCATTTGTTAGGAATAGGTAACACCACCCTGTGGAATTCTTTATAGAGCTCCAGCAGTTATAAAATGTCTTCATGTAATGTATCAGCATTCCTGATTTTTTGTGGAGCTAGAAAAAAAATAAAAATCAATATTAAAATTCAGGGAACTGGAGCCTTTATATGAAACAGAGTTTTGTTCCTACCACAGAGCTAAGTGGTTTTGATCCTTCTGAACTTCTCAATCATGTGTGACCAAAGAATTCTTCTCAATGAATTATGTTTGCCTTCTATGTTAATGAAAAGCCAGTATGCATAATTTATGGAAGCTAGGAACCCAACATTTTTTTTAAAAAGTAATAAAAAAGCCATAGGAGTCTTTAATGGGAGATTCCTCACCATCTAAATGGAACTGTTATACAATATTTTCCTGTCAGATTTATTAGGTTTTATTTGAATATGTGTGACTTCAGTGATGTTTGTACAAAAAATCCAAGAAACAAAAATATTAAGAACCAATAAAATTCAAACAAATGAATGGCCACAAGAATATCAAAGAACCTGTAAAAGACTCAGTTTCTTTTAGAGACAGTATTAGGCTTAATACTCGATCATAAATATATTATATACAATGCCCTTTTCATGAAGATAAATCCTGATTACTTTCCTGTTAGCTTTTATGCCACTACTCCCTAGTACAATGACTTACTATAAGTAATGGTGTTACACCAAAGTAACTGTTGTCCTCTTTCTATAGTGGCAGAGAAAGGCTTCTTTAAGAGGCAAGAACTGAAGAAGCAGTGGAAAAATAGCATAAGTTCTGAATCTTGAGCCACAAACATCAACAGCAGCACTTCCACTAGCTCATGCAACTTCAAAGTATAAGCAGCTATAGATTTGTTTGTATTTTTTCATAAAGGAGACTACAACAAACACTCAACTCGAAAAAAAAAAAAAAAAAAAAAAGCTAGCAACAGAAAATGTTTCTTCACCCTGTTCCTTCTTTTTAGAGATACTATTTGTTTGTTTTACAGAACAAACAGCTTCTTCACATAATGAGTAAGAAACATCTCTCATCCTTTTAAAAATCAATATACTTCGTTTGAGGTTGTCTACTTCACCTTGCAAACCTTGGATTGCCTTATATGGACTGTTGCTAAATTATCACACTAAATGCTAAGCAACCCTGCAAATACCATAGCATCTATGGGCTTATCTTCCACTCTAAATTAATCTGATGATCCTTAACTTGTGTCCAAATGACTTTCAATATGATGAAAAAAGGATATTGATAAAATATAAATTTTAAATCTCAAGTTTGATTGATACTCATTATAAGATACATGCTGGGAAAATATTAATGAGCTATCAATATCAACCTTTGTTACTATAAATTACTCACTATTTGGAACAATTATGAGTGAGGTTAAATATGATTAAACTGTTTATATGCTACTCATGTAAGCAGAGGAAAGAGTAGTTTCTACTTTGAAAACAATTCAAGATCTGGATCTCGTTCCCAAGGAAAACCATTTGTTGATTTCAGTAGGAATCAGATCAGCCCAAAATGTTTGACAGATGGTGTGGTTAGACAGCACAAAACATTTGCCTACAATAAATAACCAATCATCAGTGCAGGTGGGGAAAAGATGGTATTTAAGGACTCTTAGCTCTTTCAAACAATCCAATCCCCACTACTTAAAATCACTAATTGAGAAATTTGTCCTAATCGTTACTGCAATTTATATATATTAATATAAACAAATTTATATATATATATATATATAAGTGAATCATGAAAGAAAATAGGTATTGTTTTGGACAGGAGCTGTTAATGAACTCCACTGGTAAATTTATTAAGGCAGTTTACTGGATTCCGCATTGCTTGTAACAGTATTTGTGCATGACAAATCCAGAAACAAACTTATGTCCACCTTTTATTCCAGCTAACTTACTACCTTTTGGCATTTCCTCTTTGCCTGTGGTAGGTCTGTCCAGAAGTTACAGAGAAAACAAGCTAGGAAAAGAAATGTGTACTCCTCACTGTGGTAGCAGTCTTTTACCCTGAGCATAGTTCCCATGGTAAGTCATTCTTTTCCTTGAAAAAAAATCAACATAAAAACCCACTTCTTGAGGTCAACCATAACAGATTTATCATTTTAGCTCCAAGAAGACATAAGTGCAAAGACCTATTCTATAGTTTTCGAAAATAATTGACTAAGTTTCTTAAACAATGAAAAGAAGTACTGACCAAGATATTACAAGACAATATATATATATTATCTATATATATATATATAATTTATATTTTATATAAAATGTATATAAATATATAAAATTTGCACTTGTACATAAAAGTTTAACTGGGAAAATTACTTGGATACAAAAAAACATGAAAGGAATGTCAGGTATTTGCTTCCTTGTCAGCATCTAAGAGCTAAGAATATTAACTCAACTGCTTCAGAATGTTAGTTATGTTATTACTACTACAGAAATGAAAATGTCAGGCACATCTGATAGTCTTACTACATTCACAGAAAAAACTAAAAGCAATTACATACAGCTTCCTATGCTTCAAGATGCCACTAACCTTAAGTAAATTAAGAATAAAATTGTAATAATTCAAGATCTATTTCATATGTGATCATATTCAATACCACTAGCATAAGGATTCTCAGTGTATCATTGGACAAGAATTCAACACCATTAAAAGCTGCAGAATTTGCCAAGCTTTTTAACTTTTTATCATATTTAATTAGACATTTAATTGTACTCCTCACAGATTTCTATAGGAAGATTCAAATTAGACACTGACACCTATGAATGTCTCCAAAAAGTTTACAACACAGAAACTTATTTAAATCTCTGGAAATTTTAGGTCATAATTGTTATTCAGTTTTATAGGAGTTTGCATTAGGAACCTGAATAACAGTAAACATGCTGACAATCTCAGAGGCCAAAAATTAAAATATCTTTACTTGTTCTGATTTAATTTAAGGACAGACAAGCCATGATGACATGGCATGATATATCTGTAACACTGCTGTGTCTGACTTACCTTTTCTTTAGAATAAATACACAAGTAAAAAGACGATGAAGTAATAATGAGGGTTCTAAAGCAACTACTCTAGCAACTCACTGAATTCTCAGAAAATAAAATAGTAAATATTTGGAATCAGGTTATAAATTCCATAGCAAATACAGGATTTTTCTCTATAGAGAAAAGACTTCTATAGGACAGTTCATGAACATTATACAGATGTAATCTCCAATACAAGTAAAGCACATTCAACTTATGAGCCCATCCAGTGTGACTCATTAATCATGGTTCATCTCACCCTAAGGAAAAAAAAATCCACTGGATATAGGATCTCATACTATTTATTATGTCTTCTCAGAAATGAAAATTCCATAACTACTTTATTATTTAATAGATTGCCATATTGAGGAACTATTTTATTTATTGATGCTAAACAATGTGAATTAATAGCAAATGCAGTAGTTAATACTGATCTCCCCTGTGGATTTTGCAGAAGTATCTACTGCAGTTAAAGTTAGAATTGCTACAGTAACACATCAGACCTGTACCCAATTCAGCCATTCAGCTGAATTCCAAACAGGAATCTACTGTGTTGTGTAAATTCAAAACTTCATGATTACAAAATTAAAATTGTTTCTCTGCATGTATGATCATGATTATCTATGATTAATCTCAAAGTAGAATGAATATGAACATCAAATTACACCACTTAAATACAGGAACATCACGAATTTTTATAGAGAGGAAAAACAAAATTAATGCAATCATGTACTTTAATAGGAAAGTAGCTCTATATGGTTAACATAACCAAAGAACTTAAATCTTTTCTAGTTTGGTCAAACAGTCAGGGTTCTTCCTCATAGTAAGAGATCAAGAGAATAAAACTACAGTTCCATTGTCTTATGCAAATACTCTAGATGGCTATACATCTTTTACAGCTGATGTCCTTCTCATCAAAAAAGTCTGGTTTGATTGTGTGCCTTTGACAGAAAGATTTAAAGAGATTCAGCAACTGAAATAATCAAAACTAATAAAAAGAGAATTAGCAAACATGAGATGCACTTTTCACTTTAATTCATTTTTACCTTTTTTTTTTATATATATATTGAACTGTCTCTAACTTATCTAGCAGAAAATATAACATTTTTGCTAGGACAGAATTATATGTACAAACCTGATATATGTGAGTTCAAATTTTTCTTTCCTGCATAGTCAGAACCAGGTAAAGTAGGCATGATAAACAAGCTGACATAAAGGCAAACTTGAAAATCTCATTTCTGATGACCACAGTTGCCCTATGTTTAACCTAAAAATGCAGATAAACAACTTTCTAAGTAGATTTTTCAAAATCTATGTTATCCTAAGCATAGTCATATTTAAATAAAATACAATTTTATCCTAATGGGTGTTTTTTGTTTTTATTGTTGGTGGTGGTTTTTTGTGTTGTTGTTGTTCTGAAGACCTTAAACAATCATTTCCTAAAGCATAAGACAGCTAACAGGTTTTCAGAGATCAGGAAGTGAGTAGGTCTTTTACTGTCTCGGATTCATTTTTCAAGCTGAAGCTATGTAAAACATTGAATTGCTTAGAAACCCAGTAGTAGTACGGGTGGGTACTCACGTTCTTGACCTATTTACGTTATTTGTGCTTTTTAACATAGCTATCATAAATATTATGCAACTATACATCATTAGATCTTACTGAGCAGCTTGCAAACAAAACCTTATCAGTAAAAAAGGAAAAAACAGCAAAGTAAACTGATGCAAAAATGCTTTATATTAACTTCCTTCACATTTTGCAGTCTTAATTGTGCAAAGCAGCATTTCAGTGTAAAAACAAGTAATGTTAACATGTCTGTTTCTACTTAACTACTTTCCTCATTTCAACTTTGTAACAGTACAAAGAGAAACACAAGCCATACAAAGAATACAAGTCTTCCTATAAAAGCTCTTTTGCAGTTTGACTGTTAATGCACAAGAGGCACAAGGCATTTTCTGCAAAACTTCGATTTTAATTGGTATCTTTCACTTAATGACGACTCAAAATATTACATCTCTTGTTAAACTGACATTTTTCTATTTATTGGGAAAATCTACATGGAAGACTTATTTTGGACAAAAATATTTAGAGACTGAATGTAAGCATGACACAAGGACAATCACTCTTCAATATATTATCTAAAAGTCTTGCCTTCTACATCTCCTATATGATCCATATACACAGCTTAATTGTAGCTAATTAAGCTGTCACTGTACACTGTGTCCATCAGAGGTCTAAGCAGTTGAAAATTGCTGAAGGCTAAGCAATTTACAATCACCATCCTTCATCCTTTTCTTGGGGGGGGCCCCCCCCCCCCGAAAGAAAACACTACAGCATTACGTAATTGCTTTACAATGTCTGTTGTGGAAGATTTCACGAGGAACATAAAAGTTTGTGTGGAGGGCTGTTGTCTGTAAAGGGAGTAAGGTTACAGATCAACAAGCAAATTTTACAAGGATTTTCATTATCACCAAGGGGGCACTTTGGTTAACCCTTTATCAGTAAAACTTTGCCACAGGAATACAGCAATTTTCCGGTTCCAGAGTTTCCCTTTGCCTGTCCCTCTTCCCCAGAAGTTTGGCCAGTCCTTCTGACTTTAATTTTAGATCTCTGCTAATTTACTTGTTTTTTTGTTTTTTTTTCATAATCTTGTTCATTTTGAAACATTGCCCACTCTGTATCACTTAGAGAAATATATGTGAAAAAAATGTAATCATAAATATTCATTGCTTTCATGCGCAGGACATGACCAGAAATTTAATACTGTGTCAGTAGACTGTTTTGGAACTGCATCCACACACTCTCTGATATGTAAACATGCTGCCTCACCCTTAAACACGTTCTTCTTCAAAGTAGATACCAAAGAAAAGAGTTTGTTCCCAGCTTCTTAACATCAAAGAGAGTAGGTCAAATTAATCCCTAGTGTAACTCAGTGAGAATGGTCCTTGGTCTTATTCCCTGAGGAAAGCACTATTCCAAAACATACATTTAATTAATATACTCTCTCATCTACAGATTCCTACAGGGCTTTTAAACTCTTCCTTGTGGCATACTCTTTGCAAACAATGTAAATTAATACAAAGGTCCCATCTATTCTGGCACTTTATTAATGTTAGAAAATAATTTTTTAAAGTATGTTAAAAATATTTCTACAAGTACAGGGATAACATGGAGTGACTGCACAACTGTGGAATGATGCAACTAACTTAAGGAAAAAACATAGAAGTAGCTTTAGAGTCTATGGCACTGTATGGAAAAGTGGTGGAAGAGAAGGAAAACCAATATCTCAGGCTTGCTTGGGACTCTGGAACTGTATGGGCAAATACATATATCGACCATTGATCCTATCCCATCCATGTTAACAATTACAAGTAAATCTCCTATTAGATAAAATGTCAGAGTCAAGGTTTTCAAGAAAAGGGATAAAGTTCTCCCAGGGCTCTCACTCAGAGATTAGTATTGAATGGACTTAAGCATGTGTTTATAAGTCCTCCTTAAACACCATCTTGGGTGCAATGCATAAACAAAGGCAAGATGCACAGAAGTTTTTATTGAGTCAGACCTCACATAAGGAAAAGAGCAGCCAGAGAGAGAGAAATGAATGGAATAGTAATGGGGAAGAGTAACAACCTCCTAACTGGGTTTAACTTCTTTAAATTAGAATTAGAAATCAGCTTCAGTGAATGCCTGTTTTTAAAATCCTTTTAGTGCCTCCACACCTATATACCCTTTCTAGCTCTGAAGTACGGTGATGCTGGACAGCAGAGACATTAATATTGTAGATTACAATTTGCAAATGTGTGTTTTCATGGAAATTTCCTTGACAAATAAACCCAAAAGGACATATTTCTAAATGGAACTCCTCTGAAAGATTGATATGATGAAATAAATGAAAAATTAGCATATTTTTCAATGACTCTAAAAGAAAACATCACTAGTATACAGCCTCCAAATTTTGTTATGGAAAAAAAAAAGGCAAGTTTATAAAAGCTTAGGATTTTCACCTTGAGCAGGAAAAAAAAAAAAAAAAAAAAAAAAAGAGGTGAGAACTTAAAAAAAAGAAAAATGTGAAATCAGTATACATTAAAAAAAAATAATTCCAAAAGCAACTGCAATTCTCAAAACTCCAGCTCCCTATATTCCATCAAATATGAGGTCCTACCTTTAGGACCAGAAACTTTTTTTTCTCAAAAGAATAAAGTAGTAGAAGACCATGTGGCCACAGCCGATGTTCTTAGCATGGTGTTTATCAGTTGACACTAATTCCAAATGCAGAAAAACTGTTGAAACTTGGACTTTATCCTCTGTTTTGTAATTGCTCTGTAAGTAGCCAGCTGAACTGAATGACTAGCCATGCTAATGCAAATGCCTTTAATTACAAAAGCATCCATGAGGTCAGAAGAAAACCTCAAAAATCAGGAATTCATCTTCTTGAACCATTTTAAATGACTTTTCTTTTTCCACAGATGATAATAAAATGACTTAATAGAACATGTGCTTTATGGTGTGATGTGATCTTTTAGCAAGAAACATCCCATAGTTCACTATTTTTGGTGTGTGCAGACTTTTTGCATTAGAAAAACTCAATCCCTATTGTACTGTATTTTCAGCTGCTTAGGTTCCTAAAGCACAATTTTTTTTTAATTTTTTTTTGGGGGGGAATCAAAAGTAAAGAGAACTTGAAAGCAAAATGATGCTGATGCCTTTAGAATCTATCTCCAAAAATTTAAGTGATCTTGCAACATATAACCAGTTCTTAGCACAATCTGCTTTAAAATACAATTCATAATTTGCAAAACTATTCTAAGATAAAGCATTTATGTGCTTTTGCAATGTAAATGGAGGTTATTTATTGTAGAAACAGTAAATTTGTATTTTCTTTATTTTTTTTTCTAATTCAGGAAAAAAAAAAAAAAAAACATCAGAACGGCAAATCAAAATCACTGTTCATGCACTGTGCATAGAAAGTTTCATCAGCCTCATGGAAAATAAATGAGTATCATGGTTCTGGAAACATTCTTTCTCTTTCAAAGGATAAGCTTTATAATCTTATCTCCGGCTTAAAAAACTGAGCAGCAGCTTCCAAAGACCACAGAGCAGATGTTCACATTTGGGTGAGATCCTAGATACATTGCAGTCAAGGGGGAACTATTCCAAAATACTTCAAGGAAGGAAGCTTTGAGCCCTGGTGTGAAGGATTACTCCACAGGTATTCTACTGGTCAGCAATTATGCAACAGCAGCAAGACTGGTAGAAACTGATCAAAAAGATCTTCTCAGTTCCCAAGGAAAAATAACTGTGTTTGTTTCGCTTGAAGTAAAATTTTACAAAAATTATTTGGACTCTATAACTTAATTCTGATCCTGACTTTCTGGATGACCTTGGGTGAATTTCAGACTCAATATATCTCGGTTCCTCCTGTACTAAAATGAACATAGCATAACTTACCCATTTCTGTAAATCTTCATGCTGCTTAGATGAAAGGCATTTTACAACATAAGTGTAAACTCTTGTTACTTATTAAAGCAGATATGTAGCACAGGCTCTCACTTAATGTTGTTAAGGCCACCCTTTACCTTTAAATCTAGCAAGAGAATTATTGATTAACGACCACATCACCTCTGTCAGAAGTATAAAGGCAATATAAGCATGCCTGTGCCTTACAAATCAGCCATGTTAAATTATGAGTTGCATAATTTTATCTATTTATCTTAATGCACTCCTGCTTTAGTAGCTTCTCACAGTCTTACATAGGTATGCTTACATTAGTCAATCTGAATTCCTGTGGGTGGTATGCTGACACTAGTGGTGAGGTGCTCTCAGCTTTAGTTTATGAGCTACTCAGAGGTTACTACAAAATCAGTTCTTCCTTCCTTACATTGAGGCTTTTCAACTCATTGCAAACACAGGTTCAGATTTCCAATCCAACAGGCAGGACTAAAAAGTAAAATATTGTTTTAAGCTGTAAATACCTATAGTAACCACCCCATTAAACTTTATAGGAATCTACAGCATCCAGGGTACTATTTGCAAATTAATTTCTGGAAAAAAAAAAAAAAAAAAAAAGGATTTACACTGACTTCAATGACACCATATCAAGAATAATGTGCTGTTGAGATTACTGTACTTCTTAATATTGACTGCAACTGAATGCACACAATTAGTACCCACTTGAAAATAGCAAAGACTGAAAAGATACAACAGTAGTTACTAGAATGGAAAAGTAGCCAGTTTAGAATCTTTCCCTTACAATATAAATGAAATAAATTTTCCTGTTATTAACGTGACCTCTTCTTTGGTGTTCAAAGTGACAATTTCATAAGCTACCAAGATCCATCTCAAAAGTAACACTTTGCCTAAATGAACTCTATTGGCAAGTTGTTTAAGAATATCACTGAGTTTGGAAGATAGCAAGGCAGTGACTGACTTAAAAATTAATATATCTGAGCAAGAAGTGATAAAAAGAATGATATTAAGCTAGAAAGTAACAATCTATCTGTATCAGGTTATATCCATTCATAAGTTGATGTATTTAATAATCAAACGTAGATGTGCTATGAAGGAAATACACCATTTCCTGCTAAAATCAGTAGACTGAGAGAACAAAACTGAGAATTGTGTTTGTTGACTGAAAAGTTTTGCATTAGCAGTAAATAAACTGAATGACTAAGTAGACTTGTCACAACAGGACAGGAGCAAATTGTCACACACCCAGTATCAAGACAGGTGTTTTTTCTGTTGTTATTTTGGTTTGGTTGGTTTGGCGGGGTTTGTTTTGTTGTTTAACATGGCAATAAATTGCAACTTAGAAAGAATATATATAAATGCCTTTTTAATCAAACTGTTGTTACAAAAAGTAACCAGCAACCCCTTAAAAGTAAAGTACTGCCAAAAAACAAATTTGACAAAAAAAAAAAAAAAAGGCAAAAGCAGATTTTAAGATGTTGGAATTGAAAATAATGAACTCAAAATATAACTCCTCTAAATTTACAAGTTAATAACTCCATCTATAGATTATTGTGAGTTGTAAGAAAAAGAAAACAAAACAAAACACCCTGTAACACATTTTGTGTGTTACACAAAAGGAGAAAATAAACAAACAACAACAAAAAAAACAGCATTTTTTACAAAAGTTGCATCTCACTTTAAAAGAAGCAAAAAGTATGAGGCATGCCCTAATCGTGAATTTAGATCTAAAAATAACATCCAAACACTATGAAGTCCAAAGGAAAACCAAAGCTTCATTATACAGTGGAGCTGTTGGATAAAATGGTAGGTTTGTCTCAGGCATTTCTTTTACTGTACATTATACTTTGAAACCACTAGTATATTCTTTATTTAGAGACTGTCACTATCAAATACAGCATCTGGTCACACAAAGAAAGAGTACCAAAAAGAAAATGCAATAGAAGTAAGAATTACTGCCTTAAAACTCTAGGCTTAAAACTGCCTGAAGGACATAGATACTAGAATACAAAAGTATATTTGATTAAAAACTATTGTTCTATGTTTTGCTGAAAGCATTTTTATCCAAACTATATTTCAGGCAGTGCTCCCAGGCCATTGCCAGGGTAAGCCAAAGGTGTGTTTGTATGAAACAGAAGCAGACCTATCTTAAGTCAGACACCCTGGTCTCCCAAGAAGTTCACAGAGGTCCCATCACTGGACCCAAATGCAATAACTTTCCTTTATTCTCTGTTTTTTCTTCATTGTCCTCTGGTATATTTCTAGAGCTGACATATTTGTTACCCCTTAAAGAATTAAAGCCTTTTAATTCAGATCCACAGATCTGCAAAACAATTTTTCTGCCTTCAATAATACAATAGCTGCCTAAGCACACTCTTCAAACTGTTTCAGCATTTAAATGAAGTGAAAAATAAAATAATTTTAAAATCTGAAAAGGACCTAGAAAAACATTACGTAGTACAGATTTACATATCCAAGTAATCAATAAATTACCTTTCCAGCCTCTATCTCCTCCAATTCCTGAGAATTCAGTGGATACAAATGAGATCTCTATAGTGTATCCATGATCCCCTTTCTTTTCCTATAAACAATGTTGATCTGAGGTCTTCCTGCTCTCTAAGCTACTTGATAGAAAGCTGTCTTTCTAAAGTTACTGTCCTTCTAGTAGATGACCCTTGATTATCTTCATCAGATGATGTTCAGTGTATGATCTGTTCAGTATCGATGAAAAATGTCATCAACTGAAATAATTCAGAAAAAGAGCCCTAGGTTGTTTATAATTAAATACTAGAAAAAGTAAAGAATGAACTTTTAGCCATTTTTTCAGCAAACGTCTTTGTTGAAACAACAAACAGTCATTAAGTTTCACAATGTAATTGGATGGACTAGTTCTCTAGACCTTTCCTTTCAAAACGAGCTTCAGAATGCAAAAATTTTTCATTGCTACTATTGTGCAACGGGGCTGGAATTCTACACCATGACACAGGGGGGGGAGAAAAAAAAAAAATAAAAAAAACAAGTAGCATTACATTAGAAATGAAATTTGCAGCGTGATTAAAGTATGCAGAGAAGGTTCACAGTCTCAGACTTGTACACATAAATTGTACATTATATGTACAGTCCCTACAGCAAGCTTTTAAAGTTCTGCAGGAGCTGCAAATAGCTGCAAGGCCCAAAACAAGCCAAGGAACACTTGGAACTTCTGAGAAACTGAATGTCAACACAGTATCATTTATGAAAGTATGCAGTGAATTCTGAGAAGCTGCTTTGCAAGTCCCAGTCCAAGCAATGACTTTAACAGGTGACTTAACTGCTTTTCCTGCCACCCTTCTTGAACTAGTTCTATTTTGACTGAGTGAAAAGCAACAGCCAGTGTAAATCTCCTAATCCCTCACTCATGACATCTAAGCAGACAGCGTTGTCATGATTCACGTTAAGTTTCCATTAAAGGACTTCCCTGCTTTAAGTATTTTTCTGTGAAAGTTTACAATGCTAACACAGGAAAATCATAAACAGGCAAATGGGCTGGAACTCTGACAGGAAGCTGTCACCAAGCCTCTGTGAGAAACTGAGTGTCAGATGACATCAGGAGGTTACCGATCAACAGAAGAAAAATCAGCTCCACATAATTTCTCATCTTTTTGGTCTGCATGAATTCCTTCATTCCTTCTGGTGTCTGACATGTTTATTGTTTTAAATATTTAATATTAGAGATCAGAGGATCTGAGGAAACCAGGACACTCTGGACAACAGAAAACCAATCTAACACAAAGCTTATTGTCAAATAACTGTAACTTTTTCTTTTTTTTTTTCTTTTTTTTTTTTTTCTTTTTTTTTTTCCTGTTCTGAAGCCAATAATTCTGGGTATCGGTATAATTAATAGTGTAACTATGTAAGAATATATTTAGCATTCATATTGCAATGGCAATAAAGATACAGTGGACCTGCATATCGAAAAAAGACTGTTCCAACCTTAAATTCCAACTGGGTGCATGAAATAGTTACATGCATAAATCCATTCCTACCCAGTACAGCAGTCTACTGATACTAAACACATTCTGGAACCTCACTGACTTCAGCAGCCTGAATATCACAATCAAAATGGATTACTGATGAATTGGATCCCCATGCCACTTTTTCCATCATAAAATGTAACCCAATAGATTCAGAGGTCTAAATGACATTATGAAGATGGATATGACAAATGAAGAGGGATTATTGAAAAATGTGGTCCCCATTCATTTGCATAATAAATATTAAACTACAAAATGGGATTTTCTCTTCATTGTTACCTCTAAAAAGGTACTTATACTCTTTTTTTTTTATTGACTGCTGCTGTTTGCAACGACTGAAGTAATAGTTGAAAATAAATTAAAAAAAAAAAAAATCCAACTACTGAAGGAAATACTGGATCAACATCATAATTCTAGGAATATCTGTCAATGAGGCTTACACAATCAAACAAATGACAAAATTCAGTCAATTCAGGAGAATCTCCTTTGATTTTACTCAAGAATATCTGATTTATTGGCATCTGGTAATAGGTATAATTCGGTAAAACAAATTATTAACCTGACCAAAACCTCTGCAATGACTTAACAATCAGATAAGATTTAGAAGTAAGCTTCTTCTACTGTATTCTACTTTATCAAAAAAACACTAAAGTTGTGAGACAAGAGGATGAAAGCGTCAGTATTTTTCTTACATACAGAGAATTCTTTTTGTTGCAAGTTCATGCATACTTCAAACTGTGTCATAATAAAACATGAAGGAAAGCATAAACTGTTTTAAGAAATCTGTAGATGTCTCCAATCTATTGGAGAATATTGGAACATCTAAAGATGTCTCTGTCTATTGGAGAATGGACACATCTCTATGAGTAAACTGGTCATCTGATTCTTCCCATGCCATTAAAAATAAATAAATAAATGTATAAATAAAAATCTCCAGGCCTGTTTTTTTGTTTGGTTGGTGTTGTTGTTGTTGCATTTTTGTTGTTGTTGTTGTTGTTGTTTGACTGGGGGGGGGAGAGCCTAAATCCTAGGTGGTACATGGCTACAAAGAGGAAAATACCAGCAGAAGATCAGCCATCTCAGGATCTAGTCAAGTAACTCAAGGACTTGATTCACCTCTCTATTTGCTTCAGTTACTTCCAACCAACAATCCAATGCTATCTTTTTCATCTTTTGCTTAAAGATGGAATTTCACAGTCTCTAACATGGTCTTCCCTTTAAGCTCCTTAGACACACAGGAAGTGCAGGATGGCTGGTTGAATAAATGTCCATAAAATCAGAAAAGAGATCATTCCCATTATTAATGGGAAGCTAAAATTTTATCAGCCCACTTTATGTTTGCTCACTCAAAAAGATATAATCAGTTCCTCAAATTTTGTCAGGATAATACAATACAAATCTAGCACCAAAGTTTTTTTGTTCGTTTGCTTTTTAAAGTAATTTATCTTAGTAGTTTTTAGTTATTTATGTAGAGCAAATTTAAAGAAAAATTATACGTTTTTCATTTTTATCACAGAGGCTGTTATAGTAATATAATTGTCAAGGAACATACGGATGTTACATTCAAACATCAACCACGTGGTTTCTTGCAAAAGGCTACAGTGGTGAGGAATGTTTTGACTATACAGCATTTCTTGAATAAACAGGAACAAAAGACCTTTTCTTGATATACGACTATAAATCCAGAAATGTTGATAATAGCTTAGGAACAGATGAAAGAAGAGGATTAATTAGAACTTTGTATCTTTATATATATATATTCTACTTAGAGCATCCATTCAGTAGTGTATCACATGCATCTAGGATAATGAGAACAAGACAAAGTAATACTGTCTAGAACTATAGCAAAGTTTTTATTGTGTGCTCAAAAAGTATAGAGATTTAGCAGAGACAGAAAAAAAAAAACACTTTCAATTGGCTTGCACAAGCAGGAAATTTGCCTTCCAGCTAATTTATGCTGCTTCAAGAGTGGTTATGAAAAAATAACTATTTTTCCAATTGATTTTTTGTTTATCCTCCACTATAGCTATTTTTTCCCCATTGAACAATATTGTATATAACCACAGAACCTTTTCGTGCCTTGTGTCTAAGTCCATAGTCCTACCCAGAGTAGATCAGTCAGCCTAAATCTGAGTCTAAAATATGATTAAAACAAACATACACATACAAAAAATCAAGTTCAAAACCACAAGAATTATTAGTTCTGCTTGTCAACTACATTTTAATAGTTTTTACAAGTCTAATTCTGAAATTGTTGTGAAAACTATCTGGCAAAAAAGCAAGCTATAACTTATCAGGGAAAAACACGCAAAAATGTAAGCAATCTTGAGTGATTCTCAACAGCTGCATTTTAAAAACAGGATCACAATTGCAAGTGCATTAACTCTGATGAAAACACTGATTTATTTTTAAGTATGTTGTACTTGGAATATCGTTATGAACTAAAACAAGGCAGAGCTGAGCAATGGAAAAGAAACTAAAAGAAGTCCATATGGGTTTCCATCTTTTCACATTTTCCCAGACATATCCTGCTGCCCTCACTGTTCTTTTCTGTGCCCCAAAGAGACCTTCCCTCCCTCTCTTGTATTCACACCACCTTCAGTACAGAACTCAGAGATGTGACTCCCTCCCCTTCCCTCCCTTAGAGCTGGTTACCCATTTGCTTCTCATTCAGATCCTTCCCAAAGATCCATTCTCCAACAAGTTTTCAACAACACTCCACAGACATATGCATTCATGCAAGACCAAAAACTCAAATCTAGGAGAAACTAGGTCGCTAAGTGTGCTTGTGAATCTGGTCTTGTAAGATCAGGCTGGAAAACCAAGAGACAAAAACATAATAGCTAAACTTATTCTAAATTTGATTCTGTAAATTGGAAAGCCAATGTGATAAAAGCTGAGCTTTGGGAGACACACAGAACATCTACTCATGAATCACTAACAAGGGGTGAAACACCAAAAAAAAGGAATGTCTAGTCATATGTATACATAGTCCAGGGAGACAGCATAATATCTTCAAAGCAAAGGGACCATTAAATTAAAAAATAAAAATAAATAATTTTTAAAAAGCTGTGTGGAAAGCACCTGATAACAGTCAGTAGGAAATATGTTATTTTTCATCTGTTGGAACTTCATCTCCTTCTCTGTCAAAAGTGTGACTCCCTATTGAATGTCTGCATCCAGCTGGAGTGGATTGAAGACAGAAGTCTCCAATGAAGATGGGCCCATTAATAAATAGGGGTCTCTCTTAGTAAAACAAGGTGTCCCTTCTCCTCCGTGTTTTTGAATACACATAGCTGTCATGCCTGAGTTTTCCTCTGAAGAAGTGCGAGTGTATTTTAGTAATATTGTGGGAATGCCCGAAGTACCAGGATCTGCAAGGGATTTGGTTAGCTTTCAAGCACATCCCCATTGACTCAGTGAAGCCAAGGGGAACTTTTAGTCCAACGGACATCACTTAATGTATTTAAGGCATCTCTAAGGTAAATCACAGAATCACAGAACTGTAGGGGTTGGAAGAGACCTCGAAAGATCATCGGGTCCAACCCCCCTGCCAAAGCAGGTTCCTAAAGCAGAGGAAGAACTCTCATTTGTTTTCTTATGATATCTGTCTGTTCCTTCTAAGACCCGTTTTAAACACAAAAACTGGTGTCTCAAATCCTGCCTTTAGAAAAGAGACATTGTGAAAGCAATCTCATATCCAGTACAGTACAGCATCACCAAATATGTGTGATCTAATAAACAGATAAGTTGCTGTATATCTTCATTTAAAAATAAATACCTAGGTTGTGCCTGGAAAATAATTATTCTAATGTGTAATTTCATGTTGTCAGTAATAAGAAAAAAAGTTTATAAATTAAAGACATGACAATACCAATTTGTGTAAGGAAAAGAAATCATAAAACTGGGTTTCTTGTTAAAAAAAAAAAAAATCTGTCAAAAGCTGGCTTCACCAGAGAGTATCAAATGTACAACAACAAAATCAGACTCAGAGAGAAAGAGAAAGAAAGAAAAAGAAGGAAGGAGAGAATGGAAGAAGGAAAGAGAGAAACAACAAACAGCTTGTCTCAATAAGAAATTCTCTGTGGTATCTCAACTAACATTTATCTGTAACTGCAGTCCCCTCTTTACTGGTCATGGTATTGCCAATGTGAAACAAGTCAGCAATTGGCAGTAATGCAGCCTGATGAATAATAATCTGCTGTACAGTTTCAGAAAGGAAGAATATTGAGAAAGACAATAGGGAAAAAATAAATCCAACAGAAAGCTGAGGATACAGGGTTTGTTGTTGGCAGCCCACTTCTGTACCTCAGGAGAAAACTGCTTTCTCGCTTGCTTCACTAACAGCAACAGACATGCACAAACAACACTAAGAACAAGAAACACTTGAAATTTTGGCTCAACACTATACTTCTGGGTGGTGGGAAAGTGCCATGATATGAGACGGGCAGCCAGAAGGTGCTTTACATTGTGCAGCCCCAAACACCACGTGAGATACTAAGAGACCTCAGCTTCTGCCGAAATAATTCTCAAGCCCTCAGGATCAGGCCTCTGGCTGTCCAGTGCCAGATGTTACACAACACATTCCTGGAACAAGATCAGCATAGATGAGAAATGCTATGTTTAGGACAGGACATAATGGGTTATGAATCAGGAGCACTGAAGACAAGAAGCTATTCTCTGTTCAAAAAGACTTATTTCCAACATGTATTAAACACACCAGTAAAATAGTGACTGCAGCTTTGAAAATATCACTGCAACCATTTATTCCACTTAACATACCACCTGTATGACAGAAAATAAAAATATGTTAATACAAATGGAAAGTAAAATTTTACCACAGTTAAATATACCACACACAGAGACCTTTTCATACAACATTATCAGCCAAAATAAGAAATGTCAAAATTATAACGTCAGTGAAATCTACTAATAAAGTTATATTTCATCAAGGCTAAATCCAGTGGAGACAGCAATAAAACCCTGGTAAACAACCTTAAACTAAGCTTGAAAAAAACAGTGGAAAAAACAAGTACCATTTTTTATTTTTATTTCATTCTTTTTGCAGTTAATTGGAGGAGCAAATTAAGGTAGTTTAAGTCATCTAACTACCTACAAGGCAGGTGCAATCAAGTGGCTAAATCCTAAAGTACAACTGTGCAATTAAAGAGCAGACATAAATTTGTCCCTACAAAATTAGAAATCATCTTTCAAAAGCAGGTCCTTGACTTGCAAAGTAAGAGATCCTTATACTTCATGGCCAGGAGGCTTTTCTGTTCAAAAGAAATTCAAAACAAACAAAATAATTAAAAATGAAAAGGACTCGTGGGAGATACATTAGTAACAGGTATGATTTTTTCAATTCCCTTTAATCTGCTGTGTAGTGTTATAATTGGACAGATCTAATCCAAGTGAGGCAGATTAATCCATAAACCTGATTAAAGGAAAACTCTAATTGAGGTTTCTACTCTCTGCTCTTTGGATCAAGTTATTAAATTAAATTCTCCTATACCAGCTCAGATGTAATATGCTTTCCTTTTAAGACAGAGGCTTTATAAAACTATGAATGTTTCTAGAAGTCTCTGGGTAAGTTCAAACATGTGCTGCCATCCAACCTGAAGCTGAGCAGGAGCCAAAAACAACAACAACAAACAAACAAACAAACCACCCATCCCCAAATTTCAGTTAAATCAGAACTCTGGAGTTATATGGGGAGGCTAGATAATTATGGAGTCTATTTGGCTATGATTCCTTCCTAGATCTTTTCTTGATATAGGTCTTTGAACTTCTGCCCATGCTAAGCCTGTGAATCAGTGTCATTTACAGCACTCATTAAGATAATTGAATCTGGTAAAGAAGAAACATATATAAGAGATTTTATGTAGAGAGGAGATTATATATATATATATAAATGGATTAGTAACACAATTGACTACCTCACAGATTAAGTTTTTCATTTTTTTTGTGAAAAGGAAAATAAAACTGCACAAATATTTCTTTGTCTTACTCTCATTTTGTCTTTATGCTTAATTAAAAAAGTTTTATGTACTTCACCAAAACAGAAGAGAAAACCACAAATTCATGGTATGTTGTATAAGAGCAGATGTGAGGACTGCAGATCAAAATGGTTAAAACAACTTTTCTTAAAACAGTTCCCCAGTGGTAGTCAAGGGTTTTGGCTTAAAACATTTCCATGTTTAAACCAAAAGCAAAGAACATTTACTGAAAAACTAAAAGAACAGCACTAGCTCAGGCCTTATTTCTGCAAACCACCTGTCTATGAATAGTAACATTGCTTATACACTAAGTTATTGTCATAATTGTATGATCAGGGGCCAAAATAAGTATAATTATGCTACGCTGTTTAAAAATCCTGGTTTTGATATTAAAAACATGCATATAAATTGTTAAACTAGAAGTGGCTACATACAAATAATTGATCCAGAAAGGTAGAATTGTGAGTCAAAGTTGTTTTTTTAATATACATATATATTTTTATCATGCAGAACATGATGAGAGAATAAAAAAATAAATAAAAATTTCAGATAATAGAAAAATGAGTTAAAGAACATTCAGCTTTGTGGTGAAAAGACATCATTCTTTTGAGAAAAGGCTTTGATTATCAGATGAACGTCTAATGAAGAGTGCCCTTGAAGAAGCATTTTTTCCCAAGATAATTTCTGTTTAAATAAAATAAAACTTGTTTGAATGAGTGGCTTTTAGATGCATAAACCTCATAAGACACAGCTGTACTTTTTCCTTCTCCAAATAAATAAGTTTAAATCAGACTGAGAAAATAATAGTTAAAAGTCTAAGAGGCAGAAAGGAGGAGAAGAAAATATATGACAAAACAGGTAGATGTTACTCAGGAAACAGGTGACTAACCTCTAAAGTGGTTACTTGCCTTGCAAGAACATAAGAAGTATGAAGGGCCCACGGGAAAAAAAAAAAAAAAAAAAAAAAAAAAAGGTAAATGTGGGATTAAAGAACAGAGAAATTTGACGCAACGTTGCAGCCACAGATATCAATAAGTACATTCCTTCCCTACCTGAACTGATGATGATTGCTTTGTGTATAAACGTTATACCTACACCTGTACAGCTACACAGAGACTTGACAAATTTCACTCCTCAACCTTCAAGGAAAGGAGAAGAGGCTCTGAAAGGCCAATGAATGAAACACAGGCAAGGGAAGCTGTTATGTAAATGATACATGGGATCAAATCAGATCTAAGTTAGGGCTGCTAAGATAAGAAACATTCTGACGGGAATTCAATTACTTCTTTTCCTAATGAGATCCCTTGAAAAATACAAATCTGATGACAAAATTTCGCAATACCAGATCAGCATTCTAGGCATTTGGCAACTATCGAGTAATCCACTCTTCAAGAACAGTACATGGCTCCTGAAGTGCACAGAGCATTTTATTAAAAGCTAATTTCTTTGATAGATAAGTGTAAAATGATTTTACACCTGAGCAACAAAATAAGAACCTAAATTCAAAATTATATATGTGAGGCTTTCAAGATTTGTCCTTGTATTTGACTAAACTTCCGGACTACAACAATTCCTAAATTTAATCATTTCCTGAATTTTGTTATCTATAGATATATACACGGGTCTATACTTTGACAAGATGGTGCAATATGTGTGCTCATTTATTTTTGTTCTGTTTGTATCGAAGATTTTTCCACTGAACAACAAATGTAAACATAACTGTTGCACAAAAGCCAGCCCAATCTGAATGTCAAAATGCTGCTGGGTATCCACAAAATAAAAAGTTGATCAGTCTTTGCTAAACCTGTTATTTTGTTTATAGACCAATAATCTATTTGTTTATAGCCATATATGAGAGAAGTCATAGAGAATAGTAAAAGGTAAATTAACCCAGTACCAAGGACAGCCAGAAATAAGCTTTATCAAGATGACACATCTCTGGTTTTGCAAAAGCTGATCATGGATCATACAGCAGATACATCTTACTTACAAGGTCATCTTACATTTCACTTCACTGATGGAGACTATTTTTGCCAGCCCTTCACACAGTAACATAGCATTTATCATAGAAGAATTACATCTTTTTAAACTCAAATTGATCCAAATCTATAAAAAATTAAAAACACCTATGAACCTATGATAAAGCAATGTAAAGTACTGATAAACGCACAAAAAACATTTCCCTTAAGCATGATAATGTAGCAACATTTCCTATTCCAAACTGGGGAGAGAAAAAAAAAAACGACCATGTAGGTGTGTGGGTAAGATAAATAATGAGGTTTGAGATGAAAACATACTTTTTGAGTTTTACTTGAATGTGGGAGCACACAAATACATTTCATACTTTAATGATCGTTAATGATCTCATTTAACTGGAAATATCCAGTCAAAAACAGAACTGTAAGATGAAATATTCTAGATGAAAACAATTGCATCTGCAAGGTTTTTTACTATAAGAATACATTCAACTTCAGCAAAACAGCATTGGCAGAAATTTAGTATTTTAATAAGCAGAAATCAATTACAGAAATGCTTTACTCAGAACCATGAGTTAAAATTCAACAGCATGTTTTGTTAACTCTGTTACCACTATCATATACATATACTGGGCGCACCTACATTACAATTTTGAGGTCATCCCTACTTTCTGTTCTTTGATTCATATCACAGAACATTCTCAGACAATAAAGATAAGAATTCTTTTAGATGAAGTAACACTAGAAAATATATTTCAACCTCTAATGGAGTCCATTGGACCACATTAGAGAGAGCTGGATATAAAACATCCTGAAATGTAGATAGTGTGAGTATCAAGCTCTCCACAATGTCTCCTCCCACAGATTTTTTTTCTGCTCTGCACTGTATGGATATACAATTGCTATTTAGACCATGTAAGGTATGCCTACTGTCATATGCACTTCCATTGAACTATTGCTGAATAAAATGTATAAAGAGCACAGAGAACTTCCTGTTACTTCTCCCTGCTCTTTGGCATCTAAGCTTAACACAGTGTTTTGTCTCCTGAGTACCAAGAGGACAGGGATAACCTGCTGATGCCACATGAAGTATGCAGTCAAAATACAACTCTTCATGCTTGACCAAACTGCATTTAATTCAAAAAGAAAGCCTAACAGTGGTATCAATGGCCTTGAATATATTGTACATATCTATATACTACTATGTTAAGATAGAGTAGCCAAAAGTAATCAAATTAGTTTAAGGAAAGATGTCATCCAGTTTCTCTATACTGAATAGTGAGGTCAGTGGAATAAAAGTCTGACATTTGGAATCACTGGAGCCAGTCTTCCCTTCTTCTCCTTTTTTATAAATGCTAGGAATCTGGTAGTGTTGACATTCGGAAAAGGCAAAAGTCTGTTTCTTTCTAATTCTAACAGACTGGGTCAATAACCTGACTATCTTGATAAGCATTCCAATTATGGATCAGTAGTTCTAAATAAATCTCATATGGATCTAGATAGGGAACTCAAAGCTATACAGGGCACAAACTTTCAAATAATAAATGACGTCTAAAATAACTCAGAAGATCATTCCAGAAGAGATTTAAAATGTTCATAATTTAAGACATTTTTGTTTAAAAGTTTAATGAATGAAAGGTAAGATACTGGTAGCTTTGCCTCATTCCATTGCTGTGAGCTCAGTGGAATCAAAGGGACAGAGGTGTGGGGACATGTATTTCAACTCAGGTAACCATGAGAATTAAAAGTATCTTATGAATATGGTTAGCACAGTTTTCATTATACTCTGTATATTTGGCTAAACACACATTCAAGTTCCAAATATACCACTTAACCATACTGCAGATCTCTGCAGATCCTCCAAGGTCAGTAAAGCTCAAACTTTCCTATTCACACAACTATTCTCTTGAATCAGACTAATTAGTTACGCTCATTAACAAAACTGCACTTCTTGTGTTTGGTATTGTGTTGCCAGTGTTGGCAATTTCCACTCCTATCAAGTCTGCCCGTCACCATTTTTCCTATCTCTGGAAAAGCAGGGCAATGATTTGAGACAGCATGGTAAAAATAAAGAGCAGAATACCAATTTTACAATCTGTCTTAACACACACTGAAATGCATTGAAAATCCATTCAGAGTCTGTTAATATTTAGCCTCTACAGAAATGACCTTTGTAAGTGTTCAATACAGTTTATCTCTGTACAAACTGATCATATAATTTTTCAAATTTAATTTTAAAGCACTCCTTATCAGCATGATGACATATATCAAGGGCTCCACTAACCACAACACAAGAGACCGATTCTGACCTCACTTAGACTGACACTAACTTTAAAAAACTGAATAGGGTTTTGTCATCACAATCTAGGCAAAAGAAAAGATGGGCAGAGCCTATACCACTACCTTGCCAGTGCCAGTGTTTCTATGACACTGATCATCAAAAGACCTGATAAATGAGATTATTTATCAGTTGCAGTATCAGTTTTATTCTGTTCCTTTAGTAAATGTGAAACAATTACCAAGATGTTTTCTACCAGTCATAAATCTATGTTGGAAAACAATGTAAATTTTTTACAAATTTCTCAAGTTCAGCCCAATATGTGACAAATTGCTTTGTGCTGGTAGAACTCTAAAAATACTGACTCTAGTTTCTACTGGGATGGCAAGTAGAAAGAGGACAAATGGAATAGGTATGAATGACAGGCAAATTTTTATTTATTTATTTATTTATTTTGTGAGAAAGGAGATGCACAAAACAAGGGAGTGCATCTTGTCTATCAAGATAATCCTGTGGAAAGTTCTGTGGGTTCTTTTATATATCTGCACAAAGACAGCAAGCCTCTTGGAATGTCTCTCATCACAAGCTTCCTAATTCTACTTCAACAGTGCTTGCCAAGAACAGTCTCCCCTGAAACTGTTACTTATGACAAAATCAGACAACACACATTACTTAATGTACATTGCAGATTTAAAAACCCATCCTGTTTGCTGTAAAAACAAAGGTTTTCTTTGTTGTATTTTAGAACAAAGCACATCACCATGGTTCTACTCTGAGGGCAACATATATCTAGCAAAATTAGCCCACAGATCTCAAATGGCTCTAAAAGCACATCTCAGGAATTCAGAAAACCTCTATTTTTGTGTGGTAACAGATAATGATGAGCAAGCACACTTGAAACATCCACTTTCAGAGAGCTAGCTGAATATTTTGCAATTTAGAATTAATGGAAAAAAATGCAGAAGGAAAGCTCCCTCCATCCTCTTTTCTGAGACAGAAACTTAATACTTCTAAGAGCTGGTAGAGAAGAAATTACAAACATTTGCACTCACAATGCTTTTAATTTTTTTTTTTTTTTTTTTTTAAAGGGGGGTGGGGTGGGGGAGTGGTCTTCTCACCCAGAACTACAGGGCCCTCAATAGGGAAAATGTGAAGGAAGAAAAACTTTAGAGGTGAAACCACAGATAATTCAGAGGTCATATAATTGTAGGCAATATATATATATATATGTATATATAAAATCTGTGTTTGAAATACAGCAATTTCAGTGGAAAACTGAGAATTAGAGCATGTTTATCCTGTATGAATTTTTAATTAACTTTTGTCTGCTTTTCCACAAATATATTCCCACTCATCTTTAGAAATAAGTCTGAGCACACTTTGAAATTCTCTACACTGTGAGCAACATGCATACTTATGATTTCAGCTGGCTACATTTTGGTTATTTGTTAACTACGGCATTAGCTAATGTTATTGCTTCTGTTCTGTGATTCTATAAATGATCCCTGTACTGTGACACCTGACTGTAAGAGAGCAAGCAAGCGAAATCACCTTCACGCACAAACCTGAGGTGTGCTTCTACAACAGCTTCAACAGATCTAGCCGATGCCTGTATTGCCTAATTTGTGGCTGCCCATGTGAGACCTCCTGCTTCTATCAACATTTTGGCATACCACTCTTTCGGGTAACTGAGACGTAATGCTAGGCTCTGGAGGGAATGGCAACCTTGATAGATGCTGACCTCAACTCTTGTAGAAATTATCCTGAATTTCCAAAAAGAAATAAAGGGATGGTAAATATGAATAAGGCAAGATTCATTTTGGGGAAAATACATGCTAATCATTAACTGAATTAATGTAATCTTGCATTTAATTCAATGACCCTTCTCTATGTGTAATGCAGTATATTAAATGTGATATATTTGTATAAATTCGGGAACATCCTATACTTTGAGCAACAGTTACCGAATGAAATTCAGATTGCAAAATCTCAGAACTGAATATGCAAGGCAACCCTGATATCTAGACAAGACAAGACGTACAGCAGTCTCCAATCACCTTTGCCTTCATAAGTGTAAAGTGTAAATAACTATTAATACCTTCTGCACTACTACCAAGTATCACAAGGAGAGCACTGAAAGAAATTCGTTATTCTACAGAAAGAATGTAGAGTTTGAGTCAAGGTTTGAGAATTAAAGGAGAAACTGGGAGCAGAAGGGGAATCAATTCGAAACAAAGATGATCAACAGGAAAAATAAATCTGAAATACAGATCTGATGAGTTACCACAGGACAGCTGGATGCAGTTTAATGGAAAAAGAAATCAGTTTTGGCTAAATAGCATATGTTTTCCAGTTTGCCTGTGCATTGAAATACACAACACAGGTCATGATGTATTACATTACTATAAATATCAAATATTGAGGAAGAAGAAATTTTGATATACTGGATGTGACACATTACTTTAATTCAGTCTGTAATTGTCAGAACAGTACATCAGAAAGCAAATGATATTTAACAGGGGTTCTTGTGGTGTCAGGTGTTTTTTTTAGTCTAGTTATATTAATGTATTACACTTTGAGTTTCTGACAACTCCTCTGAAAAATCCTTTTAACAAAGGGAAAAGAAAGAAAAGAATGAATTGTAATTTAATTTTAGAGCACTCCAGTTTGATTTCTTGTCCATGCTCAGATGTCTGGAATTCAGCCAGAATAAAAACTGTATTTTAGGGAAAATGAACTAATACAGTCCATGAACAGTTTATTACCCTAAACTTTAGCTGTTGGCTATAAATATTTTAAAATGTTAAAACTGCTGCTCAAGGATATTTATGTGTTGGCTTAGCTTCACATTCGTGATGGAGCCTTGACCTATTCTCCATTTGATGATACCAACAAAATGCTAATGAGGATTGGAGAAGCAGCTGTCCTAATGTGACATTTCTTTCAGGCTTACAACCAATTCTACTCTAAGAAAGACAAATACAGTTGATAGAGAAAGACCAGAGGGTGTTTTCACTTTGTCTACTATACTTTTTTGTGAATCCAGTGAGACTACATATACTTAGCACTGTATGTCTTTAACAACATTTTTGGATTAGGTCCTGTGTCCACAATTTTAGAGCTGTGAAAAAATTGCCAGGAAAGAACATAAATGAGTTCTGGCACAATGGACTGAACACAAGAATAAACAGGCTTACCATCATACACAAAACACCGTCCATGGTGGCATAAAAATAAACTAGTATTTCCAGCAGTGGCTCATTATGCAACACAAGCGAGAATAACTTTATATTTCCACTTAATTAGGCATAGCACACAATTTTGAAAATTTGAATAACATGCTGGCTTCTTCTCTCAGTGCTCCCATTAGGGGTTCTGAATATGCTTCAGCTATTCTGGTTGCAGGTCACGTGGTGGCATAAGCTAATGTAAGCTTTCCCTATTCCCACCTCTAACCTTGAACCAGCATTCATGCTATTGCATTCATGTGGTGAAAGATTCAGGGAGCTGATCAAGTCAAAAGCTAAGACATATTTTCATACTACACTTATTTTGATATACCTATGGCCTACTGCCAAAATGGATAGTTGTGTTCTTCTCCATGCATCATGATGCACATACCAACCTCTGTTACATCAGAGCTACTAGCTTTGCATCTGTAGACCAAGACACATCTCGCTGTCCCCATAAAACAATAATCTTTCCTTTTGGTGGTCTAACTACAATGAATGAAGAGTAAGGTAAAAAATGCAGCTTGAATGGCATTTAGGGCAAGGTTTCAACCAGTTCAGCTCCCTGAGGCTGCTTTGTCATATAAATAGTAGCACTGACACCAGCAAAGTGAGAAGGGAAGCTGTCACTGCTTTATCTTCTCTTCGTCTCACCACCATTTGGTTGCTGGGAGGAATAAAAGATAAAGTGGCAGCAGCCCTGATTTCGGCATAGCTCTTTCAGATATAACCAACATGGTTTAAAGTTGGCTAACCTAGGTACCGCAAGCAGCCTAGCTATGCCAAAGTTATCTTTTCAGATACATTGTGCAGCAAGCACTGAGGAATAGTTGCAGTGACTGCTTAACGTTGCTAGCAATGCAGGCTATGTGCTAGATGCTGCTAGCAGAAAAGGCCTTCTCCCTAATGAGAAGGACCTGGGGCTGTTGGTTGATGGAAAGCTCAACATAAGCCAGCAATGTGTACTTGCAGCCCAGAAAACCAACTGTATCCTGGGCTGCATCAACAGAAGCATGGCCATAAGGTCAAGAGAAGTGATTGTCCTCCTCTGCTCTGCTCTCATGAGACCCCACCTGGAGTGCTGTGTTCAGTCGTGGGGCCCCCAGCACAAGAAGGATGTGGCTGTGTTAGAGCAAGTCCAGAGGAGGGCCATGAGGATGATCAGAGGGTCAGAACACCTCTACTATGAAGACAGGCAGAGGGAGCTGAGGTAGTTTCGTCTGGAGAAGAGAAGGCTCTGGGGAGACCGTATAGCGGCCTTGCAATACCAAAAGGGAGCCTAGAGAAAAGCTAGAAGGGGACTCTTCGTCAAGGATTGTACTGATAGGACAAGGGATAATGGCTTTAAATGAAAAGAGGGGAGATTTAGAAAAGAATTATTTCCTTATATCTATTCTGTGAGTGGTGAGGCACTGGTACAGGTTGCCTACAGAAGCTGAGGATGCTCCATCCCTGGAAGTGTTCACAGTCAGGTTTGAATGGGGCTTTGAGCAATCTAGTCTAGTGGAAAGTGTCCCTGCCATAGCAGGGAGTTGGAACTAGATCATTCTTAAGGGTCCCTTCCAACCCAAACCATTCTATGATTCTATGATAGCATCCACAAGCTTTTAATCTTACTTTTCACAACTAAAAACTTGGCTGCGTTGTGACCATAGAACTGATTGTGACCAGAGAACTAATACCTGTTTGATGTGAAACACTAGATGTGTTTTCTATTTTTCTCATTTTCTACTGTGATGTTTTCCTGTCCTTCTTTCTTACCTTTCTTCTCATTCACTTTCCAGCCAGTGGGAACTCTTAAATAGTTGTGGTATTAAATCTCTAGTGGTTGCCAATCTCAAAGCAACAAGTTGTTAATACTCACGCACATGAAAAAAAAAAAAAAAAAAAAAAAAAAAAGTGATTCCATTTTCTGGAATATTAAACACACCAGAATAAAGCTAAACAAGAACAATATCTTCATCATAAACAGAGCCACAGGAAGGCTCTAACTTTAACTGCATAAAAGCTCAGCTTCTCATTTTTACATATTCTCCAGGGTGCTAATATATAGCTATTGCACTGCACTGTGTTACACAGTCCATTAGTCTGTCCATTATAGTAAGGGCACTACACTTAGTGAAGAAAGCTATATGACAACTATCTATGACTCAAAAAAACATAAAAATCACACATTCAATTCATAATTAATGTGAAGGTAAGGTTAAACTTTACAGAGGTATTTTAAATAAAATTAAATTAAGAGTTCAGATTTGATTAAATAGTATTTTATTTGCTGTTTTACTAAATAGGAGCTATAAATTGAGGTAAAAATAAATAAATAAATAAATAAATGAAAAGTCTAGCCTGACTGGTGTCACAACAATTTGACTCTACTTATTCAGGAAATGTAGCAAGCTAAGAAATATGAGGTTTCTGTTGTTTCACCTTTGTCTGTCAGGCAGCATAGTCTGTAAATAGCATGTAACTAACTAAAGCAAATATATCCTCAGTATGTAGCATAGTACATTTGTTCTGAGGATGGCAGGAAAGGAAACAGACCTAGTTGTAACATCATTCCAGATAGCATATCCTCTGTGCTCCCAAATATTTTAGAACATCTTTTTATCCCAACCCCTTCCCCCCTTCTCCCCCAGAATGGAACCCAAGTCTGTGTTCAGAAATATAAACTATTTTTGCATCCACCGTATGTAACTGAAGATCTAAACTTGATTAGCCTTACACACTGGCATACTGCTCAATAGCAGTAAATCATGGGCATAGATTTACACCATGTGATCAAGGGATGGTAGGGTGCACTAGCATTGCTTACCTCAGTTTTACCGGTCATATGCTCCAGTAGCTATTACAAAATACAACACTTAGACTGTTTTTCATTTCTTTTACTTCAGCCTCATAGTCTCCTTTTGGAAACACAACAGTATGCTTAATACTAAATTGGCAAGGGGGAGACACAGCAACCTCAGGAAGGGAAGTACCTGAACAGGTGAAAAAGTAAATGTGAGGATACTCTGTGGAGCATGACAATACAGAGTAACACAGAATTAGAATGTGCTTAGTAGAGATAACTGCTATTTGATAAGGCTGACTAAAACCGGATTACCACAGGGAAAGTAATAAAACTTCATTGTTGGAACTGATGATTTTAATAAAGGTTACTATTATACTGCTGTCTGCGCCCTTTGTGAACATCTTCCTAAAATGTGATACTGTTTGGTCCCAAGGTACACTGCTATTCTTCAGGAATAGCATCCAATAGTCCTCCAATCACCCTCCACCAACCCTTCTGTGATTGCAGTGAACTTGCCGAGGTGATCAGCTCCGGGGCAGACACGTTCTGCAGCAGAGTGGGTGATCAAGGCAGGCAGGGCTTTTTTTTGGCATCGAGACCACTCGAAGCAGCCAAGGGAGCCAGCAGGCCCCGGCAGCCCTCACAAGGGAGGCTGGTGAGGCATAGGCGGAGCCATCAGCACCCCCTCCCTGGCCGTTCAAAGGCAGCCCCTGGGGAGTGCGGCAACCAGGAGCAGGGCGACCAGCATGGGCAAATAGGGCGTGGTGCATCAGAAGGGCGGGGCCGGCAGTTTTCGCAGCAGTTTTCGCAGGCAGGGCCTCTCAACGCTCTTTTGCGATGGTCTTTCCCTTCGGTACTTGTAACCAGCTTGCAAGGAAGCTGGACATGTTATCAACCAGGCAGAAGACCATGGCCTCCACATCTCTTGCGGCTTCTCCAGCCCCAGTCACCGATGTGGCTACTCAGACAGAGGGCTCGGGGAAAGACACCGCTGTCCAGGTCTTGAGCTTCAGGGTGTGCCCCAGTCTTCTGTCGGTATCCGACAGCAGCAGCGAGGGGTACGCCGGTGGGAGGTGTGCCCAGACTGAAGAGCTGCTCAGCCAGGTAGCAGAGCTTCAGGAGGAGGTGAGCAGGCTGAGGAGCATCAGGGAGTCGGAGAGGGAAATTGCCTGGTGGAAATGTACTCTACCCTCTCTGAGACAGACTCACTAGCCTGCCACAGAACAAGTGTCTCCTGCTACGCAGAAAACAAAAGTTCCCTCATCCCACCAGGCAGCAGGAGCGGATCTAGGCCAAGGGGGGATGGAGACAAGTTCCTGTTCAGGGTGGTAGGTGAGCCCTGTCTCTGCCCACCTCTCCTTCCCATCTATCCCTATATAACAGGTACGAGGGTCTAGAACATGACAATCTGAACAACGAAGTAGATGAAACCCCGTCCCAGTTGGAGAGGGTGCCTAAGGCAAGGCAACCTACCCCCCGCATTGCGACATCATCTGTCAAAAAGGAAAAAAGGGTTATTGTCAAGGGGGACTC
Organism: Nettapus auritus; assembly: GCA_011076525.1. Taxonomy (NCBI): domain Eukaryota; kingdom Metazoa; phylum Chordata; class Aves; order Anseriformes; family Anatidae; genus Nettapus; species Nettapus auritus. Next base: position 61,405,927 of record CM021766.1, on the reverse strand, counting down.
CCTTCTGAAAGGGAGAGAGGGCCCGATATGCCGACCAGACCCAACCCACAGGGAAGTCTGTTGCCTCCCTGGGGCTCGGGTGAGAGACTTTGCTAAGAAAGTCAAGCGCCTGGTATGGCCCACCGACTACTACCTGCTACTGGTCTTTCAGACTGGTAATGACGAGGTAACAACGAGAAGTCCAAGAGTGATCAAAAGGGACCTTAGGGCTTTGGGGTGACTACTTAAAGGATCAGGGGCACAGGTTGTGTTTGCCTCTGTCCTTCCGATAGGGGGGCTCGATGCTCACAAGCGGGCTCGTCACATTAATACGTGGCTTCGGGACTGGTGTAACCAGCAGAACTTTGGGTTTTTCGATCACGGGGAGGTCTATGTGACACCAGGCCTGCTGGCACCACATGGCACGCGCCTCTCTCAGAGAGGGGTGAGGATTTTTGGTCAGGAGATGACAGGGCTGATAGATAGGGCTTTAAACTAGAGTTGAAGGGGGAAGGGGATAAAACCAGGCATGCCGATGATGAGCTAAGGGATGGTACGCTAGAATCAGAGGGACTATGTGCCATTGAGGACCTTCAGTCAGCTCCACAAGATGCTGTGTGTAGGGAGGCTCATCTGAAGTGCTTCTACACAAACGCACGCAGTATGAGGAATAAAATGGATGAGCTAGAAGTCTTGGCCCAGTCCCACAGCTACGACATCATCGGCTTAACTGAAACCTGGTGGGATGAGTCCTGTGGCTGGTGTGCTGAAACAGATGGTTACAGGCTGTTCAGGAGGGACAGGCAGGGTAGGCGACGTAGTGGGGTGGTGATGTATGTGAAGCATGGGCTAGACTGTGTGGAACTTCAGGTTGGCGATGGCAAAGTTGAGAGCCTCTGGGTAAGGATTAAAGGATGAACAAATAAAGGGGATGTCATTGTGGGAGTCTATTACAGACCACCTGGCCAGGACAACAACGCCAATGAACTATTCTTTGCAGAACTGAGAGATGCCTTGAGATCAACTCCCCTTGTCCTTATGGGGGCCTTCAACCTGCCAGACATCGACTGGGATCACCATATGGCTGACACGAGCAAGTCCAGGAGGTTCATAAAGCACCTCGATGATAACTTCCTGGTGCAGGTGCTAAGGGAGCCAACTAGGAACGGTGCCCTCCTAGATCTGTTGCTGGTGAACAGAGAGGGTCTTGTGGGAGACGTGGCAATTGGCGGCCGTCTCAGTCATAGTGACCATGAAGTGGTTGAATTTAGAATTTATGGTGGCAGAAAGAAAACTGCCACCAAAACTTCAGCCCTGGATATGGGGAGAGCAGACTTCAGGCTGCTCAGGGAACTAGTCGGCAAGGTCCCCTGGGAAACTGCTTTTGAAGGCATGGGTGTCCATCAGTGCTGGTCAGTCTTTAAGCACTGCCTCCTAAAAGCACAAGATCAGGCAATTCCAAAATATCAGAAGTCAGGCAGGCAGGGCAGGAGGCCAGCCTGGCTGACCAGGGATCTGCTACTGGAGCTTAGGCGAAAAAAGAAAGTGTACTGCTGCTGGAAGGAGGCCCAGGCAATGAGAAGACATACAGGGATGCTGTTCGTGTTTATAGGGAGAAAATTCATATGGCCAAAGCCCAACTAGAGATGAAGCTGGCCGTGTCTGTGGGAGACAATAAAAAAGTTTTTTTTAGATATGTGAACAGAAAAAGGAGAACCAAAGAAAACATAGGTCCGCTGCTTGATGGGGAAGGTCTCCTCACAGTCAATGATGTAGGCAAAGCAGAGATGTTTAATGCCTTCTTCACCTCTGTCTTCAACACTGATGATGGGCTTCAGGACCCAGGGTGCCCTGAGCTGGAGGACTGTGACGGTGGGAATGACAAACTCCCAATCAACCCTGAACACGTGCGGGATTTGGTGCTCCACCTGGATCCATACAAGTCCATGGGTCCGGATGGGATTCATCCCAGGGTGCTTAAAAAGCTGGCTGACGTGATCGTGAGACCTCTCTCAATTATTTTTCAGTGATCTTGGGAATCTGGAGAGGTCCCAGTAGACTGGAATCTGGCAAATGCTGTGCCAATTTTCAAGAAGGGTAAGAAAGAAGACCCTGGCAACCTCAGGCCTGCCAGTCTCATGTCAGTGCCTGGTAAAATTATGGAGAAGATAATCCTTGAAGCTATTGAAGTGTACCTGGGGGACAATGCAGTCATTGGTCACAGCCAACATGGGTTCATGAGGGGTAGGTCCTGCCTAACAAATTTGATTCATCACCCGTCTAGTCGACCAAGGGAAACCAGCTGATGTGATCTTTTTGGACTTCAGCAAGGCTTTCGACACAGTTTCCCATAGGATCCTACTGCAAAAATGTCCAGCATACAACTTAATAACATCATATGATGGGTGAGCAATTGGCTGACAGGCAAGGCTCAAAGGGTTGTGGTAAATGGGGCCACATCAGGCTGGCGGAAGGTCACTAGTGGGGTCCCTCAAGGCTCTATTTTAGGGCCAGTCCTCTTCAATGTCTTTATAAAGGAATTGGATTTAGGACTAGAAGGTGTTTTGAGCAAATTTGCCGATGACACCAAACTTGGAGGAGTTGTGGACTTGGATGAGGGTGGAAAGGCCTTGCAGAGATCTGGACAGGTTGGAGAGCTGGGCGATCACCAACCACATGAAGTTTAACAAAAGCAAGTGCCGGGTCCTGTACCTAGGACGGGGCAACCCTGGCTCTACATAAAGACTGGGTGACGAGACGCTGGAGAGCAGCCCCATAGAGAGGGATCTGGGGGTCGTAGTTGACAGCAAGTTGAATATGAGCCAGCAGTATGCCCTGGCAGCCAGGAGGGCCAACTGTATCCTGGGGTGCATCAAGCACAGCATTGCTAGTCGGGCAAGGGAAATGATTGTCCCGCTCTACTCTGCGCTGGTGTGGCCTCACCTCGAGTACTGTGCGTCACTGGGCCTGTTCAGCCTGGAGAAGAAGAGGCTGAGGGGGGACTTCAGTTGCAGTCTACAACTTCCTCACGAGTGGGAGTGGAGAGGCAGGTGAACTATTCTCCATAAACACCAGTGATAGGACCTGCGGGAACAGTGTTAAGCTGAGGCAGGGGAAGTTTAGGCTGGACATTAGGAAGAGGTTCTTCACTGAGAGGGTGGTTGCATACTGGAACAGGCTCCCCAGGGAAGTAGTCACTGCACCAAGCCTGTCTGAATTTAAGAAGCGTTTGGACTGTGCACTTAGTCACATGGTCTAAAATTTTGGGTAGACCTGTGCGGTGCCAGGAGTTGGACTCGATGATCCTTACAGGTCCCTTCCAACTCTGGATGTTCTGTGATTCTATGAACTCACATCAATTCTTAGACCCCAGTTTTAAATTCTGTGATTGTATTTGATGTGTCCCTTGACCAGAATGGGTCAGACAACTTGCATTAAATATAGTCAAACTTAGAGTGTCATAAACTACTACACTTGAATTTCCCAGTGAAGTTTCAAATACAGGACACATTTAAGCACTAGGGGCAACATGGTCACATGCATTGCATCTCATAGTCACAGGTAATAAGAACCAAACTGAGAACCAAGGAGTTTCTGAAAAGCCATCAGCGACGATAGCTGTGACAGCACATCAAGATGGAGGTGAGGCCCCGAAAGACATTACTATTAAAAATAAAATGTTATCTTCTGTGAACTAGGCATACATTCACAACATGGAACTGTGCCACCAAGCTTTCAAAGAGCTATGGAAGAACTAACACTATCACATACAAATTAAAAATAAGAATTTTATTATACATTTCCAGTAAAATGACTGGTTTAAAGAGCTACAGCCAGAATGACTGAAACGTGCACTGCTCCAACATACCAAAATGAGAACTTTGTGGCTTAAGAACAGAGTGGCTTAAGAGTTACTGTGCAACTTTGAGCCACAATAGACTATCAGGATTGGGGGTCTAAGCCTCTTTTGAGACATGTCAAAACCAGTATCACAGCATTACCTACCTGTATGAACATGATAATTGCATTACCTTTATAGAACAGCTCTGTACTATAGAACCTCATTGGTGCAGCACCTTTTGGAATACTTCACTCTTATAACCAGGAGAAAAAAAAATCCAGATTTACGAACTCTGGAAATGTTCCTGTACTATTCTTAATATTATTTAACTAAGATATGTTAAGGCATCATACATCAATTGTATTACTGCTATTGTCCATTCCTTGACAATGCATCACAAAGCTCTACCAATGCTCCAAGTGGCTTATAATGGCACTCATAATTTCCACAAAATAACATGAAAAACCTATTTGCAACTCCAGTAACTATCTCCAGCAAAAAGTATGTGGGGTTGTGCTCCATTATTTCAGACATGTCAGCAGTTCTTTAAAAGTCAGTGTTTCTATTCAAATCCCATATTTTTCAAGAGGTTGCAGAGTCAGCCCTCCAGAGAGAACTGATACTAGCAGTTCCAGGTGCCTTTGTGCAATCTTGTACCTCAAAAGTCTTTTTTCTTTTTGAAAGGAAGTTTAATCCTTTAGCTCACAATGTGGATGGCTGCCTTTTGGAATTGGGGGGGGGGGGGGGGGGGGGGGGGGTAAAGAACAGCTGACATGTCTAAAATAATGGAGCACAACCCCACATACTTTTTGCTGGAGATAGTTACT
>CM021766.1:61175704-61401180 GCA_011076525.1 Nettapus auritus | reverse complement strand
CAGAAGAAGAGGCCTAACATTACAAGAATGTATTTTGGAAAATAACCTCTAACACCTCCACAACGTCTTTATGTCTTCCCCCCCCCCCCCGCCCCCTTTGGTGGCCAATGTTGACAAGCTATAAAGTGATTCCTGACATTTTGTATAACCTGGAAAGACACCTGGAAAACCAGTTTACAGCCTCTTTCTGCATTTAACTAATACTCATATGATATGTCAAACAATTACATTAGTACTAACTTTAAAATTCTGAGAAGGATAGTGAAACTCAAAGTTTGAGGACAGAAGTAACTTTTATTCTGTAGTCTGACGTATATAACATGAACCATACAACAATAACCTGAAGTTTCTGCATCAGACAAAAAAAATCCTTGGAGGTCCCAATGAGATTTCAGAATTTCCTAAAAACTTTGGTACAGTTTTTCAGAATCACAAAGGGTCAAAATGGATGGTTTGTCTGTTTGGGCTATTGAACACGTTCCTTTCAATTACTTTTCATAAATGAAGATGGATGGTGGAAGCAAAAAGTGTCTGTATTCTCTTCTGCCTGCCAACCTTGTTGTTCAGGGCCATGAAAAGCTGACATGAATTTAATAAAAATACCTGGCAGTCACTAAATCTTTCTTGGCTGGGAATGTTGAGTGGGCATTTGAATAATGTTTCTCTGTCCTTTTATTTATTTTTTTATTATTATTATTATTATTATTTTTTAAATAGTACCTTGTTAGAAACCAGAACAGCTTGGATGTTTTCTCAAAGACTATCAAAAGCGTATAGGAGCCATTAACATCAAATACAAATGTAAACAATCACTAGCAGAAAGTAATTTTTATAGACACCTCCACAATGTAAAGAAAGTGGAATAGATACCTGTGTACAATCTTGCAAGCCAATAACGATCTGATAAAAGAACTAAAGTGTGGAATAATAGACTAAACTAAACAACTTACAGAATGCAAAGTTATGCCTGTTCTGAGCAAAATTATGATTTTTCAGTTAAAAAAAATAGATACAAAAATTTGCTTATAAGAGTCATTAAAGCATTATGTGAGAAAATAGATGCCTTGAGAAACAAGCTTTACTGAGTATTTGGTGAAAAGAGCTCACCATAATGGTAAATTAGAGAAAACAACAGCCAGCAGTTCCTATCTACCAGAAGCAAAGTGCTGGATTTATTTGCACTGTGCGCTTTAGATGACAACACTTGTTATGATGGAGAAAATAACTGGCATGGGGAAACAAAAACATTACAAGAAATCTTATAAATATTAGAAAGGAAAATCGACCACTAATTTTCACCACTACAGAGGAAAAGTAATCAGCAGCAAACAGAAAAGAGTGATTAGACTGCTTTCTGTGCTGCCCATCTTCAATGGCAGATGAATTCTGAGTGAATGAATCCTAGTGACAGACAAGCACGTACTTCTCTTAAGCTTAGTCATTTAGGATAACTGCCAAGGAAGTATAAAGAACAGCATTTAGTCATAAAAAGCTTTTAAACTTCTCTTGTTTTGATTTCTTTCACTGTGCTACAATTCATTTTTCTTAGATGTAAGATCCATTCAGAACTCTTAACAATGTATTTGGTTTTGGTTTTTATTTTCCATATTTAGCCCACCCTTTCTTATCAACCTATGTTTTGTTACATGTTCCTTACCTTCTACTGTTCATCAGCAATTCTCATGTTCAGAACCTGATAAAAATAAGGGAAGTCTTTTCATAGATTCCCAAAAAGCTGAGGATACAGTATTGTATTGCTCCCGCTCCCTTAACTGCGACAACAGCAACCGTTTGCTAGTAATTTTAAGAATGTCTTCAAGTTCTCAAATCATAAAAGTGTGCTGTGATCTCAGCAATTTCTGGGACATCCCACAAAACAAAGTATAAGGTACCGCTTGGTTCTTTGTTTCATTGACAGTCATGAAATGACCTGGAATTAGTCAGTCTTTTTTGTAAACCTTTGAAAGGAAATGTTTTGTAAAACACTACCACAACCTTTGAGATTATATCTTTACCCACTGCAGAAATATGGATAATACCTGATATAGTGTATTTGAATCTCCAAATATTAGAACATAAAGACTTGCTACTTTCCCATGTATTACATTTCACAGATGTATATACAAGCTACTGCTAAAGGGGAAACTGCACTTCATTTGGTATTGACTTAATTAAGGAATTCTCACATTAATCTCTTAAACTGCAGTGCTCTTTAGAAAAACAGACTTTGTGGAAAAGAAAACTTTCATAAATCTCTTCATTTCTCTCCAGAAAAACAGGCTTTTTGTAGCCCAGTGATTTTCTTTGCACCTTTTCTTGTGGAAACAATTAGCTTAGCAATTTTAAAGTATTAGATGGGCCCAGCTGCAGGCTACTAGTATCTTTTGTTTCAGATGATAATGTCATATAGAAAAAAACAAAGGATCTAGTCTCACAGTACCACAATATATCAGTGGGAAATACATAAATGGGCTTCTAATAAGGTTAGGTCTTGAAGAAGTTTTCACTTACCTGCAGCCACTACAGGGTTCAGTGTTTTATGCCAGTTTTGTTTCTGACTCAAGATTCCTTATTAGCTCAAGGACAAAATATTGTCCAATGCTTGGACAATTGCCAAAATGCTTGAATCTGAACTCAAACTGTCAAAGGCACAATTACCCCTTCTAACTTCAGAAAAATCCCACTAGTTGGTCCTTCAATGATTAAAAAATTACTTCTGAAATCAGACCTCTTCTTACTAATTTTGTCATAAATACAGAGTAGCCAAGCTTCAGACAATGTTGGTTCAAAACCATAACCATGGAGAGCTGAGAAATCTGCACTGAGAACAATTCTGATCAATACACTCAGTTTTGAAAGTTTGTTACAGGCACGAAATTTTATTCCAGACAGCATGTACATTTTCCCAAAATAATCTTTAGCTTAATTCATACATTTCTCTTCTACTGATGCATGTTACCATTAGAAATAGGATTGATTTCTGTCCTATTATACTGTGTAACCTGAAAAACTTAATTGCTTTGCTACATTACACTGAAAACACTTTTGCTGTAGTTGGCAGGAACATCAGTATCCAGATGACTACCAGTATAGGAAACTTGATGATAATCACAATAACAGTAGCAAGGCCACCTGGATCTTACTTGTGTACTTTGAAAATTTACTGTAGTTAGTGGTATGTATTGATACATTGTATGTGTCAATGGCTGACCTAGAGCAAATAGGAATTTTAATAATCTTATAGATTTTTTACAGCACATTTCAACACCTTTCAAAACTAATTCAAGGATGTCTCTCTGCTCATTTCTGTAGGTAAACAATAATAAGAAAGATATAATATAAAATAGACTCAGTAGAAGTTGGCAACAAATTTTATCCAAAAACTTTATAGTTGTTTGTGCTAAGCCAAATGTTTAAGAATATTCCTTTCTAAAATCAAACAAAGGAAACCCTATCTTAACACTTTCTCTTATAATTACACTATTTTGTGATGAGTTACTCTGTATATTGCAGTTTCACACACTTGTGTATTCATATAAATCATAATTTATAAGAAAAAATTAAGCACATACCTAAATTTTAAATGTGCCACTGGAGCCTTTAAAGAAAAGTGTTTCCAATCTTCTTTACTAACAAGAATTGTTTATACAAGGTTGTAGTAACTATCTATCTTTGTGGGCTGGAATCATCTAACAGTTCCTGAAATTGTCTATGCACAATAATGTCAGCAAACTTTGATTAGAAAGCTAACATTGAAAGATCCTCCTAAACTGCACTCACAGCATCTACATGAACATTGTCATACAGTTATCTAGATAAAGTAACATATAGAATAAATAAAATACAATAAATAAAACTTGTAGGAGAAGACATGCAGCTGTGAAATGTCTGGGTGAAACTTTGGAGAATATTTTCAAAATTTGGCTCAGTATGTGGTTTTACTGGAGTTTATAGCTCAACCTCACAATCATTTCTGTGTAGCTGTATATTTAATCTGAAGTAATAAGCCAGATTCTTAAAATTCAAGACGGTTAAAATCTATTACAATATAAAACTAAAAATGCTGAGGCATTTTTGGTCTTAGATGCAATGAGTATTAAAATATGAAAGTATATTTATTTTACTAAATATAATCATACAAGAAGAGTACTTTGAAATTTAATCTTTAAGTCATCTAAATATTTGCATGACACCAAAATACAAAGAATTTAACTAAAAACAGTGGTAGCGCAGTAGCAAGTGAAAATGTCAAAGCTTTGGTCTCATGAATAGCTTCTCTGAAATATTTGTATTTAAACAATAAATGTAAATACCAGCCCGTGGTCTTTGTTGCTCTCTCAGAAAGTCAATGGTTATTGTGAATTACCATGGCAAAGTTAGGCAAATATTTTGCATAAATATTTAAAACTTACTTTGTTTAGATAGATCATTTGCAGTATAGATTTACAGGATCATGGTGAAAAATTCTGCCAGGAAAATCAAGTCTTACACGTTGTGAAAATTCCAACAGCTGCATGACATGAAACTTGACAAATCTGACTCCTAGTGTTGTAAAATCATTAACAACTAAGTAAACTGCAAAGCAATCTGAAGTATTGTTCCGCAAAACTAACTAACTAACTAAATAAATAAATAAAGCACCCCAGTCTCTGATTCATACTATTTGTTCATTTCATTTTCCTACAACTTAGTGGAGGTACTTGTGATTTACCAGTATGAAACTCCTTACTCATAAAAATGCAATTGGATCCATTATGCCTAAAATATTGACTAGGAACATAAGTTAAAAAAAAATACGGTAATTCTTACATACTAAGTAGCAGGCAAAAGTAGCATACGAGGAATACAGAACACTTACTTTAATGGATACATCCTGATAAATACAATTACACTTATTTCATCCAAAAGATCACCATCTAACGGTTTAATTTCTCAGAGAAAAATAATAATAATAATTTTAAAAAAAGTTATTTTTTAGGATTTTCACCACATGCACTAGAGAGCCTCTAAAAAGCTGTCACATACAAGAACTTCCTTATACTTATTTCCTACAAGCTACATTTCCATCTCTCTCAGAAATATTTAAGAACTTGAGAAAGAGATTTTTTGAATTCTGCTTAACTGTTACCTTCTAGAGCATATGAAAACATCTCATTGAAACAAAACCACCCACTCTATCAAGATGACTGCAACTTCGGTATGAAAATGTAACTTGTAAGAAGAAAATGGAAGACAACACAAACAGCATAACAAACAGAAAGGAAGCCCACAGGACCTGCATGAAACAGAGTACAATCACTGTATTTGTACTTGTGATTGCAGTAGAGGTCAGCGTATCTGTATTGGTATGGTAGTTGTAAGCTCATGGAAAAAAGTAACCATGAAACAACAGAGACTTCAAAGTGGACTCAGAACTTAAAACCATACTCAAGCTCTCTATCAGCCTGATGAAATCTGTGCTGCTCTGGCCTCACACTAACCAAAACACCAAGATTCAAGTTAGCAGGAGTAGATTTATCATGCTAAAGTTACTCCTCCAAATGTAATTCACACAGTCACAGTGCCTTGAGGGGGTATGAGGGAAGAAGAATTATGTTCCATTCATTGGGATGGAGAATGTTCAAGGGAGTATTTTTGTACATACTCAAAGCAAAAGCTGTTTACGAGAATCTGCTCTTTACAACTGCAATGATAGTATTCATTCCCAAATATTATGAACCTGATCCCATTCTTTAGTATGGAGTCACAACACATGTGGATTAGGAAAAAATAAAATAAAAATTAACTATGTCAGCAGTAAAAATGAAACACCATACAGCCATTAATTCCCTCTCTAAAGAGATTCCATGATTGGGCCAGAATCATTCATTCCGTCCTTGCAAAGACTTGCATCACGACTGCTAGATTCCATCATTGCCTGTCCTAAGTATCCATTCCAACTCATTGACATTTATAGCAGCTGCATGGAAAGTCTCAATGTAATATTTTGTATGAGATGGCATGCAAATCTGTGACCAGATGCTACCCTACAGCATACTCATAGCACAGCATGGTCTTCAAGGTCTTAGTCCCTAAAGATCTTTACACAACACATTTAAGGCTATGACCTCTTTGCTAGGTCTACATTGGTTCATAAAATGAAAAAGGTTTTTAAAAATTCTCAGCATGCCCAAAGAGCATACTAGCATACATTGCAGTGACTGGCACCCATCTCTGTACACCACACACAATCTCTTTAGCAAGAGATTGGCAAGCTCAAGTATTTATTAGCAGCAAGAGTTCAATGCAAACTAAATGGTGTATTATATAGGGGTATTTATTTAGAGTTTTGTTAAGTTCTACTGCCAGGTTTCAATGCCGTACTATCACAGGCAGTTTGCTAGCAATAATGGAGTTAGCTAGCTCAATACTAGATGAACATTGTCCAGGCAAGCAGGCACCACAGCAGTAATAATGTAAATATACTGACAGGGAGCCCACAGGCTGGCACATAATTCAGGACTCCTCTTGCTCTTGATGCTTTCTCTTTAGCACATTTTTCCTCTGTTCCAGCCTCCTTAATAACACTTCTCTTCAGCCGATTTAGACTCACAAGCAATTTAACTATAAAGAAGTCCTAGTACAGCACCTCAGGGAGAAGAATTCTTGTTTCTCCCTTTCTCTATGAAGCACTCCCAGAGCTTTCTGCTGAGATATTTGCAAGTCAAATGTTATGGTTCTTTTCAGTAGACAATATGCTTTGTTCTGTTTTATTCTACTGCTATGGAGAACTGCTTCCATTTTGCCATAATCTAGCATTCTATATCAGTGGGAAAATCAGAGTTTATCCCTTTTTCTGATGTAGAAATGATCCTCTTATGGCAACTACACTACTTCTTTTTTTGCACTACACTGTATATAACTATAAATGGACTTTAACCTGTACAAAATACTGTTGCTACGATTTGGTCTGGCAGCAGATGGAGCAAGTACATAATTACACTTTTAACTGTTTAGATAGATGGAAGTCCACTAGATTCAGCTGACGTTCTCTAATGACCTACAGAATTCTTTGGAATATTCTAACTTGATTAGCTCATTTTATTCCTTTGATTTCCATCTTCCTCTGTGAATGCAAGTCTGTTACTTAGATATGTTTCTTTTCATGTTCCCTACTCAGGGGTAGGGAACCATTGTGCCCACATCCACACATAGCGTATCAGGTGACCTGACATGGCCCTATGGAAAACACCAGCTAAATGCAGAAATTTGTCTGAAGCCAGTTTTAATTCTTCACTGCAGTTAAACTACCTCTATAGCAAGAGGTATGAATATCAAATACCATTTACAAAAAGAATACAAAACCTCTCATTTTATAACCAAAATCTGTCTTGAGCTCCCTCAGGAAATAAAGGAAGATCTATCAAGAGAAAAAGAATTTTAACTCTACTTCTCCCGTTTGCTTTTCTCTTGTTGATTGGGCATAGCTAAAATAAATGCAAAGTTAAAAAAAAAAAAAAAAAAAAAAAAAAAAAGATACAGAAGATAAATATCCTTTGAGGGCTCAGCATACTCACCATGCTCTAGTGTTCTCTGAACAAGAACTCAGGCCAAAAATATCATGTACAGAAAACACTGCAATGCTGTGATTTCATGCCTGGTGTTACCTTACGTAGCTCCCTTGGCTCTTAAACATGTAAAAATTAGAATTTCCAGACAGCTCAGTGGCAGATATTCTAGACTCCCTCTGTATTGCAGCACTAACTGGCAGATGGCAGTCAATTTTTACTGTGAATGAATTAAATTCATTGGTATAACATGCCTATAAGCCTAAAGTCTTAAAGTTTTCAAAATTTTTCATTCTGCCATTTATAGAAAGTTACAACACAACAACAGCCAGTTGTGTGATGCAAGTCTCAATTTTCTGAGACTAAGACTTACATGGGCTAAAATTTATAGTAGAATATGCAAGTCCCAATGCCTCTGTTTCTGGAATTAATTAATGTATCTTTACACTTTTCCTCTCATTATAAATTTTTTAGCCATCAGGTTATTTAAACAGAGTACTATCTCCCAAAGAACACTGAAATGCACTCTCTAAATTACCACCCCACATGCTTGATCAGAAGAACAGAGCATCAGACAAACAGGGGGATTGCCAGCCACATGCTTCTGATTTATAGGTGCAGTTGCCTGAAGCTGGATTTTTTTCAGTATTGTATCCTACATAAGGGAGACAATACACTTACTAGGAGGGCGCTTAATATATCTAAATGACAAAGGTTAAACAATACATATGTCAACTTTGACAGCTTCCCTTCTTCTTCTGACCTGAAGTCCCTGTGGACTGCAAGTAATAAGCACTCTGGAAAAGTCCAAGCTGTAGACCTTCAGTGGATTTTCCAGCTTGTTTTAGTTAGCAGATACTCATTCTGGAGGTTCAAGTTATATTGTGACAATTATTACACATTGCTCTAATATGTATCTTTCTTCCCTGGCCACTATTAAAATTCACTAAGACAAATTTTGCTATTGCAGTTAACTATATGTTCCCACTCCATGCCTGTCTGTGTAAGAGTTGGCCAGGCAAACAAGAAGTTGGATGGACAACAAACAAATTATTAACTGCATTCTGCAGATGAGTAAGGACTTTCTAACTTTCTATTTCTGAATATTGATGGTTGCAACCTCTGTGTTTCTTCTATTCTTCTTAGCCTGACTTCAAAACCCATCTATAGTGAACATATCTGATATATGAACAACACTGAAATATGTTTAAAATTAAATACTTGATAAAGACATAATAAACAATGAAGGAGGGGGAAAAAAAGTTAAGGTACAATTTAGTAAACAGAATGGGACATTGTCTCAGGTCTGAGAGCTTACCAGGCACTTTATTAAACTGCAGTGCACTACTTTACAGTATTGTTTTTAAAATATGTTAACACTATATCACAGTTCCCGGCAGCATGAAGTCTTTCCAGAAAATGTGTCATCACCATATGCAACATATTTTATAGCCAGTATAATTTTATTTTATTATATCCAATAATATTTTTCTGAAATTCTAGGAAGTCTTCCTACAAAAGATAAGTAATGACTATATTTTAATCAGCTGGCACAAAGTCTAACCTGCCATACTGCAGAAAAAAAATAAAAATCCTTTTATTGCAGAACACATTCCTCAGTTTAATTCTGCTCCTGTGGAAGAGGTTGTGAATAAATTTTTCAAGAGTCTCATTAATTAAATGACACAAAACCTTTCAACTGTATAGCTTTTTAATTCCACGACTGATTTCTACAATTTACATCTTGACAGATATAGCTGAATAAACTCAGACCCTATATATTTTAGTATTAAGACCAGAAAATTTGAAAATGATACTAAGAAAGCCTGAAATGTATGCTGTTCGTTTCACAGGTCCACAAGATGATGAAATGAGCTATGCATCATCTAAGTAAAACAAAGTAATTTTCCTTTTCTTACCAGGCTTGGATTTCTGCTTTGCGGCATGCTTGTGATTGGTAAATGTTGCTGTGGAGCCTGGTACAACTACTCTTTCCTCCAAGTCAGACTCTGGGATTGTAGAACAGCCACCTGGTAGAAAAGGGAAGAGCCATAATGTGGTGTTTATGTAACAAAACAAATTCACCAGTGCACAATTAAGGAAAAGAGGCAATAGACTAACTGACATGAAATCCATAGAACATATAAAACCCAAATAGTCTCAACTTAAAAATAATATTAAATAAATAAATAAATAAATCAGTGAAGTGAAAGAAAACTTTTACCATTGTTCAGAACAATGATTAGGCCTTAATGACTTCTCTCTACTACCTACTTTGGTTTAAAAAAAAAAAAAAAAAAAAAAAAGTTTCAATGTATCTAGCCCCTAGAATATTTAAAACTGGTTACACATAAAAACTGGAAATAGCATGGTTTGTGTTAAAGATCAGGTTACAGGGAGATAGATTTGTAGTAAAAGTAACTATGTGTGAATGAAATAACTGTAAAAAGTCAACAAACTTTATGAAGACCATTAGCTTGCCACAGAGAATGGAATGACGTATGATGATATTTTTTGGATGGGTAATTAAATACAGTATTTTTAATTAATGCTAGAGATAGGCAAACATGGACACTTTTACTGTACTGGCAATGCTTTACCATCATGTGATCTTGGGATGCATGGTATAATGGATTCTTTGTATTTTCTACATTGCTTTTTTTAGTTCATTAGAGAACACAATGACTAGTAGCTTTCTCTTCAAGCATGTTTAAACATTTCTGTTTAAAATATGAAAAGGGGGACAACCTAGTAGTAGTACTGCTCTAAGACAGCTGCAGTAGTTTGCAGTGGAGTAGATTAATAAAAAAAAATATATTTCAAAAGGGCTGTGACCAGCACTTAGGAGAAAGTGTCCCTGTTTCACAGCAAAAGCCATTGCCTTACAGTGACTGTATTGCTAACAATGTATTACACAGTCTGAATGTTAAGCTTATCACATTTGTAAGCTTTTCAGTGGCTAACAATGAGTAGCTTTTGTTAAATCTAGGATTCCAAAGCAGGGAGGAACATTTTAAAACACTAGCTTTTTAGTCCTGCTTGTATGTTACCCTTTTCCCCAATACATTTATCAAATAATTCATGTTTCTAGATCTTTTCTTTAACTGGGCAGTTCTTGCTAAAGCCTGAAACGGTGCCCAGCTATTTCAATTTAACACTTGATCAGAAACTTGATCAGTGCACTAGAGGCTCTGTTCTTGACTACAGGCAAATATTCACCTGCTTTCAAATTTAGCTCTTATTTAAATATTTTGTTGGTCCAGGACCTAAGCTGGCATATCTTTCTCACAGTCCTCCCCAGATCACCACTCTCAAGCAAACAAGCGCATGTACTTATCTACTGTATTCTGAAAGTACATGTTTACAAACACCATAAAGCCCCAGTGGAGAACCCAGACTTTTATCCTTCATGTCACAGGTTTTGAAAAGTAATGTTGAAAATATTGAATTTTTGAAAAGAAATGTTCTACTCCAAGCCCCATAACCAGTGTATCCAATTTGCAGCAACATAGGCTGTTCTCTCCTTAAAAAGTACATTATAAAACATTTGGAAAAAAAATGATGTTGCTTCCTCAAGTAGGAGAGCTGCAGCATATATATATATATATATAGAGAGAGAGAGAGAGAGAGAGAGAGAGAGAGAGAAATATATATGTTGTGTATATATATATATACATATATATATATGTATGTGTAATATATATATATTACTATATTCCAGATACACCCTAACAGAAAGTGTAATATACATTAAGGGTTTGTGTTTGATTTAGAGAAAGCAAATCTTTTCTGTTAGAAAGGAATGTTAGGAGTGAATGTGTCACGAATGTGTAGACTCATATGACCCGTGACAACTTCAGATATTTAGGGTTCCTTCTATTGAAACTGAAGGAGAAAATGGGAAATGAGGAAAATGTCTTCATATTAAAATACCTCAACATAGGAGCAATGTCTGACGTTGCATTAAATATAAACAAACCTACACCCTAAATTAAAATAAATATTAGCAAACTAATACTTCTGCTCCCATTTGCAAATTGTGACTAAAATGTAAACTGAGATTTGATGAAATGGAAACCACTGCTTTAAAAGTCATTTTCATTCTTATTCCTCAGATAAAATCTACCCTATTAAACAGAAATTTCTAAACACAGGATACAGAATTAAGGTTTCTTGCACAAAAAAAAAAAAAAAAAAAAAATCAAGAATGGTACCGTAGATTTTAAAAGGTTTTATAACATTTTCTAACATTGTGAGTGAAAACTCTCCCAGTTACTCAGCATCTACCGAATTGATATGTGGAAATAAGATTTTTTACAAGGTTCATTCTAAAGCCTGAAATTCTGTAATGTATACAGCCTTGAGAATTGATGGCTTTTGATGCCAAAGTATTTCATTAG
Source organism: Nettapus auritus (assembly GCA_011076525.1). Taxonomy (NCBI): domain Eukaryota; kingdom Metazoa; phylum Chordata; class Aves; order Anseriformes; family Anatidae; genus Nettapus; species Nettapus auritus. The sequence continues at coordinate 61,389,233 of CM021766.1, read as the reverse complement.
TCATCAACACTGACAGTAACTGAATAAGAGTCGGAAAAGGTCTGTTTGCCCTTAGTTACAACACACTACTTGCTGGACGCAAAACTTCCTGCTCTTGATGTTGATGTGAGAGATTTGTTACAAGTAAATCATGTCAACAGATACTATCAGAATATACTAAAGTTAAAAGCAAAATTCATTTTTTCCATAGCTTTAATTTCTTGTCAGAGAATAGTCAGGACTGAAACATTACCAGTGATAAATTATTTCACATAAAAAGAAAGTCCACACAGAATACACAGAGCAGAACTATTATCATTTTCATTATTATGAGTAGCAATTATTTCTTATTTATGCAAGGATACAAGTAAGTGCTACACATTGTTTTTTAAATGCTGTTGTTTCAGAAATTTAGTCAATATGGTGACAGCAGTGTTCTCAGCGGATCTGGATTTTACCCAGAACTCTCACTCCAAAAATTATTTACATGAATGACCAAACAAGAAAGCAATACAAAAGTTACGTTTTTACTGCTTCGAGGCAATGATATTTACATTTTCAAGACTGCCGTGCCACTGCTTTTGCTGTCTTTATCTTCCAATAGCAGCATTACTTTTTAACTGAAGAAACAATTGAATCTGCTGAACTACATCCCTTAGATTTCTCCCATACCTAGGGTGAGGTAGAATGTCTGGACTCTCATCCACATCAACCTGTAGAAGAAATTGTAAGTGGTATCTGCTTCTTCCAATGTAACCGATGGTGAATTCCATTGTCTTGCTCCAGCTGACACAGGTAACCCACCCTCATGATAAAAATGGACACCCTTCACAACATGCTATGATTTCCCACAGGAAAGGAGAAGCGGGAACCATAACATGCAATTTGCCACCCTGGAATAACCAAAACTTTCACTAAAGAAAGTGGTAAACTTTCACTAGGCTAGAAAGAAAACTGGATAAGGAACAAATATGCTCCAGCAAATATAGTATTTACACCACAGTAGCCCAGGATATTGTAATTCAAAAACATTTTATAATTCAGATTGATACGTAACAGTAGCCTGAAAAGAAACTCTTTCTTCTTCAGACTCTAAGCTCTTTTTAACTTCATACTGCAAGGGTTCTACTGAGGGTATCTCTTCTACCTTTTCCGCTTAGAGTTTAACAGAATTCTTAGTTTAAGTCAGAAAAATTTATTTGAGTTCTTAGATATCTTTGTATACATTTCAGAAAGTATCCACCAAATGTCTATTTTAGCAAACATTTAAATTTTTTATCCATCTAGAGTCCTAAAAGAAGTCACAGCAGCAGAATCATTCATGTTCATTGATAATTAAGTGAATGGTAAAAAGCAGAAAAGTAAAATATTTAAGGAAAAAAGAGGCAGGAATAGTACATAAATTCACAGACTGGAAAAGATCCAAGTTGAGAAGTTCTCCAGATGTCAGTCTGTAAACAGTACTTCATAAAATGAATTTCCCCATTAATTGTTGGCAGGAATAACATGTAGAATATGTTATTACACTTGACCCACTCTTTCCCTCTTTTCTGTGTAGCTAAATTCTGTGACATCACAGAGCTTTTATCAGTTGTGATAAATCCAAGAAGCAAGCTGTGGTCAGCAGAACTGTTTGATAGGGTACAACATGCATAAAATTACACAAGCTAATTGTGAACTTTGTTCACCAAAGGAAATGAGAATTCTCTTGTTTATTTTCACTATATCTGTTTTTGTAACAGATTTGGTTCTTAAGTTGGAAAAAGACACCCACACCCAAAGGAAATATAAACATAATACACACTGAAAAAAAATTAAGTACTGACAGTTTTCCTACAGGTTCCTATCACCGTGTTTTTACACATTTTAATATGACTCTAAAAGTTTAAAAACAGGAAAACAAAAGTAGTATATATCTAAAGAATGAAAAGGCAGTTTGAAGGAAAGACCATTTGGGTTTCCTCTTTCTCTTCCAGTCAGTCACAATCTAAACTATTCATGAAAGTTTTCATTTTCCTCTGAAATTAACTCTCTTACAAGAGGCTACAGAGAGAGAGAAAAAAAAAAAAAAAAAAAAAAAAAAAAGCTTCCTGAGCAGTCTTTGGCAGCAAGAGATTCAAAATGTGATCAGAAAGTGCAGAAGTTCTGTAAATAAGTTTTTTCATCCATGTAATGGTTTCATCCATGTAATTCCTCTGTAAAAACTGAAATAACCTAAACAGCAAAATTGTTTCATAGTGACTCCAAAACTATACACAAAACCATGTTCAGTTGTGTTTCTTTGTCCAAGGCATTAGAGACTGTTAGTTATAAAACAGTTGTTCTATTACTTCTATCAATTCTACTACTTATTCTCAGAAGGAATGTAAAAATAAATCTATAGAAGAAAACACTACATATTTGGGAGTATGATGAGGTTCAGGGAACACCCATTCACAGACTGGGTCTGTTAGAATCCTTCATTTGAATAATGAAATGCAAGCATATTTCCACTGCAGCATGCAAGAGAGGATTTTTTTTTTTAATGGTTTTCACTGAAAATGAAGACACAACAGCACTTCACAGAACATCCCAGTTTTAGTTTAAGCATTTTCTAATAAAATGTAGTCACTAATTAATCAGGTACAGATTTCAGAAGATAGCATTCAAGTTCAATAGCATGGCTACAATTGCTTAATCACAAAACTCTGTTGTTCTTTGTGCCTGATTTGACTTAACCAGAATCAACAAAATGATTAAACATTTCTGTATTACATTCCAGTAAAATAATAATTTAATGAAAAGTTATCATTACTGAGGATGCACCCAAGATCATTGTAGGTCACAAAAATGTATTTTCAATGGGAGTACAAAGAAAGATACCACTCTGATGTTCTGTTTTACCCTTGTGTTACTGAAATGATTCTTAATGAGACTTCCATATTATAAATTCAATCGTTTATCCTATAATATGTTGCATTGCTATTGTAATTGCTACTATTTGCACTGAGAAAAATGCAGAAATACTACATTAATAATTTACACCGATCATGTGTGGCTTCTACTTGAGCTCATAGCATGTTCAAATATTTTGAATACTTAAAAATATTTTAAAACAGATCTAAGAGCCTTTTTCATTAAAGAAACATTACTGGATATTCAGCCAGGATTCACATTCAAAATCAATATTCAGTAGTACCTTTTCTTACGCAGGACTGAGAACGCAATAACACTAAACTATATAAGGCCAATCAACATCTACCAGAAGTCATCTGTTACTCACTATGAACAAAGGATGAATGGTAGCAGTTGTACTTCAATCACACAAATCATCTGTTCCTTCCAACTACCTATTCATCTGATGAGCATGGACCAGCTGACAAATATGTTCCCGTGTGTGCTGGAAGAGGTAATTATTACTGAGTAGTGTGGTGCTTCCATCTGCCTTTATATAACAGGATAAAAAATCAGCTTGTAACAAGAAATATTCAAGAGGAAGACTCACTCCTGACAAACACCATAACAATAAAAATCCTTGTATTTGTTAGGAGTATGCTGCCTGACATAACACCTGGTATTTTGTTTCTGACTTGTGCTCATGTCCTTTTCCCCATCTTTAGTGTGCTGCTAACTGCAGCTTCCATTCAGCACAACAATACACTTCTGTTTATTCGTTTTTTTGTTTGTTTTTCAAAATGCTTAAATACTGTAGTAGCAGGAGTTACATAATATACTGTCCTCAACTTATTTTCAGGATACAACATTCTTTATTCAGTAATAAACAATATTTCATACTATCTTTTTTGGGAGCAAGAGGAGGAATATGCAAGGGCTTTATTACTCTGTTTATTATTATTATTATTTATTTGTTTCTTTTAATACATATATAAATTCATTTTGTGCATATAAATACATAATATGTACACACACGAGAAGGTATATATATGTGTGGAATAATATTTTGTTCTCAATAAGACATTTTTCTAGCTCTGAAGAGTTTTTATGTATTGTATTGTTTCAGTAATGTACACTGGTAAGGTAGTTGCTAGGCATTTAGACTTTTTGTTTTTGAACTAACCTCAAAAAAAGTGAATAGGTAATGTTCCCTTTGATAAGCATTTTCCTTATTTTCTTTTTTCTTAAAGTGTATTTTACTTAATTTCTACTGTCAATTCTGATTTCTACATCCCTAGAGAACTCCTGAAAGTCAATGTTCGCACAGTTGCTGAAATCAACAACTGGGAACTACAGAGTACATTTGTTGTAAAAACGTCCGCAATATTGCCTTTATAGAGTCTCTGTCCTTTCTTCAGTGTATGTTGAAAATAGGCAGACTAGATTTAACTTTTGTAATCTTGATATCAAACCCTACTGGTACTCGGAATTCTAAACAGACTTTTTTTAATCCTATTAACAGTTGAAACACTTTTGTATTTCCTGAAATACACATATGAAACATTCTCTAAGTTGAAGATGCATGCAGACACATGCATAGACGTTATATATTTGCATGCATAATTATAAACACATACAAAATTTGGTCTTATTAGTGAGGGAAGAGTATGTCCTCATTCCCCACAGGCCGAAGTTGAAAAGAGTAAATCACAGAATCATAGAATCATTTAGGTTGGAAAAGACTTCTATGGTCATCAAGTCCAACCATTAACCTAGCACTGCCAAGTCTACCACTAAACCATGACCCTAAGTACAACATCTACATACCTTCTGAACTCTTCCAGGGGTAGTGACTCAACCACTTCCCCAGGAAGCATTTTCCAATGCTTCACAACCCTTTCAGTGAACAATTTTTTCCTAACATCCAACATTAACCTCCCCTGGAACAACTGGAGGCCATTTCCTCTTGTCCTATCACTTGGTGATTGGGAGAGGAAACCTATCCCCAACCAACTACAACCTTCTTTGAGATATTTACAGGGAGCAAGGAGGTCTCCTCAAGCCTCCTTTTCTCTAGGCTAAATAACCCCAGCTCCCTCAGGCACTCCTCATAAGACTTTTTCTCAAGACCCTTCACCAGCTTCATTGCCTTCTCTGGAAATACTCCAGGGCTTCGATGTCCTTCCTGTAGTGAAGGGACCAAAACTGAACACAGTACTCAACGTGCAGCCTCTCCAGAGCCAAGTACAGGGAGACAATCACTTCCCTGATCCTGCTGGCCACACTGTTTCCGACAGAAGACAGGAAACTGTTGGCATTCTTCAGCTGATTCATATTCAGCTGGCTATTGACAAATACCCCCAGGTCCTTTCCAGTTGGGCAGCTTTGTGGCTTTATGATTTGTTTGCAGTTTTGTAACTTGGGAGTGTTTCCAACCATTCTGTGATACAACCATACTACAAGACATTCAAGGTTTCTCAGACAGGTTTGGAGCAACAAACAACTATGTCCTTTCAAGTAAACACACAGACATATTGACCTAAGAAAAGCACTTTTTACACATTTATAATGACGAGGGGAAGATGCAGGTTAGTGAGAATGGGATTTTTGCCCCAGCTATGAGTGTGAAATTATAGATTAGCAGTTTCCTGCGTGAGGCCTCACTACACAGAGTCTTTTGGATGTTTGTGACAGCCTTGAATGAACAGTAATCATACAGAAACAGATAATGAGGGTCTTATTCCTAATCCAGATTAGAATTTCACTGAGTGAAATCAAAGAAAAAGTACTTGAGATGTATATCAATACATGGATTTGGGCAAGAATACAGGAACAAAAACTACTGATAAGAGATATACATACTGTGGATAACAGAAGACAATGGAATACTAATTGAGACTCAAATGTGGGTGCTGAAGGATATATGTTACTCAGAAAGGAACAATTAAAGTGGCAGAGTAATATTTCACAGCTGTAATGTAATGGGATACCAAAAGAGTAGTTTGCAGAATTGGTCAATTTGGAAAAGGATTGTAAAGTAGTTTAACAGAAAAACCTTCAAAATAATTACACACCAGCAGAATCAGATCTCAACACCAACTGCAGTTGTTTTAATATTATATGAAGAATTGATATTATCAGAAATGGTGATGCCATGGAAATGAAAGAAGCTATGACAGCCACCAAAGTAATCACAGAGATAAGAGAAAGAAAAAGAGGCTCCAGTGTGATAACCTTGAAAAAGATTAATGTGGTACTGAGATCCACCTGAGAGAGAATGTTCCAAAGAAAGATCAAGACATGCGGAGCACAGGATCAGTCTTGCCTAGCTAAGAGGACTAAAAATGGAACAGACTGATCTTTACCAATAATACAATTGGACAGAAATCCTTAAGTGTCTGGTGAAATAAAAGACACTCTTGAAACAAGAGGAAAATGATTATAAATTAATTTTGACTTGAAATTAGAACGTTTCTGACTACCAGGAGAGCAAGAGTTTTGAACAGCCTCTGAACAGAAACAGTGGGAAAAAGTTACTGTATTTATGAATGGCCTTTAATTACCTTATCGTAACACAGAGATGGAGCTAGTGAATTGTGAATTTCTTTTCTGTCCTTCCCCCGACTCCCTTCAAATAGAAGCTACAGGGAATCCTGGACAAAACAGATTTAGAACACTAATAGATAAACCTGAAATAATCCTATTATCTGTAGGTATTTCATTAAGAATACAGCAGTGATATTGCAAGACACTTAAAAACTGTAGTTCTGACAATTTTCGTTCCCAGGAGTATTTGGCAAACAAACTTACTAAATTTACATTTGGAGAGACATCTGACCATAAAATACAAAAATGCCAACTACAGAAATTAAATACAAGTAATCAAATGCATTTTTAAGAGAGTAATGAGATAGCCTCTTTTTCTGCACCGCCAATATTACTTGGAAATAAGCAACTCAGTGTTGAAATAAACACGGATACAAGCATCCTCCTTCAGTACTATTTGAAATGAACCCAGTAAACATCTCTTTGGCCAAGCTAAACAGCATATGGTCCTTTGATTTCCTAGACTTCTTCATAAGTGCTCAAAGCATTAAAAAGAGAAAAACAGAATTCTCATTTTTATAATGAAAAGGTTTCCTTCCATACTTGAAATGCAAGCTTTGCTGTAAATGCTTATATTTCTTTTGGATATATCAAAGATTGGTTTTGTAAATTTCTACTTTCTCAACTATAGTACCTAAATACCAGATTTGTCAATGCCATTCAAGACCCGAGTTACATTATATTTGTTTAGTCTAGCAAAAGTTTCATTTTTACTTAGTGATCAACTCTATGGTTTTTAATTGTACTATGAACTAAGAATGAATCAAATATTAATAAACAATCTTTGCTCCAATATTGGAATAAGAAATATCCATGACATATTATTTACCATATACTCCACTGACCAAATCAGTGTTATCTTATGCTAGTTCAACCCTTCATAATGTTAAAATATCTGAGATTGATTTTTAGAATGATTATATTTCTAGTATCACCATATTGAGACACAATCTGAGTACTTCACTGCTGTGCAATAGCCTGAAGCAATCATTAATTGGCAGGTCTAAGACTGACACATAGGAAATAAAAATGGGACACATAGGAAATAAAAAATGGGAATGGCCATCATCACACAAGTTTCATATTTCTGAAACAAAAAGACACCTTTGTCTCCTTTTGTGAAGCACCCCAAAGAGAACTGACTTTACAAAACTGCTAAGTACTTTTTTACCAAACACATGGTATTTAAAGATATGAGAAACCATACTCCTAAAAGTCTCAAATAACTCAGGAGAACCTTGGCACTGAACTTTTCAGAGAGGAAGGAAAGACTCCACTTGGTTAATGTCATCAAATGAATTCTAAGTCTATGGCAAACTAAACATAAATCTCATAATGCATAAATTAAATGAAACAATTTAGAAATCTGTACCTTGCCTTCAAGGTAGCCATAAGAAAGCAGTCTGAAGATTAAAGGTTCAGATATGCTATTCAAACTGTGAATAAAAATATTAGACAAAACCTGAAACTGGAGAGAAGCATTAATTGAAGTGACCGAATTTTACAGATTCTATTGCACAATCACAGCACTCAAGAAAAAAAGGACAGAAGAAACAAGTTTAGAGTCATCCGAGTCTTCAATAAAACAGGAAGCTCAGTTTACCGTTCCATTTTTTGGTCTCAGTTACCCTCCCCTATGCAGGCACAAAGGTATACTTGAAGCTGTGTGATGCGTCAGATCTGGGAACTCACCTAGCTCAAAATTAACACAACAGTAAAATGCACAAATAATTTGTTGCAAGGGACCTCTGGAGGCCACTTAGTCCAAGTCTTTGATCACAGCAGGTCCAGCTAGACCAGGTTGCTCAGAGGCTTAGCAAATTTACTTTATCTCCAAAATGAAGATTCGGGAACCTGACAGGTCTGGACAACCTGTTCCATTATTTGACAACAAAAAATATTTTACCATCTTATAACTAACATGAATTCCTAGTGTTCTGACTTCCATCCACTGCCTTTCCTACTAAGATCATGCTCCTTTCCTTCAAGAAGATTCAGGCCCCATCTAAGACTTCCTTTAACAAGACCTCTGTTCTTAAACATACCAAAAGTTCAAAAATAACTGCAGTAATGCAACATAAGCTTAAGATGTGTATAGTGAGAGGACACAGTCCATTCCATATAAGTGTGTGACTTGAATGCTTCTGCAGTAACTACAACCAAGTGTACATTATATGGCATGTGTAGAGACAGATTTCACATACTTTGCTTTTGTACTGGTGAGAAAGCTGGTGATGCAGGACTTTGTGAAATAAATGTCTTCTGGTGAATATGGTAGCCAGAAAAAGTTCTCGGGCATACAGCCAGGAAAGGGTGGGCCTTACTAAAGGGTCTTTAAGAGCATTTCATAACTTCAAAATGAAGTAATGCTGGGAAGTAATGAAAGTGTCAAAAAGTGTTGGGATTTTTTCCTCATTTATCTGAGACAGCACAGTTATATTCACAGGCTTGTTGTGTACCGTTGCATCGTATCTTCTCTGAGCGTAGTCACAACTACATTCTTGTCAATAATCTTATCACTTAATTTACACATGCTTCATGACACATCAGTTTATGTACACAGAAAAACAGTCACATCATTAGATTTCGATTTCAATGTTCCTTACATGATTGCAATGCAAATAATTTATGAGGTTTATGTAGAAGAACCCGTCACTTAAAAACTAATGTTGTCACTATCATAGTTTGAATTTAGCATTTATACCCTACAGCACTTCTGAAGACAAGTCTATATTTGATTAACAACATACCTGATCTTTAATTCATCTCAAATATGCTATTATTTTCTAATGTGTAATACAGAAAGATAAACCTTTCCTTATTTGTGATGCTGAACGTTTATTTTATTCCTAGGTACTGCAACCATTTTCATTTATAAATTACATTAATCTTCGGCATTTTTTCCAAGGAGAATTCAATGACACAAGTGATAGTTTTATCATTACAGAGCCTTTTCAGCAGCAAGCTAACCTTGTTTATGAAAGCCATAAACAATCCAGTTAGTAACTAGAATTTCAAACCAAATAAGGAATTCGTCAAGATTCAAAATGTATTTGTATAGTTTATACCTACCCAGGATAACATTACACCTATTTTACAGAAGTAGGCATGAATAAATAAATGCTAGAACTTCTAACTCTAGTCTAGAAAACCCAGTGGTTTGAAAAAAAAAAAAAAAAAAAAAAAGCTTACTAAAGATCTGTTGCATTCTAATTCTTCTGCCTACTCAAAATGACTGAAACAAATGCACTGGAAATTTTCTTGGCTTTTTTTTTTTTTAATTATTATTATTTTATTTTTTTAACTTCCATATATAACTAAGCTTATTAACTTCTCACACTCAGTGACCAAAAGCCAAGAATACATATCACTGTCAAAAAAAGTGTTCCCTGTTACTTTGCTTTAATTTGGTCATGTCTACAATCTTAAGTAAAGCAGAGCAGTAGCAGCTTATGTTGAGACTGAAAAAGTTTACATTAAGGATCCAGTGCTCACGTTTCAAAGGTTACTCTTCTGGCCTGATCTGAAACTTTGAAAATTTAGTTCATTATTTCATATTCAACAAACAGCTCCCTACAGGGCAATGCATTCTTTCCTCCTTCTGAAATATTTATGCAAGCAGACCAACATCTAAAACGCAACAGATCCCTAAACACTCTACAAGTCCATGACAATATGTTACAGGATTAGAAAGCCTTGAGAAAGCTTATTTTAACTAAGCAGTTATTTCAACATATGCTTATAAAGCACATGCATCCAAAGCAAAACTAAAACAATGCATGACTCAGCTGAAATATTTCCTTGTTACTGGTGGACTTCCCTTTAAATCCAGTTTCAGAAAAAGCACATATGGGATCCTGGAAGTGTTGGGTTTTATCCTGTTTTGCAACAGCAGATACACATATGGGTGAGAAGACATTATTTCCTTTCTGGCTTCTCTTTTGCTATGTTCTTATGTGACCGTTTATGTAAAGCATAAAGAGAACTAACAAAGAAGAATACCAGCACCTGAAATGTCCCAGTTGTGCCCCACCCTTCTCTAGTGAACAGAACAGTTATAGCAGGGCAGAGCATGGCAAACTTCTAAACTCTGTTAATGAAATCTTCCCAGAAATGCCAACAGTGTTATCTTGCCAATTGCTTGAGAATACTCCCATGCACTGACACAGTATTTTATGTATACCAAGAATCATTTAACAGACAAACCCCAGTTGGTAGTAATCTTAAATAAAAAATAAAATGATTAAATTATTGTTATTATGGAGCTCTAAAGTATTTACATTAACACACTAGCTATACTTTCTTTGTAAATAGAAAAAAATGTTAAAAATACTAAACAAGAAACTCCATTGACTGAGTGTAGGTTTTCCCATTCCAAATGATCCAGAACTAAAAGAGGAATTGGAAAAGACATTGTCTAGATAATTATTTGTCTAAATGGAGGTACTGAAATCCAGATTTAGTTTCTGTTATGTAGTCAAATAGCCTGTAGGTATAATATCTTCAGCTGGCACTAGGCTTAATGCTTTTTTATCGATCTGCCCATAGCTTAAGTGCACACGTAAGGATATGGGTTGTTAAACAATTGTTATCTATCACTGATTATGGAAATATAATATGTCTTGCAGCAGCATCTGCACTTTCTCAAACATGAAATGGTACTTAAAGCAGACCATTCATTTTATCCTGTGAACTCTCTAACACTTGTGGCATATTTTGTGCACCAGCTAAATGGCAGAATTTGTTAAGCACTGATTCCACAACAAACCCCTCTCTGTAACAGTTTATGTTGTAGCAATAAATTATCATTAGATTATTTATATTTGAGTTGCATTAAACGCAGTTGTAATGTACAATTACAACTGTAATTAAATTATGTTCAAATTCTTTGAATTTTTCCTCTTCTCCATGATTCTTAGCTTCTTCTCATTTGAAGAATTCAAACAAAAATAACTAGTAGGGGAAATATACTTCAATTTCACATTTTGTGTCAGCTACTAAAGTCAGCCTTTGCAAAAGGTTTGGTAGAGCTATTAATACTACTTGTTACATATTTCCTACTCAGTGCTCAGCACTGAGGAATTAACATTTAATTCATTATTTGTATTACCATGTTTACTAACACCAAATCTCTAATGTGCTACAAACATCACCTGTATCTTCCTTTTTACCCAAACACTGAAGAAAGTCCTACCTCAGGAAGTGAATTCCAACTCTGAATGTACTTTTTAAAGTTTATTTCAGAGTTTTCCCATGCGTTCTGCTAAGCGAGTAGGTTACCACCGACTAAATGAAAATAGTTAAAACAACAACATACACTATCATCAAATAAATGAGAGAAATCCTGGCTAAATTAAGTAAATGGAAAAACTCCCAGTGATTTCAATGGGGCCAAGATTTCACCCTTATCTTGTTGATCAAAGCAATTAGTTCACTGTTCAGAAGGATAAGACTGCTGAGCCAGTCAAGAATTTCTTAATACAACCTATCACGTAGAGTCTTGATTGTATATACTTTTATAACTATTCCTTTTTCATTCTACCAAGGTAAACCATTGACTTGCCAAAAATTTTACAACACAAGCAAACAGAACACACAACCAAGATCTTCCTTTCATCTTAGCAAAGAGTCAGATGGACCAAAGCTCTACTGTATATAACCTTACTGCTAATCTGCAAATGAATAATTACTGCTCCCTTGCCATTCATAACCAATAACTGATGTTCATATCTGCTGAAGTGGCCAGCCTGCATTAAGAAATGAAAAGTTCGATCCAAGAACTGTAGTGTGTTATTGTTCTGGCACAGTCATGTTGCAGAAAGCTTCCTACTTTTCAGTGAACCACAAAGCACATACCTGTAAGGAATATCTTCTACATAGCACGAACTTGCATTAAGAATAGCCTAACCACGAACAGTATAACAAAACACCTCTTACATTTCTACACAGAGCTTGTAATATACACTGTAACTACACTAAATAAAATGATCTCACGTATATGCAATTCAATAGCCAGAGAGAATCAAGTTAGCCACATGAGAATCAATTTTACACTACACTAGAACACAACTCTGCTTTTAATGTGCTGCAAAGATGACCTAAAATGAAGGCTCTTTTTGGCAGAAAGATACTTGTATTTGTTATTCTAAAATATTAGGGAAATTTGTTTTAAGAAGAGTGTAGAACAAGCACTTTTCCCTCAATAACTAATCATATGAAATAATCAATCGGAACTCATTAATTTGTACTACTCAGACTCAGATTGTATTGCAAAGTATTTAATTTGGTCAATATAGTGCCTTCGAAGGAAAATGTCAGTTGTTTTTTTTTCCACAGGCACCATAAGAACCTGTCTTGCTTTCAGAAGGACTTTTAGATCAAAGTCCAAAGGATTTTCCTATGTTCCTGTGATCCTACTATCTATAACACATAATGTGGCCTTTGCTAGTTTTGAACATCTAATTACTTTATCATAAGATTGTGGTTTGACTCTACCTTATATTACTCCATAGAATTTCCTGCTTCTCAGCTGTTTACAGTAGAAGGTAATCAGACCCAGCATATCTAACAATTTACTCCATTAACTTTAATTTCCTGCTCAACTCCTAACTGTCACATTATTGCCTGCTTTATCAATCACTTGATTCATATGAGAGTCTCGTAACTCCATTTAAGTATCCTTGAACAGCCACCTAATACCCCTAATGGCTACTTTGGTTATGAAAATTTCTCTGCATTTTAGAGAAGATAAAAACCAAAGAGACTAATTTATATGTATTTAAACAGATTTTAAGATCAGAAGAACACCCCAATCATTTAGCCAGGCTTTACTCTGAAATGTTCTCCACACGTTCCTATACGTAATTCAAGAATCCATTTATTTCTAAGTTGCTTTTAAGAATGTCACCAGCAATTTTTTTTCACTAGAAAAAAAAAAAATCCTTTTTGACTGAAAAGTTTTTTTTTTAAGCGCTAGAAGAGACACATGCTTATCAGTACTCTGATGCAATTTTAAGACAATAATGAAATATTTCTCAGTACAGCTATATAATTTAATATAGTTCAGCACCACATATCTTGCATTAAAGAAAGGTTGTTCACAATATTTATTACCCTCTAGTTCCACTATTTCTGTTCAGCCATCCATTTGAATTGAGGCATTCTTCATCATCCATATACATAAGATCCTCTCTTTGATCTTTAATGGTAAATTTACGGGCTGAGTAAATGTTCTTTGAAATGCACAGTGTGACACGGCTGGTTATTGTCACATAGAAGACAGTATGTCATTAAAACGGAAACTCAATTAATACAGTGGAACATCCCCCTAATCATATCCCAACTTTGAGGTCATACCACTTTCAGTGATATCTCTAATTTACAGTTAACTAGTTTTCTTCAAGTGGAAAAATAGTCAGACTTTGGTGAAGGTCAAAATTAATAAAGTTCATTTTTCATCAAAAGACAGAGACACTGGCAATGCACTCTGCTGTGGTATTTGTACTTAGAACACATGGTAGACTTGCAACAGAGATGCATCTTACTACGTTAATCACATGAAACTCATCAAACCTGCATTTTTTTTTTATTGTTTTAAATTTATTTTTTTAGACCACTTTTTAGAGGTTTATATAGCCCTACAAGAAACTAACTGCATTGTTTACTTAACTAAGTATTACTTCTATTAGTGTTTTATCATCATTCTAAATAGCTGGGGGTGAGCTAAATCTGTGTTTCAAAGTATAACTGAATCAAAACAATTTTTGCAATTTACGTTTAAGCAGTTTTTCATTTTTGCTTACCCCCTTTACCACTGCTGTTTGTGGTTCAGCCAGAGATACAGTTTGAGAAAGAGAACTATTTTAAAGAATTTTCACATTTGCCAGTATTATGAAGCACCTATGTTTGATTTTATTATATTTTCCAGATGAAATACCAGATGAAAGTGTTAGAGCTGGGTGAATCTGAATAAACAGAGGCAAGAGAAATATGAATTTATGAACCTTGGCTTACCCCATGAACACTGGCTGAACCATCCATACCAATCTCATGAGCAGACTACCAGTTGACTGCTCACAAAGCGAAGTGATACAGTCATAAACTTAACCAGTCTTCAAAGACACTTCTTTAAAAATTAAGAAAAAAGTCTGAGTTCAATACTAATGATGCACAACTTTGTATCATTGCTGCGCTTTCGGATTCAGGAAGAGGTCACCTCTTTTCTCCTTGAGAAAAAGCCATCAAGGCCTTGGGGTGCAATTCACAATGTCTGAAGAGCTGTACAGCAGCCAGGTCTGCACCCTATCTGTGCTGGAGGTGATCACTCAAAAATTAAAAGGGAAATTTAGAGAGATTCTATACTTCACTGACCGTCATCCACAACACAAGACACTAACTTAACATGCCACTGTTTTCATTTTAGGTTGATATGAAAGGGTACAAGCAATGCTTGCAGAGGCACAGGCTGTGCCCCGTGCTCTCTAAAACCCAGCCTGTCTAACCACGTCTACTGCCAAGCGCACTGATCCAACCACCCAGAGGCAATGAAAACCACCCTGCATCACCAGATGGATCTGGCTGCATTCTCTGTTCCCTGAAGTTCAAGAGTTCTCTCTCAAATTGGTATAGTTAACCCTGTGGAATTATTCTTTAATTGCAATGTAGTTTTCTGTTGTAGCAGAAAAATAGCATTTATTAGGACAGACAGTCCTGGCTCTCTGAAACTCACAAGAAAGCTGTAGCTGAACTTACAATAAGATCATCATCTTAAGCTTTGTTATCCTGTATTTATACATTTTGAAAATAATCCTTCCAGTATGGAAATTGTCAACCTTTCACTAAGACTCAAGGCAATTTCTGCTTTAAATGCTAAGGCCAATCTTCTACCTACTAAAGTTATAAGACCTTAAAACTGTTTTTTATGTTTCAAAAAAGCATTGGGATCTTTTCTGTGTGCAACTCAAACCAGCTGTACTTTGCAAGTGAAACTTTCCAAGTGCCTTGCTCTCTGCAGATTTTTGGCAAATCTATTTGAAAAAAACTGAAAACCGGGGGTCTGAGCCAAAGCTTACTGAAGTCTATGGAAAAACTCCCATAGATTTCATCAGGATTTGGATTAGGACCTAAAAACGGCTAAAGTAATTGAAAAATCAGTTCTGCATGTAGAAAATATGTAATTTTCACTAGGTTTAGATTTGTTAGAATCCTTCATAGTGTTGCAGAATTGCGAATACATTGTAATGGGTGTTAGTGATGTATATATAATTTTGCACTGCTAATTCACCACAGAATTCCACAGCCTTGTACGTTACACTCTCTGCATGATAAAAATCAATGAAATTAATCATACGCACAAACAAATGAAGTTAAAACTTCATTTTAAAAACACCTGAATATTGAGGAAAAACATTAATACCATCATAGCTCAAGTGATTTGTTAAATTCAGGACCAAGCAAAATATGGAGTAAGAGTTTCCTTTCAAAAGCTGTAGGCCAAGTTCAGTGATAACACACACACACACAAAAAAAAAAAAAAAAAAAAAAAAAACACATTCAAATAACAAACTATCTAATTCTGGGCACACTTGCTCTGAATAGCTTAGACTTATGTAATACTACCAATTTCAGTTAATATTTAATTCATGACAGCATAGGAGAAGAATCAGGTTTACTCAACATAAATGTGTCAGAAAACAAGTAGCAAATGCAAAATGAATGAGCTGTGGTGCCTCAGATAACAGCTACAGCATCACCTGACATGTAAATAGTTGCATCTTTGCTAACTAAAGGATGTCACTTCCAATCAGAAGAAACTGAATAAGCAATTAACCTTGACATACTGTGGCTTGAGTTATATTTGACACAAAATGAAATATTTAGCCAACTTAAGAGAATTGTTGCACGCACACAACAAACAAGCAAAATACCAGTAAAGGTTCCCAAAGAACCTTTTTTCAGCATTTTAAGAGATGAGGGGTGACCTGAGAGATATTTGCTCTGCCTCACCCCGTTATATGTCCTCCGCAGTACCTTTTTGTGGAAGAATCTGTATTGTAACATCTGTACTTGTCAAAAACTGACAATTACTATAATTTTATGGTGGTCTGGATAGGAACTGAAAAGAAGAAGTAATATTATTTAAACAACAGAGATAATCATGCTCTTCAAATACCCACAGCTCCTGTGCAAATAAAGCATTCTTTCATACAGATTCTCAAAACATCACAGGAAACAAAAACTTAAAGGAACCAATGGAAACCTGTTAGGCGGAAATCCATAGTATACATACAAGACAGACTCTTCCACATTAGTAGTACACATTAAATAAAAGGATTATGTTATATTATTAAAGTTTGGCTTTATTTCATAATAGATTACAACAGGTTACAGCCTTTTCAAATAACTGTCTATTTTTTTGTGTGTTTGTTTTACTTTCTACTTTTGAATCATCTGAAATGGAAGTCCAGAGGCTGTACAATTAACTACTTAGTTCAGATTTTAGAAGTTTATTTTTGTTTATGGGCTCTCAAGGACAAAGAGCTCAGAATATAAAGCACAATGACAAACATGATCATTAGGGAAAATTCTTTCAACTCACAATTATTTTCACCAAAAGCTTACCTCAAAATTATGAATCTTTTGTGACCACTTAGAGTTAAGTAGGATGTATTAAAATTTAATGGATTTCAAGGCAAAGAGTCAGCAATAGGACTATACGCACCAAAGCACTAATGCGTTGATCTGAACTGTACTTACATGAGGCAAGATGGAATTGCAACATTGCCAACTAAATTTCATATAACGAATGTATCTCAAATCTCAAGTGGGATTTCTTTTTATTCATTATGCATGACATTTTCCTCTTTAAATTATTCATTTTTGTTAAATGTTATTGCGTTAGCCTTCTTAACCTTTGCACTCCACTCTGTGGTTTTTGCCAGCTGTAATATCAATTGAGGAGGGGAGATTTTCTCAACTACATAATAAAAACCTTTTCATAACCCTGCATACGAAAATGTGTCTTGATACCCTTCCATCTTGTTTTGCTTCTTTTCACATTCTAAGATTTTTAAAAAATTATTCCAATGATATACCATTTTTTTGCAATTCTTGAAAATTAACAACTTTAAGAAAGCTACAATCCAAGTCCAGCAGCATGATTAAATTTGACTAAATTCATGAACATTAAAGACCACTTCAGACATTCTTCCTCATTCTCTTCCCTGGTCTGATGTTCAGTTTTCTATTTTCAAAATGTGCTCATCTGAATCATACAGAATGATATAAGAATAAGCTGTAAAGCAAGCTGGTTCGTCAGTATTTGTAACCTGTCTTAAAAATAAAACACCTAAAACCCACAGTAGATGGGAACTACAGCACAAGACTGTAAGGCATTATACTTGAATTCTATTCATACAGGTGTTATTGGCTCGTGGTGGGACCTTGGGTACATCACTTCTGTATAGTTCAATTTTCCATTTCACAGAATTAAAATACCAAAGCTACTAAAACAATAGAAATAAAAGTTTTAAAGAGTAAAGTTACAAAGGAAATAAGTTACAGGGAGTAATGATTCACATTAGAGAGCCAAACAATCAGTGCTTCTGGATCCACCAAGCTGCTCTTAAACTTTTCTTGAGCAACCGGAAAATCTTGTTGGTGTAAGCACTCCCAAAATTCTCCCTAATGATTTGCTACTCCCTTTCCTTTTCTCTAAATCAACTTTATGGGGCAAGAGACATATTTAAGTTTCAAAAATAGATCCCAAAAAAATTTGTTTAAAATGTCTGATACATTAGTATTTTCTTATTTCTAGGCTTTTAAATTAAGATAGAATTGTTAATCATAAACAGCTGACAAATTTCTGTGAGAATATTTTAAATGTGAAGAACTAGAAGTCATGCTTAAGTTACACCACTCTATTAGGTTGTATGTCATGCCATATCATGTCTCATTATTAGCTGGCATGAGAAAACACAGCAGAAGTGCATAGAAATGCTAGGTGCTGTAAGACTTCTGGCAACTTCTTTGTTCTTTTTATAATTCTTGTGTGATTATTATCTGCAATTAGATGGCAAGCAGAAAGTTATGGGCTCAACAGTTCAACCACACAGAGCTGCACAAATTGAATACAGAAGCACACAATAACCATGCTGTTTATTAATTTAGTCTCAATTACACCTTTGTCAAACCTTCACAGAGTCTAATTGCTTGATAGATCCACTTTAATACCTCAGGGTTTTCTCTACAGTAACTGCTTTGGGACACCCAGATTGACAGCTGACCAGGAAAATTGTCTTCCTATCATTTTATTGCTACCTCTCACAGACATTTGTTACAAGCCTCCTGAGTGAGTAAAGTTACTTTTGCCTTAACTACCACAGTAAAACAACTGTGCATATCAATGGACAAAGTAAAGAGAAGGATACAAGCGTAACACAGAGAGAATAAATGGAAATAATAGGAAAAATGGAGAAACCTGAGCAAAACAGAGCTATACTGGTAAAAAGGAACATTACTAGAAGGAAAAACAATAGAAAACAGATTAAAAGTACAATTTTTACCAAATGTTTATGTTAGCTTTTATTAAGGTAATGAAAGTAAGGGAAGGAAAGTTTGAAAAACTACTATGGTGATGACTGTTCTGGTTTAGTTTCAACAAAAGCAGATGATCTTTGGCAAGGAGAAAAGCAAACACTTGTAGAACTGTTCCAATACACAGCTTCTTCCCACAGAGAAAACTGGGTATGGGGACCCCAGGTTCTATGGGCAAAAGAGCAAAAGTATCTAATTGTTAAAATGCAGGCATACATTAATTGTTACTGCTATAATTAAAATACAGACATACATTTATTTTTGGACCAGATAAGCATGCCTATGAGAGGTTTGAGAACTTCAGAGAATGAAGACTAATGAATGTGATATTTTAGTGATATACCGCTATAGTTCAGATATTTATTTAAATTAAAAAAAAAAAAAAGTTAATATACCGAGGAAATGTAAGAAATGTACTCTCACTGTTTAAATGAAAACTTCATTTTTTAAGATAATCTCATCTGTATTTTTTATTTTATTTTATTTTTCACACTTAATAAATCACCCACTTCCTGGGGGTAATCGGCCTTCAAAGTCATTTAATTGAGCAACCTATATGATTTTAAGGAAGGTAGAAAAGATGAGTTAAAAGTTTTCATTGCAACAATTAAAGTGAGTTAACGTCAATTTCATGATTAAGGGCTTGATCAAACAAATAATAGGAATGGATAGGCATGTAATGATTTATAAGTGTGCCTGCAAAATCTCTGGGTACATTTAAGGGAAAGAAGTCCTGAAAATGAGTTTAAATGAGAAATAGGCACGTCTATTAAAGATTAGACTCCCAAGATCTCAGATAGATAAAATTGTCTTCTAGGTCACTTCTAAAGCACTTTGGTTACTCTGTCTCATGAAACAGTGGAAACAGGCAGAGTACTATCAAAATTATGAGTAAAGTGCTGGGTCTACTCTGTTCAATGACAAAGTTTCCACCGGCCTCAGTGGACTACTAATTCCATCAATCATCACTCAGCAATTTTCAGGTGTACAAAACCCTTGCAGTATTTGCAGCACAGAACAAACTCTCTGAATAAAACATTACTTTCACTTTTCTTTACACAGATTTAATGAGTATTGTTAAAAAAATTTGAATACATTTAAGCTAATTCAGGGCAAGTCATGTAAAAAGCATTATTTCTAAGGGTTACCAAAAAACATAGTTTTGTATGTTATTGCTACAGAAAACATGGAAAACATTTTAAGAATCACACTTCATAATGGGCTGTGGTCTTCTGTAGAGATAAACAACACTGGATTTGTATTACATCCATGAGAATTAATAACTTGGCACTTTTTATACACTACTCTGCACCCAACACAGAGTGCTATACAAAGCTGTCAATGCACTGTGATCTCAAGCTCACAATAATTAAGGTTTGGGAAAAGTTTTCAACTGTGATCAGCCTCTGTTGATTTGGTATATATCTGCTGCTAGTTCAAAGGAATGGACTGGGCCTCTTCCCTGCCCTCTTCAGGCTGCTAAATTACTTTTCAATATTTTTTAAACTTACTAACTTTCCCTGGGCAAATAATAATAACAATAACATAATAATATATATTAATAATAATACTGCAGTTGCTACTGAGGTAACAGCATTACATCCAGGAGCTGGGAACCTCTGAGAGTACAAACAACAGGCACTACATTTCAGAAGGCATTCTCTGTTAGTCCATGCCATAAAGTTTGAGAATAGCCAAGTAATACTGTTTTTTCCTTTCCCCTCATGACATCAATGAAGAAATTTCTAATTAAGACTGTAAGAGATGAATTTTCAACAACAAAATCTTATTTTTTTTTTTTTTACAATTGAAAAAAATGTTAGTCTTTCTTTATAGTACAACTCTGTGTACTAAGAATTTTACATCAATATTCATGTTTTTAGTATATACAAAAAATATTAACATTGCTCTTCTAGGAACTCAAATGCATGTTTCTTCAATTAGGCTTGATACCCTCCTCAAGTCTAGCAGTGCATCAACAGAGGGTTCCTTAAGGAATATGACACGTATTGTTGCATCCCAGTTTTCCAGTTAAGAACACAGTTCCAAAATGAGTGAATATCAGTCACGAGTATCGCTACAGGGTTTTGAAAATAGGTCTTTTTTCTAAGTTTACGGAAGGGAGAAACAAAAAACAAAACAAAAAAAGGAAACTTTTGCCTTCTAAAGAATGACTTGAAATACGTTCTGGGTGGATATGTATACATACAATGATTAAAAAAGCGTATTTAAGGTTCACATTTTCCCAGTCATAATCTGAATGACAAATTCATGATTACACAAAGCAGGTAATACCAAACAGAGGACTTATAAACTCTTTGCAGAATAAAATTATAATCTGATTGATAAATAAAAAAAAAAAAAAAAAAAAAAAAAATGCTATGAAGACGAAATGTGAAGTCAAGTATATATCACCACAGTTAGGAAAGCAACATCACATATATATATACGGAGTTGGAAACATCTGTTTAGGCAATGAATGTGTAGGAAAAGAATCTGGAGACTGAGGTGGAGGAGAGTATAGCAGCATATATGAGAGATGTGGACAAATGGAAAATTATTCCATTTTGAAAACAGAGTTCAAATAAACTTCTGTCAAGGACACTCCACAAACATCTACCCCATCATAACATAGAAAAAAGAATGAGATGGGCAGATAATGTGCCTTCAAGCTCTACCTTTATATGAATCCGGAGTACTACACTGACAGGAGTAGTATTTTAAGTATTTTTACAAATAAAAAAAAGTAGTTTTTTATTTGTAAATCCTGTTTACTGGAAGCAAAATATTCCTGGATTTCCTTATTTTGGTTCTGAAGTTTTAGTCAATCTGAGAAAATTACTTCTGCATTCCATGTGTTTTGGTACTCAGTAACTGATATTCAGGTTAAATAATAACTTCTCTAGTGTTCCAGTTATACTAATATAAATAAGTAAATCCCACTAAAGCAGAATGCAAAGATCCCATAAGCAATCCAAAACATAGAAAAAGCTACTGAATTCCAGTTTAAGAAAGAGAGAGGGAGAAGAAAAAGGATTGCCTAAATAAAAATAAATTTCCAACTTAAAAATAAAAATCCTTGCTTAAACAAAGCAATGAACTAATACAGATGCCAGCTGCACAAAAAAAAAAAAAAAAAAAAAAAAAAACACACAGCTACAGGAAAAACAGGGTCATGCTCTAACCAAAGAGTAGTTGTGAGATACCCAAAATATGGGTGAGGCAATATTTCAAATACAGTTCCAATCAGACCAAGACCTAAAGAACTCTCCAAATATCCACACCTGACACAATATAAGATTTTCAAAATGATCCTGCAAAATACACAGAAAATATAAGAGACCTCTAAAAGCTACATAATTAATTCACTACGGGTAATCAGGATTTATGCTATAAATTCTCACACCCATTAAACTCAATATATGACAACCAACCTGGGCGGTCTACCTCAACTTTCCTCAGCACTTCCCTGGCTTTGACCCACACAGTGGGTTGGCACCTTTCCCCAAGTCCCTTGCCCTTCCCCTCATCCAGACTTCTTCTCATTGCCAAAGGCAACACAGTGTGTGACATAGCCTGATGTGGCCTGCAGTTACTTATGACCACATTTAGCCAATGATTATGATCAGCTTTTAATAGTTTATAAGAACATTTTACATTCTGGAAAACTATCATACCCCTTCTCAACCTTCTCTTTCTTACTACCCTCAGAAGAAATAAAAATCAAATAGTTTCAATTAATTATATTTTATGTTCTTCTCTGAATTCTGTTAATCTAAGCTTTTCTTATATTGTGTTACCAAATAATCTCAATTCAATTGTCCTCATGAAGAACAGAAAGAAATAATTAACTCTCTTCATTAAAGTTATGTCACTACATTCCCAAGATGGAATTTGATTTAATAGGATCATGTTACTGACTTCCATGCGACATCTGGTCCACTATGACCCCCAGATTCTCTCCTGTGCCAGCAGCACTTAAGGAATTGTTTCTCAATTTTGAATTTGTCTGATTTTTATTTGCTAGAGTCTTTGCATTTGTCTCCACTGAATTTCATCTTACTGATTTCAGATCTTTCATATAATTCATCAAGATCATTCTGAATTATTGCTCTTTCAATGTGCTTGAAACTACTTTTAGCTTGTTGCAAAACCACAAATTTTAAATACGTGAATTATGCTCACTGTTCCATCACTGAAGTCATTAATGAAAATGATGAAGGAAACCAGACATAGCAGTGACCATGTCATACCTCTAGCATATATTTCTGAATTGACTACAAATATTGATAACTACTTTCTGAATGCATCTTTCAACTAGTTGCACACTTAATGGTAGGCATCAGTTTTTTTAACATGGCTTTCACATATTTCCCCTAGATTTCAGGGCACATCATCTTGAACATACGATGTATAACCTTTAAAAATCCAGTTTACTGTCAGAGTGCTGCAATGTTTGAAGGGTCCTAGGCACTTTCAAAACACTAAAAGGAGAAAAAAAAAAAAAAAAAAAAAGTTGCAATAGAAAAATGAGTTTCCAAAATTAAGAAAAAAGAATGGGCTTAAGAAAAAGTGACATTGAACAACATCCTTAAGCTAATGACAGCTACGTTATTGAACAGTTATGGGACTATCTTTTGGTCTAGCCTGGTCTGAAGCTTGGGTACACAAACTCACTTCTTTTAGGTGAATCTAAAAGATGAATGCCAGGAATGCACCCAAAGCACTCTGTTACTGGAGGATCAGTACATTGGACAGGACCAGAGACAGTTCAGAGAAATCCCCTCTAAAATGCATACAAGTCCTGTTGTCAGCTTCAGTTATTGTCCTCCGTAAATCTGCTTGGACCACACTAGTTGAAATGCAGAGAAAGCCACAGAAAACTACAACAGGTGACACAAGACAAAAAGCATGTTTTAAAAGCCTCAGAAACACCTTATCCTCTCCCCTCCCCAAATAAAAAACTAAAAAAAAAAAAAAAAAAAAATTCAGTCTCTGTCCAAAGGCAATCAAGCATCCACACTGCTTCAGAGCATAAAACACATTCTGCTAGAAATTAATTACTTAAATACTCTGCTACTATAAGCACATGACAGAAGAATTTCTTTCTAATGAGACTGTCTTAAAAATTAAGGTAAAATTCTTTATTTTTAAGTATAACATAACTTTGACCTTAGCTCTTCCAAGGTTTTCCAAAATCCATATAGTCTCCATAGTTAAAAAGTAAATACATAAATATATAGAACCTCTTCTCTGGGCTCCACGCTGAACTCTCAGTGAAAAAGTTAAATTTGGTTTTATAATAATTTCTCTAACTGATACCTTCTTTTGACCTTCTCAAGTGTTAGTCTAATGAGGTCATAATTTTGATTCTTTATTAGGTGATATGATATTCAAAATGGCTACATACTAGAGTCAGCAATTTTGAAAGTAAAATGATTTATTTGGGAATCTATAATCTTTGGATTACAGATTATAATTCCTTTTAACATATACATGAAATGCCCTTTGGTCATGATTTAGGTAAAACAGTTTATGTTGTGTGAGACATTGCTATATGAGGTCTCAACCAGCCACTTACAGGTACTTAGTTTTTCACTATTAATCATACGAAATGTTAATCCTGATTCCATATATCACCAATACATGGTTAACAGCCCCCAGTCAAATTTCTTGTATTTTGCTTGGAAGGTGCTTCTTCCTTATACTGTTTTTATTTGAGAGGTAGTATAACTATCTACCTGTACCACAGTGGGAAAAATTATTCTAGTACTTGTCACTTATGACTTCTTATTATTTTGGCCTCCTGTAATAGAAAGAAATGAGTTCAGCATTTTTTAATTTTAATTGTTGTACATGCAATGGGGAGGGCATGATTGGACTGCTTTCTCAAGGTCCTTCATCAAGAGTAACGTTCCTTCTCATTTGTATACAATCTTTAGAAAATTTACTGTTTTCCTAAAAGAGTAATGATTCATGACCAAAACGAACAGTCCCCTGATTTCAGTAAGACTAATAAATTGAACAGGCAGAAGTAAATTTCCTTATTAAACCATTTCATCCTTAGTTTAGATGGAAAAAGACAAGTGGCAACTATTTACACCTTTTCAAAATTCTTAGAAGGAGAAACAATACTTACATAATATTTTATAAGTTCAACAAATGAAATCCACTTAATGTATACTTCAACCTTTCAAAGAAATACTGAAAAAAAAATTGTAAAACGAATTTGATATTTATTCTGGTTCACTTCTTCATTTCATGTAATTATCAGTCCACTTCCAGATATGGGCACAGCATAACACTAAGGAGAAATTAATTAAATAGAATAGTTTCTGGCATTGTGCAGTCTCTGGCCATTTTACCAAAGCATTTGGATTACCACATGCAAAAAAAGTATTGCACATAGTAATAACAAGGACATCTAAATGAATCGCTGAAACATTGCACAAGCCATTCAGATTGTGTTAAAGAGGAATTAAATTATCAAGATACTGTCCTATGTAAAAATCAAGATATTGTCCTAACAATTCCAGTCTTGATCAAAAACAACACCTATTAAGACAAAATACTAAATTTAATTTCATGCATGAAGTATACATACAATATATACTTTTCCCTAAATTTGTGAAGACTGCTGTAGGTAAAGAAGGTCATCGGGGCCTAAGACCATACAGAGATAATGATGGTTAGAGCACTATGAAGCTGAATAAGCTTCCTACCTGAACAGCTGATAGCTGTAAAAATACAGTGTAGCCAAGTCAGCAGGAATATTTGATGTTTATTAAGATCCCTTCTGACCAACTAGAGAACAAAGGCAGGAAGAAGATGTCTTGCAGCAGAACAAAGATGCTAACCTTCAGAATCTTCTAGAGAGGTGTAGTTTTGCTCTCACTGCCAAGTATGAATATAGAAAAAGGCATGAATAACATTTCTTTAAAAATTTTTGATTCCATGATTTTCATTTCAATCACTGTGCAGCACTGAATTGTGCAGCATCTTCTCTAAGTTCCTTTTCTAAATGAGAAATGTCCTTCAAGACCTGTTTAAATTAGTTTGATCATTAATTTCATGTATCATCTACCCAACTTGCACTTTCTAAGGTTGCAGATTTTTGTATTCAGCGTTATCACTGCATTACAATTAGCCATATGCATGTCATGGAGTTGGTAATACAACTATAGTAATTTCTCAATCAGTAAATTAGGATTTTTCAAGAAAGTGGAACTTCTCACTCTTCACTTTTCCATCATGTGTGTTAGAAATGCACAACATAAATGTAATTGGAAAGTGCAAAAATAAGTGAGCTTTTAGAGTACTAGAAGTATTTAATAATTACGTTATTAGAGTATTTAGATGACCATACAGGGTACATTTGCTCCATAACTATTTGTATGCTCTAGGATGAGTAATAAATGATCAAACTGAGCTACAACTTTGATTTAACATTATCACAGAATCACAGAATCACAGAATTTCTAGGTTGGAAGAGACCTCAAGATCATCGAGTCCAACCTCTGACCTTATATTAACTAATACATTCTATTAGTTAACAGCACAAGCAGTGTCTGGTTTCCACAACCACTGAAAAAACAAACTCCAAACACAACATAATTTTTAATTTTTATATGCTAATATATGCTTTGAATTATGAACACAAAGTTCATGTCTTACCTGGCATAACAGCAGCTTGCTGAGGGGCTGACTCTGTACTTAAGGAAAGGCGACCACCTTTGGCCAGTCTATCACAGAACAGGCTGATATTCTTCTTAAGTCTGCTGGTATCTTTAGGCATGCTCAGCTGGCCACCAAGAGTCAGTGCCTGTTCTTTAGGGCTCTTTGACAAGCAAGTTCTTAGTAACAAAGAAATGGCAGAATCCACAGTTTCTTCCCAACCCTGGATTAAAGAAAATAGACAAAAAATAAAAGGTGAACTGTAATATCATACAGCATATGATACACAAAGTAACAAACAAAGGACTAAAAATTTTCAAACAACATTGATACATAAAATATAATTAAGAAATTAATAAAAGGCATAAGCATCCAGCCCTTAATTTGCTAGGGAATCAAGGGGGGTGGGGGGTGGGGAGGGGCAGGTGGGGATGGATAACTAGTTGTAATATTATTCACAGAGAAATAAAATTTAAATAATAATACATGGACAGTATGAGACAGATAATGGTTAAATTCAGCAGTTGTATTAATACAATGGAAAAACAGAAAATCCTGCATGCAACATTTGGCATTCAGATCATAATTAAAATACAAATACAAGCATTATAACATGTTGTATGTAATGTCATACTGAAGATATGTCAAAACAAGGAAAAAAAAACAGGTAACTAACTATATGTTCTTTGGAATCCCTGTCTAGAATTCTGACAACACACCAGTACCACAGAACATCATGCAACCTGAAATTATTACATTCACTATCTATTTATCAGGCCAATTAACTTTAATTAAGGTATGATACCCAAAGGAATAGCATGAGTGTATTAGTGTTCTCGGGAACCGGAACCTAGATTTCTAACACAATGTGAAGCTGCAAACACTTAGGAGAAGAGCAGCTTAGTCAGCAGTGCAATTAAAATAAGCAGTTACCTTTGGAAAAGCTATTTATATTTGATATAAATACTTCCACAAAATAAAGTGTTTACTCCTGCAAATAACACCCAGTAAAAAAGTAAGTTTCTTTCCCAAAAACACTGTGAAAAGCACTTTTAAATGTCAGGTTGAAGTTTGTACTCTGTACTGTGGTTTTCAGTGACACAAACAAAAGATATCCCTTCAAGTAAGAATCCTGGATAGCAGAAGTCTTATTATTTGCAACAAGGTTATTAAATATCACATAGATTTTACACATTATCTCATTTATGCAGTGTGCAATGTAGAATCAACTCTCATAACAGCCCTGATTGGCTAAGACTTATTTTGGCAAGTATCTTTATAGACTTCAGAAGCCTTGAGGCTACAGGCTGGAACAACCCAGCTGAATCTGCTGCTAACCTAACCGAAGACAACCCAGAGGTAGTTCATTACATGGTGATTACTCAGAACAAAAAGAGAGCTCTCTGAAGATCCAGCTGTGGTTAATTTAACCAGAGAGTCTTCTAGTTTAAGCTCTTTCTCATGATGCATTATCCTTGAGTGAAAATGATCAGCTGAACAACAAAATCACCTACCTATCCAAAATTCCCTGACTGGGCAAGTGTAACATCACTGGTCTAAATACTAGAGAACAATGGTTTCAACCCTGTCAGAGTCCAGTGTTAAATAAATAAGGTCTGTGAATTTTTTCTCTTAGATATACATGGCTTTTGTGGAAGGCAAGGTACTTATTTTGACACTGAGAGATGCAAAGGCCATCTTTCCTGAATTTGTTGCTTCTTAAGAATAGGTCCAAGACAAATACTTATTTGTTTCCAGGTACATTGGTGAGACTACATAGTCATATGTACTTCATTTTTGTCCAAACATACACTAGTCTTCATAAACAGGGTCCTGAAAATGTGCTATATTTGTATAAAACATTTACATTCTTCAGAGGAACTGGATCAACTAGTGAGGCTTTCTTAGTCCACAACTGCCTTTCCTGACTTCAAAACAATGACAACATTAACCTAGTGTCTAATCTGGATACTTTCACCCCAAAAATATGCAAATTAGCAGATTCATGCCAATCAGTCAATGCTGTGTTAGTTTTGTTAGTTTAACATTTTTCAAATATTAGAAAGAATCCACTGGAGTGTAATCCATCCACTGACCTGTGATGGTGACAGGAAATAATCAGTTCTGCAGTCAGTTTAAGGAGGTTAATGAGCTGGTAAATACTGTCTACATTCCCACATACTGGGCAATTAAACTTAATGTGTACAAAGCATAAAAAACAGTCAGGCCAGGCTCTCCTAATTATACTACAAGCCACAAAAAGTAAGTCAACATAAACATAAGAATCTTGAGTTTCACTAGAAGACAAAGAAACACATGGTTAACTGCGGTCAGCAAACAGTAGCTTAGAAGCAGACCAATATATTCCTCCAAATGAATTATAAAAATGCTTGAGAAAGAAGCATTTAAATAAGAAGAATTAAATACAAACTAACAAAAGTCAGGAAATCCAAAGTGGCTAGTATTCAGTCCTTGGCTCACACAGGTGTGTTTTACTTTGTACGATAGCCTTAGCATTTTGAACCTTCATTCTTGTATTTAATTTCCATGTTAAACTTTTTCAGCAGAACATAAAATTCACCAATTCAAGGACTGTTGACCTAGTAAGTCTAGACAAATCCAAAGCAGTCTTTATAATTAGTAAAAGACTACACAAAAGTGATGATGATGGAAATCTTGTTGAAAGGATTTTATACGATTAAGAATTAGTGGCTTCAAATAAAACTGCACATCAGCAATTTTTATTGCTGCAAGAACAGGAAGAACTGCAGAAAAAAAAAAAAAAAGCTAAAAAACATTTGAAGGTGCAAGTGGTCTACTCTGAAACCCACATTGAAGAGTGATTCTACAGTCGTGGTTGTAATATTCACTAATGGCTTTTTTTTATCATTCTGTGTATTTAGGGGCTGAAGGAACACCATGAGTACAGGTGTGATACCAGAAATCCATCATCCTATCAGCAGCAAGCTTTGTCATAGCTGCCACAACAGAACTGAGTCAATGCTCACAGGAAGAGATATTAGTAAACCATGCAAACTCATCATATTGATTGTATCATCTGAAACAGATATGAAAATTACTTAATTCATTAAATTAACTTTTTAATTGGGAAAAACCTCAGCTTCATATTTTGCATATGTACCTTATTTTTCTCTTGTAGATAATAGTAAAGTAGAGTCTTTGCACTTTCTTTTAACCAAATCAAACACACTGCTAGAATCTGAAGACTAAATGCAGATTTGTGATACTAGCAGGACTGATTTCACAAGTATACACTACTTACATTCCACATATTTAACTTCTAAATTTTCTCAGGTGTCATAGCATAGTGGAGTGTGATAGTAATTATACATTCAGTCTCATTTTGGCATCAGGTTTAACCTGGAGTACCTTACTCTTAGGTACTCAGATGCTGAATGGGCCTCCATATAATTGGAGGCCCATTCAGCATCTGAGACTTCACGCTGCAGATAAATTGTTAGGAAGTAGAAAGCATACTGATCCAGTGACACAATACATAAATGAGGAAGGGCAGACCCTCACAGGAGGCACAGCATCACAGCCTCCTGCTTGGCTGCAAGACTGCTCCTGAGTTTAACTGGTCAACAGACAAGGTCAACTAGTTGTACATGGGCTCAGGATCTCACAGGGTTAAAATGCTGTTCGGGAGCATCTCCCCTAGGAGGAAAGGCTGAGAGACCTGGGTCTGTTCAGCCTTGAGAAAAGAAGACTGAGAGGGGATCTTATCAATGTTTATAAATACCCTTATTAATGTTTATAAATACCTGAAGTGTGGGAGACAAAGGGATATGGCCAAACTCTTTTCAGTGGTTTGTGGGGACAGAACAAGGGGTAATGGCCGCAAGATAGAGCACAGGAAGTTCCGCACCAATATGCAAATGAACTTCTTCATGGTGAGGGTGACGGAGCACTGGAACAGGCTGCCCAGGGAGGTTGTGGAGTCTCCTTCTCTGGAGATATTCAAGACCCGTCTGGACGCCTACCTGGGCAACCTACTCTAGGGAACCTGCTTTGGCAGGGGGGTCGGACCCGATCATCTCTTGAGGTCCCTTCCAACCCCTACAGTTCTGTGATTCTGTGAAGTGAAAGAATACTAGTTAAGCTACATTGCTCTTACTGGATGTCCTGTCAAAATCTTACTCAGCTGCATGTCACAGATTTTTATAACAGTCAGTTTCCATCTCAAACACATGCATAAGTTTAAAAAAGGTACTAAAGTCCATTTTCTAAAGACAATAAAGACACTTAACTTGAAAAACACTGAGAATCTAATAGTTCCTGCTGCAAACACCACATTAGAATTTCTAGCAGTGCAGTGTTTTTCCCTCATTTTCCTTCATAACAGGTATGATCCACTTACAGCACAGACAAGATTTAGTAAATATGTGAAAGACTTCAGTAGATAATAATATTGTACAACCTGACATGTCACTTTGAAACAAGCAAACGAACAAAAAAATTATTTACCTACAAGTTTCACCATGTACACTGTCTGTGAAAAATAACAGCATTTGTTGCTTTTAATCAAAATCATCCAAAAAGTTTTACCAAATTTTAAGCAGTTCTTAGGTAAACTCTTAGTTTACAAACATCTAAGCAGCCAAGCTAGGCCTCCTCTAGCTGATGATCTTTCTAGTAATATAAATTGATTTGACTAACCATTGTGAAACAGTGGGCAGTCAAATCAATGAGTTGTGAAGATAGCTTACAGGACTGTCTTAAATATGTTTTGAGTGGATAAAACCACATTTTCTTTAGATTACCAAGCCTTTCAAAATTACAACTAGTTTTGCAAATGAAGTTTTACCTGGACCAGATTATAGCAACTACTCATACAGCTATGTAGCTTTGCACAAGCAGCTCAATAAGTACTTTTAGTTAAATCTCTATTCTGAAAAGTTAAAAATCATCATTACATTGAGAATGTAGTTGTACAGAAGACTTTTGCTCCAGCAATCTCTTGCTGTGTAATGAAAACCCATAATAGATGAAAATAATATCTAGATTTATTTTTAATACAATACTAATTCTCAAGCTCTAAAGAGAACATAAGCAAAGAAAAGATTCAACTAGAGGATGGGAAGGAGCCCTGGGGTGTGTTGAGAATGAAAGCTCAGACTTTATATGAAACAGCTTTTCCTTTTCTTTACTGTTCTGAAATTTTTGTAAACAAATTCAGGTAATATACTAAAGCTTAAATCCCCAAAGGCTCTGAACACAAAATGCTCAAGACTGGTGTGTAGACCAAAACATAGAAACTCAAACAGATTGGGGTTTTGTGCTGTGAAGTTGGAAGCTAACTAGTTTATTACATTGCATCATTACACAACCAAAAAGAATAATTGATATTCATAATTAACCCCAATGCAATGTCCATAGTAACTTTTCCTCTATTTTAACATAGATATTACCATGGAATTCAGTTTTGCCCAGCTATTAGTCTTCAAGTGTTTTTCTTCTCTAGATGTAAGAGACAAGCAAGTGGTTCTCTTTGCAAATGCTAGTTCACTTTGTGATGCTTAATATAGGAATTGTAAATAAAAGGTCAACGTAATCAACTATTTTACCACTGATGGAAACATCCTTCTTATATGAAAGCAAAACAAAAGACAACATAAAGTAAATATGTAAATACCACCCCCTACAAAAGTACTTAGCTTGGAGATGATACCTACAAGATTTGAAAGGATATGAAGTTAATGAGTTAATGATTTAACCTGCAAAAGAAAGAAACATTGTTCTAAGCACCACAAGATTTTTGATAGGGGAATGTTTAGAAAACAATACAAACCAAAGATAGTTTTTGCTGTGGTTGTGAGGTGAATGTTTTGTCCTAGAAGTCTGCTTATTTCGCCAAATACATAGATAGGATGGGAAGTTACTGGAATCTGTTGTGCCTTTTACTCAGGTTGAAGACTTTCAAGCAGAATTGTTTACCCAGAATTCTAAAAACAAAGACTTTCAGAGCCAGTTCCATTCTTATGCTAGGTAATACAGAAGGGCAGTAGCACCTCAAAGAATGTGTGCTGATACAGAAAGCCCACTATGACTAAAAATAGTCGTATTTTTCTAAAAGGTTAGATATAGTCATTTTCATAGCTATTTCTCCTATCTACAGAAATCTGTTTACAGCAGAGCTTACTGCTGAATCCCTCCATAAGCCTAAAGTCAAATAAAATTCACTCAAAACTCTCAACAGAAAACATTTTAGACAGGAAAGTGCAGTATTATTGTATCAGATCAAAATAATTGATAATGCTGGTTAGAGCACAGTTTCTCCAACCTGGAAATAACCTGGACAGGGTTTCTGGATGGGGAAGGAGAGCCTGAGATTTAAGTAGAAGAAAGGGGCTGCTGTAGGAGTTCAGAAACAGTGTAGGGCTGAGTACATTCCAGGGAAAGGATCTAGAGGACAATGTGCTAAGGAGGGAAAAAAAAGAAAAAGAAAAAGAAAAAGAAAAAGAAAAAGAAAAAGAAAAAGAAAAAGAAAAAGAAAAAGAAAAAGAAAAAGAAAAAGAAAAAGAAAAAGAAAAAGAAAAAGTGTCTGTTGGGAGATTAGTTCAAGAAGAACAACTGCTTTATGGAATTAACAGAACTCGGGGACTGAGAACATTGAGACAGCTATAAGTTAATACTAGCTGACTTAAGTGTAAATAAATCATTCTAATGGCACATCAGCCAACTGTGAATAAGACTGCTCATAGTTGGCCTCAGGAGACAGACTTTACCTTGAAAGTCTTCATCGCTATTAATGTTATCATTCCTAAGGTAAAAGCCATTTTCAGGTTATCTATTAATTTATCTTAGAGTGATAGCCAAGACAGTACTGAAAGGAATGCAAATATAATGTAAAATACTGCAAAAACTATGCAAAACTGTTGCAAGTCAAATTACGGGAATTCTACAGCTGTTAACTCAGAAATTTGCCTGGCTAAATCTTACTTCTTGATTTTAGTCACAATAATTATTTCATCAGCTCCCAGAAATGTTAGAATACTTGGAAACCCACCTTACTGAATGAAAGAAAACCTTGGCATTTATGCTTATCTAAATAGTAAAAAACAGTCTTGTATACCAGGAAGACTTAATATATCTGTCCTATATCCTAATTCACGAGAAACACTAGCCATATCTCTCTCAACACTTTGATTTCACAGTGATTTAGAAAGTTATCTTAGTGTTACACACACAAACTTGACAAATCACTAATCCAAGGCTACTGAACTGGAACTCTCCAACGTAGGCCATCAGTAGCTTTTGCCAGGAATTTGTCATGTTACCAGTCATCCTATCTCACACTCTTTAAGCGTATCCTACATTTCGAATGTGCCTGTTTGTTTCTTGAAAAGCAGATAACAGCTACAGCATCCATGAAGATGTGTCTGTTCTGCCAGAACAAGAGCTGACAAGATGTTTCCTTGTGTGTGTCCCTGGAAAAGGCTATATCTACGTCACTTATGGAAAAAAATGCATGAAGAATATTACTGAAATCTTAACATATTGTTAAGATTAACAATATGTTAATTGAATCATGAGAATGTGCCTTCATTAACTTTGAAGGCACAGTCTCATGAGACAATGCTTTTTTTAAGATCCATACAAATTGGTTAAAGAATTATCCTTGTAATATAAAAGTAGTTTTCTTCTTCAACATTGTGCATTTAAAATGACATTCAAAGTTTATACTAGAATTGTCTAAAATTTACTTTTGTTAAAAAATAACCCATAGACAAAAATTATACTACTTACTATACTACAACAACAAGCACCACTAGAATATATAAAAGCAGGGAAATAGTAAAATCCTACAGACTAGTGGGATTTTTCAAATCTGATGAAAATCCAGACAAATGACTCAAGCTTAAATACATTCCAAACCTATTAAACATGTAAGAGGAATATTCGTGGTTATCACAATAGAAAAAGAAGCTACCAGAGTTCTGGTATTTATTCTGTTCTCTTTAATCATATCTTCCTTTGATCAAATATTATACATAATATCCATAAGGTTATTTACTAATTTGATTTTTATTGGCATAAAAAATAATTAAATTCTAATAGGAATTCTGAAAGTAATATCAAGGTGAGGATATAGCTGAACATCCAGAACAGAAAAAAAAAAAAAAAAAAAAAAAGAAAGAAAAAAAAAAGAAGAAAATTAAAAAGATACTTAAATTCTAGAAGAAGTTACAAACAGCAGGCAACTGAATTTCATTTTAATTCAAGGGAAGATAATTTTAAGCAGAAAAGCATCCTTATTTGTCATATAGTTATTCTGGAGTTTTAACTTACTGTGAAGAGATGCATCATAAACACATAAACCTTACTAAGGATTTGGACACATCATACAAAGAAATAATCCCTACTTATATATATATATATATGTTACTAAAAACACAAGGGAAAAAAGACATGCAAAACCTGGGAACATATGAGGTAACATCCGAATACCTCTGACCACAAGATGTCATCTCCTGAATAATCAATCTCTGTAGGGATCATGATACATCAGATATTTAAGGTATAAAAAAAATAAAGAATCTATGAAGAATGACAGAAATGTTTGGAAAGAAATCAAATAATACAGGAAACTGTATAATACCTCTTAAAAATTTTATTAAACTAGTCTAAGTTTTTGATTATAGCACAACAGCTCTGGGCAGAGCTATTAAATGCCTTATTAACAACTATTCATGATAGCCACTATCAGCTTCTAATTCAAACAGTAATATTGAACTGTATTAGAAGACTGCAATTATAATGGATTTTTTAAAAAAATCCTTTGTGAATAAATTGGTTTGGAGTATTTTTTTATTGTTGATTGACTTGGGTTTTTTGTTTGTTTTTGCAGTCTGTCATATATACATTTGTCATTTCTGCACTACTGTGCTGTAATAGCAAGTGATAGCAGGAATAGCACCTTTACCTGTTCAGTGTCAGAATATTTACTTAATAGAAATTTCTGCAGCATGAACAACTCTCTACAAGAACTGCTCATCTTGAGTTCTGCTTGGTAAATACATATTGATAAACTATGGCACTTCACCTGAAAAATACAGTATGTAAATCTTTATGATAGATTCTTTCCTGAAAAGTACACATTCTGTTTAAAAGTTTATTACTCCTCTGGTTTTTTTGCACAATCCACAAACCACTGTACTCTTCTGCACAAAACAGAAGACTAAGATTTTGGGAAAAATACTATTGTATGTATTTATTATTATTATTATTATTGTCTTAAATTTGGATTTATTAAAATCTCTTTCCATAATGTCTTCTTCAGGTATGAAACACTTTTTTTCCAAGATGAAGCCTTGGAAATTTAAACAGTATTTTTGAAGCTATCTTAGAGCATATGCAGTATTTGTCTTTTAAGAATGGTGGTCCTAAATTAACATCTTACCAAGGATCTTCTGGAAATATAATGCAGAAAATCAGAAGTATTAAAGGAGTGGATGTTTCAGGAATGTAGCAAACTGAGGGTTACTCAGAAAGGTTCTGAAAGCTGCATTCGATCATGACTATGATTCAAGTTATTTTAAAATATTTTTCAAGTACAATCCTGAAGAAAGTCCTGTTTACAGAAGAAAAATTATGATTATCACCAGTCATCGGATTTTAGTATACTGACCAAACTGCATCCTTTAGGATAGGATGTTCTTCACTCACACAGAAAGACTTCCAAAATAACCTTAGAATTAGGTCAGAATAAGAACGGGATTAGATCAGTAGTTATCTCCCAGCTTTTTATCTCCCCTCCCCAGCTTTCCTGTAGGCCCCCTTTAGGTACCAGAAGGCTGCTATAAGGTCTCCCCAGAGCCTTCTCCAAGCTGAACCCCAACTCCCTCAGCCTGTCTTTATAGGAGAGATGATTCACCTCCTTGACCATCCTCGTAGCCTGAAACTGTCTCACATCTCATAAAAACAGAACTGAGAGTGCATACTAAAACCTTCTTTCTATTATTTTAACTTTGGACAACGGTGAAAATTATGAAGATCTTTAAGGCAGAGCAGGTGTTTGTAAAAGCAAAGAGGGTATGTTTTCTAACAGATAAATTCTTACCAGCTAGTTACAGTTATTCCTCTAGCAATGGTAATTTGTCATAACACAGATACATCACATTCGGAATCATGAATGTTCACACACATCATGGGTTTCTGTAGAAGCCATTCCTAAATCCTGAAAATCCTGATTTTTTTAGTGTTTTCTGTGTGTGTGTGTATGTGTGTGTGTTCACAATCTTCTTCTGTTTTCAAACTTAAATCCTTATAACTATTGGTGCTTTTCTGGGAAATTATGAAAGAAACTCTTATATGTACAAAGCATGAGTGGAGTGGTTTGGCTTCCTTGTACCCAGCTTTAGAAGTATGTTGTTTTACTTTTTAGCAATGAAATCATCTAACACTTCATCATTCCTTTCCTTAAAAACTTTTCACCAGTTACCTAGACAAACCAAGGTGCTGCTTGGATTTTTGCAGATGCTCTCAAAGCTGTCTGCAGGGATGCAAACACATTAGAAGTGATGCATCTTCCAGAAGTATTCTATACATCCAAAGTCCGCCATAAGTGAAGTCTACAACCTCAGTGAGATTCAGCAAGATAATTTTTGATACAGGGAAGAGAAATTGAATTTTGTTATTCATGCTCTGGATGAAAAAAAAAAAAAAAAAAAAGAGTTACAGAAAGATCCTAAAATGTCATAATGTCATTGTATCTCAACAAATCTTTTATTTTTGTATCAGTGATATCCTTGGGGAGGAGATTCTTTTTCTTCTCTTACTATAGTATCTTTTATTAGGTAGTCACTGAAAGATGCTATAGAAGCCTGACTAATGAGTTTGTGCTCCTGAAAGATGTGAAATACAAAAGCACAGCCTCTCATATATTTTAGTTCTGAAAGAAATGCAACCTGATAGAAAGTTTATTGTTCCCTATTTAAATTATTGTAGTACCTCAGATCCACTCACTGATAATTTGAAATTCACTGGTATTGCTTCAAATTGTGGAATTTCTCCAAAATTGCAGAGGTGAGGACAAGGAGGTTAGTGACAAACTGGATTCACATATTTACTTGGATATCCAACTTTCAAGCTTATTCAAGAATTAACTTTTTTGTTGTTCCTTGAGACAGTAGCTTGGGAAAAGTCATGAATTCCTCCATTGTTGAAATGGTCATGCCGTAGGATAAAATACCAGGTTTACTTTTGAGGTACCAAAACTATTTTAGCTCTATCAAAGTCTCACTTCATTGAGAAAACCTGGAGAAGATGGCTGAAGAACGATGATGTCATTTTTATGTTCCTTGAATCTGAACTGACCTGTCACTGTAATCCTAAAACAAAGTGTATCACCATCTGTGCAGATGTGATAGAATACTGGTATATCATTATTAATCTAGGAAACTGAAACACAGAACTTTATGAATAACTTCCAAAGTTATATTCCAAAAGAAAATACTTCCATCTGCTAATTTGTAAATCATAGTAAAACAAACAAACAAAAAAGGCGCAGATTTTTTTCTGGGATGTTTTAACAAGATGTAAGATTTACATGACATATGTTCTCACGCTACCTAGTAATATCTTTGCTAATTCAAGAAGACAGATTACACAACATGAAAATGTGTAAAAATAAATAAATTATTATTTGGGGGGGGGGGATAGGGGGAATACATATTTAGATATTACTGCTCTTGGTTCTGAGGTGTTCTTGGTTCTAATTCACAATTATAATGCACCAAAGATAGGACGGTTCAGTGATTAGGTCTTGATATACCCTCTTATTAACATTTGTGACTGTCAGATATCTGAGGGAAATAATGTATTTAGCTGCATATCGTTATGGCATGTTCAATATAAATCTAGAGTTTCCTAAGATTATTGGGAGTATCTCCATCTTTTTTTCTCAGAAAGTGATATGATACAGTTTGCTTTTTTTTTTTTTTTTTTTTTTAATTTCGGTATTATAATAATACTGCTGGCTTTATTTTTTTTTTCAATTCAGATCTTATATTAACATAGCATTGAATTATTTTTAAAGCAGCAGTACAATATTCTTCATTACATAGCAAGAGTCTGCAGGTCTTTCAATTTGGATACCAAGAGAATCCTCTCATGACAATCCACTTCTTTAAAAGAAACATCCCAAAAGATACACTGATTTTATATATATATATATATAAACCCATATATATATATTGGTTACCTGCTATGGGTTAGGATCAATGGAAAGGCCAACAAGGCAAGCATCCTGATGGGGGTCTGTTACAGACCGCCGAACCAGGGTGAGGGGATGGATGAGGAGTTCTACATGCAGCTGACAGAAGTTGTGAAATCGTCAGCGCTTGTTCCTGTAGAGGACTTTAACTTCCCAGACATATCCTGGAAACACAACACAGCCCAGAGAAAGCAGTCCAGGAGGTTTCTGGAGAGCGTGGAAGATAGCTTCCTGACACAGCTGGTTGGCAAGCCTACCAGGGGAGGTGCCCCGCTAGACCTTCTATTCACTAACAGAGGAGGACTGGTGGGAGATGTGGTGGTCGGGGGCTGTCTTGGGGAGAGTGACCACGAAATGGTAGAGTTCTCAATACTTGGCGAAGTCAGGAAGGGGACCAGTAAAACCTCTGTCTTGGACTTCCAGAGGGCTGACTTTGAGCTGTTCAGGACACTGGTTGGCAGAGTCCCTTGGGAGGTGGTTCTGAAGGACAGAGGAGCCCAGGAAGACTGGGCACTCTTCAAGAAAGAAATCTGAATGGCTCAGGAGCAATCCATCCCCACATGCCCAAAGATGAGCCGGCGCAGAAGAAGACCGGCCTGGCTGAACAGAGAGTTGTGGCTTGAGCTTAGGAGAAAAAAGAGGGTTTATAATCTTCAGAAAAGAGGGCGGGCCACTCAAGGGGGCTACAAGGATGTTGCGAGGCGATGCAGGGACAAAATTAGAAAGGCCAAAGCTCATCTGGAGCTCAATCTGGCTACTGCTGTTAAAGACAACAAAATAAATGCATCAATACCAAAAGGAGGACTAAGGAAAATCTCCACCCTTTATTGGATGCAGGGGGAAACTTAGTTACCAGAGATGAGAAAAAAGCCGAGGTGCTTAACGCCTTCTTTGCCTCAGTCTTTAGCAGCAAAACCAGTTGTTCTCTGGACACCCAGTACCCTGAGCTGGTGGAAGGGGATGGGGAGCAGAATGTGGCCCCCACAATCCACAAGGAGATGGTTGGCGACCTGCTACAGCATTTGGATGTACGCAAGTCGATGGGGCCAGATGGGATCCAACCGAGGGTACTGAGAGAACTGGCAGAAGAGCTGGCCAAGCTGCTTTCCATCATTTATCAGCAGTCCTGGCTATCAGGGGAGGTCCCACTTGACTGGCGGATAGCAAATGTGACGCCCATCTACAAGAAGGGCCGGAGGGTAGACCCGGGGAACTACAGGCCTGTTAGTTTAAAATCAGTGCCAGGGAAGCTCATGAAGCAGATTATCTTGGGCATCATCACACAGCACTTGCAGGGCAAGCAGGCGATCAGGCCCAGTCAGCATGGGTTTATGAAGGGCAGGTCCTGCTTGATGAAACCGATCTCCTTCTATGACAAGGTAACATGCTTAGTGGATGAGGGAAAGGCTGTGGACGTGGTCTACCTTGACTTCAGTAAGGCATTTGACACCTTTCCCCACAGCAGTCTCCTCAGGAAACGGGCTGCTCATGGCTTGGACTGGTGCACGCTTCGCTGGGTTAAGAGCTAGCTGGATAGCCGGGCCCAAAGAGTCTTAGTGAATGGAGTCAAATCCAGTTGGAGGCCGGTGACTAGTGGAGTCCCCCAGGGCTCGGTACTGGGGCTAGTCCTCTTTAACATCTTCATCAATGATCATCAATGGATGAGGGGATCGAGTCCACCCTCAGTAAGTTTGCAGACGACACCAAGTTAGGTGCGTGTGTCGATCTGCTCAAGGGTAGGAAGGCTCTCCAGGAAGATCTCAATAGGCTGGACCAATGGGCCGAGGCCAATGGTGTGAAGTTCAACAAAGCCAAGTGCCGGGTCCTGCACCTGGGGCACAACAACACCAAGCAGAGCTACAGGCTGGGAGATGTGTGGTTGGAAAGCTGCCTGTCAGAGAAGGACCCAGGGGTTTTGGTTGACAGTCGGCTGAATATGAGCCAGCAGTGTGCTCAGGCGGCCAAGAAGACCTACAGCATCCTGGCTTGCATAAGAAATAGTGTGGCCAGCAGATCCAGGGATGTGATTGTCCCCCTGTACTCGGCTCTGGTGAGGCCACACCTCGAGTACTGTGTTCAGTTTTGGGCCCCTCACTACAAAAAGGACATGGAGGTGCTTGAGCAAGTCCAGAGAAGGGCTACAAAGCTGGTGAAGGGTCTGGAGAACAAGTCTTACGAGGAGCGGCTGAGGGAGCTGGGACTATTTAGCCTGGAGAAGAGGAGGCTCAGGGGCAACCTTATCGCGCTCTACAGGTACCTTAAAGGAGGCTGTAGCGAGGTGGCGGTTGGTCTGTTCTCCCACGTGCCTGGTGACAGGACGAGGGGGAATGGGCTAAAGTTGCACCAGGGGAGATTTAGGTTGGATATTAGGAAAAACTTCTTTACTGAACGAGCTGTTAGTCACTGGAATAGGCTGCCCAGGGAACTGGTTGAGTCACCATCCCTGGAGGTCTTTAAAAGACATTTAGATGTAGAGCTTAGGGATATGGTCTAGTGGAGGACTTGTTAGTGTTAGGTCAGAGGTTGGACTCGGTGATCTTGGAGGTCTCTTCCAACCTAGACTATTCTGTGATTCTGTGATATATATATACAGTGTTAAGACTTTTTGGTGAACAACATTACCATAATCACCATAATGCATCACTCTTGTCATTTAGCAGTTTCGATGACAACTGATCTATACTTCTGGTATGCAGCACATATTCAGTAGTTATTACTACACTAAAATATTTCAGCTTCTCTCCATAACTGAGGTAGATAGATAACACTTCCCAAAGAGAAAATTTAGATGTTCGCATCACAGTATCATATAGAGAAAGATTTCTGATAACAGAAGTTCATTTAATCAATCACACAAAGGACATGTCTCTTGGGACAACTGCAGTACTTTGCAAAATATCCCAGTTAACTTTAAAGGAGGGAATATATATGCTGGAGTCAAACTAATCACACAGTTCTGCCTAAACTAATTTACACAAATAAATAAGTTAAGACCACTGAAGTTTACTTCAATATCTCTGAAATACAGCAGAATAAAGACATGGATAGATCGTTAGGTAAATTAATTCTAAAAGCAAACCTCTTACTTTTCGTAATACATCTAACAGATATGTCAGATTCTCCATTAATGTAAGGTTTATACCTAGCACAAATGCTTGTTCTGAGGTTTGATACAAGGGAATATAATTAAACTAGACAAGAATACAGTGATCCTTTCAGTCCTTAAAAAGTTTACAATTCATAACGCATATCAAATCCTGTATCTTTACAATTCTTTACTTTTGTGCCATCTAGTTTTTTGTTGTTCTTGTTTAGAAACTATATTCTTACTAGAAGATTAAAAAAAAAAATCAAGAATAAAAAGCTTAAAAAAAAAGCAAAATCTGGAAGTGACAAAATAAGATTTGGAAATACACTTGGACATAGCTGCTAGTCCTTTGAGGTGTAAAGCAAAGATGCATTGATTTTTTTTTATCACATAAATAGGCTTAACTGATCACACTAAACCTTTCTTTCCAAAACCAACAAAACCTTTGCACTTTTTCTATTCTACCTGTAGAATTCACTGTGAAAAATAAACTCAGCTACAGACAAGAATCACTTGCCTGTTTTATACCTTGCCTCCAATGAAAAGTGATTTGCTGTTTGCCATAACACAATTTTCTTACTAAATAAAATTAACTGCAGGAAGAAAATAATACACAAACATCCAGAGGAATTGTGATAGCGCTTAAAAAATGATGAGACTACCACCTCACTCTTCAAATCATCTCTTTCCCTTAAATTACTTACCACAAATATTTGACCTTTTGTTTCTAGACCTTATAAATTTCAGAAGTAATCAGTCTATTTGAAACCCTGCTTTTAAGGGACCACAAATAAAAGCAAAGTAAAAATAGTTACCCAACAAATTGCACTACTTTACTGGCTTTACAACCCCATGTCCTTCTCTCCACCTACTCTAATTGTCTCTGATGTAGCCTGGTCCCCCTGAAAGCAGTGGTCTGCTCAGCGCTCCAGCTCCCAAGTGAAAACACAAAAACAAAGAGGCCTGGAAGAAGAGCCATTCCCTTACTTCTTTTATTCTCTAAGTCGAGTCACACATACATACCTGAGCAAAAAACATTGACAGGATCCAGGCACCATGACTCCATTTTTAATCCCTGTACTGTCCCTCTCCTGCCCATAGAGGAGTGAGAAATCTCATTCCTTCATCTTTCCCTCACCTGAGACTCTTATGTTGCCCTCAACCAAAACTAAGCTTCAGACAGGTTGACTTTCTTTTTATCTACTGAAAATTATTATTTTTAGCAAGAAAAGCTTGAAGTTCCTTCCCTTTATTTTGGTGATTACAGTTTGAAAAGCCACTAGCATTTTGTTTCCACTCTTACTGGACTTAGATG
This sequence comes from Nettapus auritus, assembly GCA_011076525.1. Classification (NCBI taxonomy): domain Eukaryota; kingdom Metazoa; phylum Chordata; class Aves; order Anseriformes; family Anatidae; genus Nettapus; species Nettapus auritus. Next base: position 61,345,865 of record CM021766.1, on the reverse strand, counting down.
CTTGACCATATTTGAACAGTCTTTCTGAATAATACTGTTAAATGGCTTTGCTTACAGTAAGTAAAAGACTTGTTTATTAATTTATATTTTTTTTAAAATGATAGATAGCCATCATTTAATGTATTTTTCCAATCTGGAAAGAAAGGAAACTAATTTCACATACTTCTCCCCCTAAAACTACTTATTTTCAGATGCATTAACCATTTGGTTTCTGTACAGAAGAAAGGGAGAAAAGGGTATCTGCTACAAATTTGTCTGTTAAAAAAAAAAAAAAAAAAAAAAAAAGAATTTGATACAACTATACAGCAATCTAGTTCCAAATTACCACTTGTCACTGCCTAACATCTTGTGTTTTGTTTCTGCTGTTTTTTGTTTTGTTGGTTGTTTTTGGTTTGGTTTGATTGTGTCTTTTTTGGGTGGAAGGAAGAGTTGTTTGTTTGTTTAAGAGAAACAGAAAAAGTATTTACAAAGTATTTACAAATGATAAATTGTGGTAGCACATTGTAAACAATACAATTTAAAATATTTCAGCCTACTTTAAAATATTTCTGTTACATAGCTGAAGATTTGCATTCCAAATATGGCTAAAAAGAACAAGGAGAGTATAGAAAATATGAGATACATTTTAAAAAAATCTATTCCAGGTGTATTCTACCATGAATATATTTTGGTTTATACTTTAATTACAAAAATTATTGAAAAGTAACAATTTAATAGAAATTCTAAACAGTTAGATCTCATGAAAACTACTCTCCCAAACTATGTAATTATCAGCTCAAAGCTTCAACAGTTCTAAACATTAATTAACAACTTCAAGAAAAAAGTTGGATACCATTAGTTTTGTCAGAATTTAATCTCTTGGAATTACAGAATTAATATTTCTTTAATCTTGAAAACTTTCAGTCAATAAAGGATTCTTTCCCCAAATTGCAATTTTCTTGAGAACTCTACAATAAAACCTATCTACTACTACCATGCATAATACCTAGCAGACTACCTAGCTTTTCCACATTACCAATCTTTTCTTTTTCTAGTGGTTTACGCTCATATCATCTTCTTACAGAAAGTACACAGGCTTTTGATACTAACTCTGATGACACTTCCAAGGCACTCTGTGATCTTCTTATGACACCTTATCTTTTTCGTCATTGCCTGTAAGTGTACTTTTCTACTTTATCTATCAACACTGTAAAAAAGTAAATGTGGAGTCATTAACTTAAGTTTATTAAACTTAGATCACAGAGTCACTTAAACACACACATTTTACTCACAGGCATGTTTTTTCCTGCCCAATTTACAACTTCAGTATGAAATTAAGACAGAATACAGACATTTACTTGGTTGCTCTGAAGCCAAACCTAAATAAAAGCAGATTAAAGTGTACTTCGATGATAGTTTATAGTAATTATTAACTATAGCATCACAAACATTAGTATAACAAGAAAGGGATGATTTTGGGCAATGAAAAGTATTTATGATATTACTTGGTAACACCATGAGAACTATGAAAATATTTATTCTTGAGTGAAGTTGATAGCTATATTGATGGTTATACTACTGATGACCCTCCATCAGTCCTAAAATTAGAATGTTAATATTGACAGGCATTTTCTCTCATTGTAACATGTTGAACAAAGAAAGTATTAATAGTTTAATAATCAGACATCTGAGTCAGTCAATCCAAACACCATGCAACTATTATATCAAAACTATAATGTAGCATGAACTCCTTGAACCCTTTAAGTTAGTCTGGATAAATTCGTTCCCTTCCAAAAACGATTTTTGATTGTAAACATTTACTCTATCACAAACTAAGTTTTGAAAAATCCCTCAAAATAACAGAACAGAACTTGGTAAAAGGGTAATGACTAAAAAACATCCCTTTAGTAATCCAATGGTTGCAATGCCTATTTTAAGTTAATGACAAATACGCTAGTCTTGGAAAACAGTCAGCAACTCTCCTAAGAAAAATGAATAGTACAATAAAATCTCTGACAAATCATTAATATTTTATCATTAATATTATTTATCATTAATATTAATATTATTAGAGTGATCATGGCTTCTTTAGTCTCCAAAACAATTTGTCAGATATTTCAATAGATAATAAAACCAACATAGGTTTTGGTATAAAAATTGGTATACTTTTGAAGTGTAGTTTGCACAGAATTGTAACACTATGCTCTGAAACTGACAATACACATTTCTGTATTTTGAATATGGGCTTAATTTTAGTCCTGCGATAGTAACAAAGTCGATCGGGACAAAACTGCAGGTAAGTTCCTTGACAGATTAGCTCCTTATTTATCTCATCAGACAACAGCAAAGACCCAAGAAACCTCATGCAATTTGTGATGTTATGCTTCTCAGACTCTGTAAAATTCATGGCAGAATCACTGAAAACTGGGAATGTCCTCATATTTCCAGTATTAAACAAATGCAACACCTTAGGTCAATTTAAACAATCACAGAATCACAGAATCACAGAATCACAGAATTTCTAGGTTGGAAGAGACCTCAAGATCATCGAGTCCAACCTCTGACCTAACACTAACAATCCCCACTAAACCATATCCCTAAGCTCTACATCTAAACGTCTTTTAAAGACCTCCAGGGATGGTGACTCCACCACTTCCCTGGGCAGCGCGTTCCAATGTCTAACAACCCTTTCGGTAAAGAAGTTCTTCCTAAGATCCAACCTAAAATTCCCCTGGCACAACTTAAGCCCATTCCCCCTCGTCCTGTCACCAGGCACGTGGGAGAACAGACCAACCGCCACCTCGCTACAGCCTCCTTTAAGGTACCTGTAGAGCGCGATAAGGTTGCCCCTGAGCCTCCTTTTCTCCAGGCTGAACAATCCCAGCTCCCTCAGCCGCTCCTCGTAAGACTTGTTCTCCAGGCCCCTCACCAGCTTCATCGCTCTTCTCTGAACTCGCTCAAGCACCTCCATGTCCTTCTTGTAGCAAGGGGCCCAAAACTGAACACAGTATTCAAGGTGCGGCCTCACCAGAGCCGAGTACAGGGGGACAATCACCTCCCTAGCCCTGCTGGTAAAGAAATACTATTTAGATGTTAATTAGAAAATTATTGCTGGAAATAAAATGTATGGTGCTAAATATCTGTTACTCACAGACTTTACATTTAAGCTATTAGAAAATGCAAGAAAAAGGGAAAAAGAAAGGTATTTTCAGAAACCTAAGGACCTTATCATCTAAATACAAGAGGAAAGACCAAGATTTCATTTTAAACAACTATTTTGAAAGCTTGTAGTATTTGCTTTATCTTTGTAGACAAGAAAATGAGATTTTACATGTTCTTAAAAGTTTACAGCAACAGAAAATTTATTTTAAAATAGTGACAATAGGAACTCAAAACACTTCTTTTTATTTGCTAAATATCTAATTGGAGTGGCTGAAAGGTCTAGAAAAGAAGATGCAATCTTTTCTAAAAGGAACAGCATGTATGAGAATAATGTTGATGTTATGGTCAGGGAAGCATTTCTTTTTACAGTAAAAGTATATTCTAAACATTTCCCTTTGGTTAAAAAAAATACAACATTTTCATAGTTTGCTGTTCAAAAAGCAGAAAATATTCTGGGGAGGTACACTGCATCCAAACTGTCTTCTAACACATTCCATCCAAATAAAAATACAGCAAACTATTGTGCAGAATTGTTTGAGTAAATAAAAAATCCTTCAGTGTACTTTCTTTCACTACAGTTCTACTCAACTGCTTGCAAGGAAACATGAGCACTAGCTAGGAGCTTCTGTCCATAAATACTGTTGGTATGTCAGATTTCCCTCTTCCCTCCCCTGCTTAATTCTAGTTCTCTTTAAATTACATTCAGATTTCCGTGGTTCCATAACAATTTCAACATGGCATGTATTTCAATATTTTGTAAAGGTTTCATTACCCATTTCCACCTCCAGTCATTGCTGGTTTACATTTTTCATCCTGGCTGCTCTGCAGGATGCACATCTTAACAATATTTATGTGGGGTCATGGAATATTGTGAACTACTATACTGAAACCGCATTGAGTTATATATTAAAGTGATATCTTGTATTATATGATACACAACAGATTTCCCCATGATTTATCAAAATGTGTCAAAAGCAATGTGATGTCTGATGGCAAAATAAAAGGGAGTCATGCAAATAATGGTTGTTTGGGCTTTTATGAGATTTATGTGAACCTTCCTGCAATTCTATTCATAAGAATACATACACCTCAGTTGTGCAGCTTGATTTACAGGTCTAAATGAGCCAAAAGTCCAAAGCAAATCTCATCAAAACTGTTTTGCTTTGCAATGAACCAAAAGTCCAAAGCAAATCTCATCAAAACTGTTTTGCTTTGCCTGCTATGGGTCAGTATCGTGTAAAGTACCAAAGCACTTATTTTTTTCACAGTTGAAACTGTAGATGATGCTAAGTTCACTTAGATCTTTGCACAGGCTTTCCAAATGGCAATAAACCATTTTAAGTGTTCCAGGTACATATTAAAATCTTAACTCACTGTACATTGCAAAAACCCTACACAAAGCAGTAAAGATAGAGTGTACTTAGAATCTTTTTTTCTTATACATAATTCATTTATTAAAATAGTTATGCAATATATTTTAAATTTTAAATACGTAAAAGAAACATTGAGAAGTGTAAGCTTCTTTCTCTTGTGAGTTTAAATCAGATCTTGTTTCTCTTCTAAGTTTAAATACTGTTTAAGTACTTTAATCTAGAACCCAGTGGAAAGACTATACTTGAAACTAACTGGACATGGACTCTAGTTCTTATAAGTTTAGAACATTCCTTAATTTCACTAAAGTGGTATGATGAGCTGGGGACCTTATATCATGACAGAATACAGCAGTCTGTTATATATATATAACTGTTCTCCAGATTTTGCACATAATCTCACAAAGTCATACCAATTACATGAGAGAAAAATTTGTAAGATACATACACAATGTAAGACTCTCTATGCATGGTTTGGAAAATATAAGCAAGTAATCTTTATATAGAACTTTATTTGGATCATTTTCACCCACTACATATACAAGTGTAAAAACACTGAAACAAAGTATGGCCAACGCTTAATTAATAGATCTGATACACCGTATTACTATGCATACATGTCTATTACAGTTATCATATTGGAATGTGTGCATGTGAATACACAGGCATGTACTTATATTACATACCATTTGTATTAGTGTCTTTAAAATAATAGAATTATTCTGCTAGTACTAACAACTAGACAGACGCTAAGACAAGCTAAACTTAAGCAAGAAAATCTTACTTGGCTTGATAAGGAAGGATTGATTAAATAGGAATTAACTGCTATCACATATATGCCAACACAGTCATTGGTCACAGCTAACATGTGTTCAAGAGGGGACTGTCTTCCTGAGCAAACTTAATTTCCTTTTATGACAAGGTCACCTACTGAGGTGACCAAGTCGATTGATGTAAATCTGAAATCTTTTTGGAATTCAGCAAAGCTTACAAGGCCATTTTTCATACTATCCTTCTGGACAAAATGCCCAGCATACAGCTAGATAAATACATTGGTAGGTGAACACAATAGGTGAACAATTGGCTCAAGAGCTGGAAGGGACCCACAAGGATCACTGAGTCCACAACAGGTCAGGCTCAAAGAGTTACAGCAAATGGAGTAACATCAAATTAGCAGTCAGTCACTAGTGGGGTTCAGCAAGGCTCCATTTAGGGGTAGTGCCCTTCAATGTTCTTATAAATGATCTGTATGCAGGACTTGAATATACATTGTTTGCATACAACACTAAATTAGAAAAAGCTGTTGACTCCCTTGAGGCCAGAGAGCAGCCACATGGAAAAGGATCTGAGGGTTTTGGTTGATGTCAAGTTGAATATGACTCAACGGTGTGCCAAAAGGGCCAACCATGTCCAGCCAAAAGAGCCAACTGTGTCCTGGGGCACATCAAGCATGGCATTGCTAGCCAGTTGAGGGAAGGGACTGTCCCACTCCGATTTGTACCACTGCAGCCTCAGCTCCAGTATGGTGTGCAGTTTTGGGTGCCACAAAGTGAGAAAGGTATAAAACTACTAGAAAGTGGCCAAAGGAGGGCTACAAAGATGGTGAATGATTTAGAGGGCAAGTTGTATGAGGAGCAGCTGAAATCATTTGTTCAGCTGAGAGAAGAACAGACTGAGCCTCGTGGTGGCCTGCAGCTTCCTCACGAGGAGAGTGGAGGGGCAGGCACTCAGCTCTCCTGTCTGGGGACAACAACAGGACCCAAGGGTATGGCCTGGAGCTACGACAGGAGAGGCTCAGGCTGGTTATTAGGGAAAGGTTCTGCACGGAAAGGGTGGTTGGGCACTGGGACAGGCTCCCCAGGGAAGCAGTAATGGCATTGGGTCTGTCAGAGTTCTAAACGTGGTTGGAGAATACTTTCAGACATAGGATTTGAATGGTTTAGGTGGCCCTGCGTGGAGTCAGGAAGCTGAAATCAATGAACCTTGTGTGTCCATTCTAATTCAGGATATTGTAACATTATGGGATTTTGTGATGTGAAGATAGATACTAAGCAGCTATAGATACTACCTATACTACCATCTATGTAGGTATAGATAGTACCAGAAAGCAAATTCATCACTGTAGTAATATACTAAGAGTATAGCAATAACTGACAATAGTAGTGATTACAAGTAGTAGAAAGACACATCATGATAGTAAAAATCAGTTAATGTGACATTGGAGCAAAGCTCCAACCCCTTTTAGGAGGAATAAATAAATAATATTAAAAGGCAACACAAACATTAGGAAAATAGAATCACACACAGCACAGGAAGCATCTCAGAGGAAAGAAACTACATTTAGTGTAAAAATCAGGCTCTTTTTATACCAATGACACATGAGAGGGTGTAGGACACCACAGCTTCAGGTAACCAAGAGAGGACAGAGGTGGCGGGCACATGTAGGAGACTTAAGGATGGGAAGTCATTTGGAGGACAGGAAATCATCATGGGAATGGGAAAGCCTGGGTAATGGGAGCAGCCATAAAGGTAACCATGCCCTAATGGGGAAAAGGCTTACAGAGGGTCTCATGAATCTGGGGCAGAAGAAAATGCCTGACGGCCTGAGAAGTGCCAGCCCACAGAGTGCAGTCCTTCAGGAGCAGACTGCTCCAGCGTGGGCTCCCTTCTCCATAGAGTAGCACGGGAAGTCTCTCAGACAAAAGGAGCTCTGTTTTGGGTAAAAATTAGGCCTGTTTTATACCATTTATAACTGTTACACCTAAGAAAACATAGGACATCGCAACTTCAGGTAAGCAACAGATGCTGTTCATTTCTACCATCCTCCTGGAACAGCCAGGAGCTAACCATGTTCCTGATATTCTTCAAACAATTCTTGAGTTCTCATGCAAGTTCCCACTTTATTGGGCCAATTTCCTCATGACAAGGCTCCCTTTCACCTTCCCAGGTGATAAGTTGTTCCTCAGATACTTGTCGCATCCCCATTGATGGTCTCTTCAGTATGTCTCCAGTGCTCAGGTGTCCAGCTGCACGTCAAGGATGTCCCTGGCTCCAGATGCCAAGCACTTGGCCTGGACCTCAGCCTGGCAAACATTGCTCCTTTCAGCATGGAGCAGCCATTTCATGTCAGCATTTTCTCACAACAGGCACGTTACTATGGTGGTTTTACCTTGCTAGGCAGCAGAACTCCACCCCAACCACTCTCTCACTCCCCCTCCTCAGAAGAGCAGGGGAAAAAGAAAAGAAAAGGAACAACTCACAGGTTGAGATAAGGATAATTTAATTAAAGAAAAAATAATTATTCTGGAAAAATTATTATTAATTAAATAATTTAAAGGGAAAAAAGGGAAAAGGGAAAGGAAAAACAAAAACAAGCAAAGGCTGTGTAGAAGTGCAGAGGAAAGAAATTAACTCTCTACTTCCCACAAACGAGCGATGCTCAACCACGTCCTTGAAGCAGGGCCTCAGCACACACAGCTGTTGTTTGGAAGGACAGACGTTTTCACGGAGAGAGCCCACCCTTCTCCTCTTCTTCCTTTTTCCACCTTTCATTGCTGAGTGTGACATCATATAGTATGGAATATCCCTTTGGCTGGTTTAGGTCATGTGCCCTGGTGATGTTCCTTCTTCACCTCTTGCCCACAGAGGTCTGCTGGCTCTGGGGGGGGGGGGTTAGAAGGAGTCCTGATGCAGTGCCAGTATTGCTCAACAACAGAAAAAACACTGGTGTGATACCAGTGCTGTTCTAGCCACAAGTGCAGAGCACAGCACTGTATGGGCTGCTGCAGGGAAAGTTAACTCCATCCCAGCCAGACCCAGCACAGTTACCCCTGTAAGCGTTGCCATCAGGGGCACCCCAGGAGCCGTGTGATGTATCCCCAGAGTCACTGTCATCCTATGACCTCACAAAAGGCGGCTGGCCATAAGTGCCCTGAGCATCCAGCCTGCATTGAGTCTGGCTGGTGGTACTCGAGAGCTCAAGATCCTGCTGCTAGAACACGAGAGGTGGAGGTGTTACTGGTGAACTTGAGACATCAAGGTCATTCCAGTGGCACATGAGACATCAAAGTTCTTCTTGTGGCACAAGAGACATCAAGGTCCTTCTGCATGGCAGGTGAGGCATACATGTCCTTCTGCTGGAACTCAAGACATCAATGTCCTTTTGCTGGAAGAAAAGATGTTGACGTCCTTCTGGGGGCATGAGAGATGCTGAGATCCCTCTGGTTGCAGGCAAGGCATTAAGGTCCTTCTGGCGGAGCACAAGGCATTGAAGTGCTGCCGGTGGGCTGCAAGACGTTGAGGTTCTTACAGTGACTGGCGAGGGAGGTGCTGAGGACCAGAGGTGCTTGATACCCGTTTGACATCAGAGCAGCGTCCCGGGAACGACAAGCATCTCCACATCAGAGCAGCCACAGACATCATGAGCCAGCCACACCAGGAGCTGCCAGCGGAGGCCTCAAGAGAAGAGACTTACAATGTCTGCTTGGGCCCACTGGCTGACACAGCACGACTGGTCCCCTGCAGGCACTCCTTCTGCAGGGAGTCCAGAGCCACCTGCCCACTCTGCCACCAGCCCATCATTGCCATTGTGAGGCTGGTGCCATGCCCCATGCTGGACACCTTGGCCCGCCGGCCCTGGGGAAGGTTCCAGTGCAACATGGGCAGCATCAGCAGCAACAGCAGCGGAGCCCCTCCAGTTACCAGTTCCATAGCATCTCGCCCAGGCACAGGGAGTGCAGCCCCTCCATGCCACAACAGTTCATCCGCAGCTTCTCCCAGTGCAGGGATCATGACAGGCACAGACGGACCCAGTCCACACAAAACATCAACCCCGAGGATCCATCTTGGCTGCATAGGGCCCAGCAGGAGGAACTGGGGGCTGGCAACCATGCAGGCCGCCAGGCCAGGCCCGGCATTTAAGAAAGAATAAATAAATCCTAAAAAGCAACTGAGTTGGAAGTCATCTGGGGGATGGGAAATTATAATGGGATTGGGTCACTGGGTGAGGGCAGCAGCCATAGAGGTGACCATGCCCTAACGGGAAAAAGCTGACAGAAAAAGTCTCCTGAACCAGGGTCAGAAGCAAATGCCTGCTGGCCTGAGAAGTGCCAGCCCGGGAGCCATACCGCAGGGTGCAGTCCTTCAGGAGAGGACTGCTCTTCACGGGCTGCACTTCCAGCTGTAATTCAGATCCTGCATAGGCTCTCCACATGCTGCAGCCTCCTTCAGGCCACATCCTCTTACTCTTGCGTTGGTCCTCAACAGGCTGCAACATGGAGATCTGCTCCAACACATAACACAAGCTACAAGTGGACAGCCTACTTCACCATGTTCCTCTCCATAGCCAATAGTGGAACTTGTGCTCTGGCACCTGGAGCATCTCTTGCCTCCTCCTTCACTGACCTTGGTGTCTGCAAGGCAGTTTCTCTCACATTTCCTCAGTCCTGTCACCCATATGCTGTGTGCAGCATTTTGGAGTCTTTCTTAAATGTGTTAGCACAGAAGTGCCACCACTGCGCATGGAAGTGCCAACCTCAGCCAGCAGAGGTTCCCTTATGGAGCCACCTGGAACTGGATCTTCTCTGAAATGGGGCAGCTCTTAGTCTCTTACCACAGAAGTCACCCATGTGGCCCCCACACTACCAAAATGTTGCCACATAAATCCGAAACAGATGCTGGGATATGGTGTTGGTACTTGATGCAAGGAGAGGCAGCAACAATGAGGCTGCAACATGACAGTAAGATGTGAGGCTAGGACATGAGGCTGCAAACTGAATGAACGTGTTCAGAGAGCAACAGATGTTTTATGGCTGGCCAGGGCCATCAGCAAGTGCAAGCATCTGTAGCGTGGCTGTGACTGCACCATTAAACAAGATGTTCTATGATGCTGGACTATCTTCTCATGAACCATTGTGTTACTTAGTCCTACTTTTCTAATTCACTGTGAAACTGTACAGGTTGCATTACACACCTACTTAATCACTTCAAAGAACCATCTTCAACAAAGAGCACAGACAAACACGTAATTTTAAGCTCTTAAACTCTTTTAAATATGCATTTTTCAAGTAACTCTTAGAGATTCTTACCATCTCTTGTGTATCTTCTGCTAATGGCAAAAATGTGGCTTCTATAATAGCAATTTGGTCAGCACTGAGTTTCTGCCACAGACTGATCAGCATAATCACCAGATGGGTGGCACTTTTCAACTTTGTGAATGCCTGGAACATGTTGGTTTGATTTTCTTCTGCTGCATCTGCTAGAGCTATTACCTGCAAAAATTACAAACTTCTGTTAAGTATAATTGTTACCATCTGTGAACACAACACTGAAATTACATTTAGCACACTTTTTTTTTTTTTTCTGTAGAGTATCCTGAAGAATTCTGTCTTCCATAAACAAAAAATACAGAGTATTAAGTGAGTTATTTATCTAGATTTTTCCTTTGCATACCCAAGGTAATTTCAAGTACAGATGGCAATATAATTAATCTATCTAGTACTGCAACCAATGTAGGAAGGATTCTGTTCAGTGTGTATTCTTAAGGAATTCCTGAAATTGATCCTCATCATACCACATAATACAGGATAACCAACTAACTTTCAGGTTTATACCACACGACGCTAATCCCTGTACGACGAGCGCGCCTACTTTATTAATCAAAAGCAATACATTGATTTTATTCCACTAAAAATGCAATATATGATTATTTCCACATGATAGCCATCTGTAACTTTATTAATTCCCAGATGTCTCCATGTTTTGCACTAGCTGTTTCAGCATTTATTCCAAAAAGGAAACATTATGGATCATGTTTATGACAGCAATACTGCTTTAACATAACTGCCATAGTTTTTGAAAAAATTTTTATAATAAAGTAAAATGGCAAATTCATCTCTTGTAAGATGGTAGGATAGTTTGACTGAGTACTTCAAGATGGTGGGAAAAGCAGAAAAGCTATTATATGACATTTTACTCATTTCAGAAATAACATGTCATTGTAGATAATATTGTCCACTCACAGCATTATGAATCACAGAATTGCAGGGGTTGGGAGGAACCTCAAGAGATCATCGAGTTCAACCCTCCCGTCAAAGCAGGTTCCTTAGAGCAGGCTGCCCAGGTAGGCATCCAGACGGGTCTTGAATATCTCCAGAGAAGGAGACTCCACAACCTCCCTGGGCAGCCTGTTCCAGTGCTCCGTCACCCTCACCATGAAGAAGTTCATTTGCATATTGGTGCGGAACTTCCTGTGCTCTATCTTGCGGCCATTACCCCTTGTTCTGTCCCCACAAACCACTGAAAAGAGTTTGGCCATATCCCTTTGTCTCCCACACTTCAGGTATTTATAAACATTAATAAGGGTATTTATAAACATTGATAAGATCCCCTCTCAGTCTTCTTTTCTCAAGGCTGAACAGACCCAGGTCTCTCAGCCTTTCCTCCTAGGGGAGATGCTCCAGGCCCCATATAATATTTGTGGCCCTCCGCTGCACTCTTTCCAGGAGATCCCTGTCTTTTTTTGTACCAGGGAGCCCAGAACTGGACACAGTACTCCAGGTGAGGCCTGACCAGGGCAGAGTAGAGGGGGAGGATCACCGCCCTTGACCTGCTAGCCACACTCCTTTTGATGCACGCCAGGATCCCCGGATCCCATTGGCCCTCTTGGCCACCAGGGTGCACTGCTGGCTCATGATCAACTTGTCATCCACCAGGATCCTGAGGTCCTTCCCCTCAGAGCTCCTCTCCAGCAGGTCATCCCCCAGCCTGTACTGATACATCTGGTTGTTCCTTCCCAGGTGCAGGACTCTACACTTGCTCTTATTAAACCTCATTTGGTTTCTTCCTGCCCATCTCTCCAGCCTGTCCAGATCTCACTGAATAGCAGCACAGCCTTCTGGCTGTCACTCCTCCCAGCTCTGTATCATCAGTGTACTTGCTGAGGGCAGACGCTATTCCCTCATCAAGGTCGTCGATGAAGATGTTGAATAAGACCAGACCCAGCACCAACCCCTGGGGAACACCAGTAGTCACAGGTCTCCAGCCGGATTCTACGCCGCTGATCACCACCCTCTGAGCTCGGCCAGTCAGCCAGTTCTCAACCCACCTCACTGTCCACTCCTCTATCCCACACTTTCTCAGCTTTGCTAGCAGAATGTCGCGGGAGACAGTATCAAAAGGCTTGCAAAAATCAAGGTAGATGACATCCACCACTCTCCCCCCCATCTACCCAACTGGTGATGCCATCATAGAAGGCAATGAGGTTGGCCAATCACGACTTCCCTTTGGTGAATCCATGCTGACTACTCCTCATAACTTTCTTCTCTTCCAATTGCTTGGAAATAGCATCCAGAACAAGCTGCTCCAACACCTTTACAGGGGCAGAGGTGAGACTGACTGGCCTGTAGTTTCCCAGATCCTCCTTCCTGCCCTTCTTGAAGACCAGAGTGCCATTGGCTATCCTCCAGACTTCAGGCACCTCACCTATTCTCCAGGACCTGTCAGAGATGATAGAGAGCGGTTCGGCAATCACCTCTGCCAACTCCCTTAGCACACGTGGATGCATTCTGTCGGGGCCCATGGATTTATGTGCACTGAACCCTCTCAGACACTCTCAAACCACTCCCTCGTCAAACAGGGGGGAGCTCTCCATTTCCCAGACCCTTTCTCCTCTCTCCGGGGTCCAGGAGACCTCAGGGGGAGTCCTTGAAGCAAAGACTGAAGCAAAGAAAGCGTTCAGTATCTCTGCCTTCTCTGCGTCTCCCATTACCAGGACACTTCCCTTGTTCAGCAAGGGACCCACATTATCCCTAGTCTTCCTTTTACTGTTTACATACTTGGGGGGGGGGGGGAGGGGGGGAACTTCTTATCCTTTATCTCTTTTGCAAGCCTCATCTCTAGGTGGGCTTTAGCTTTCCTGCAGGCCCTCACAACACTTCTATACCCCTCCCAAGATGACAGGCCCTTTTTCCACATTTCATAGATCTTCCTCTTCCTTTTGATCTTGTCGATGAGCTCCTTGCTCATCCACACAGGTTTCCTGCCCCAGTTTCCCAATTTCCCAATCTTAGGGATAAAAAAGGACGTTTTTGAAAAATATCACTAAGAATGCCTTCTTTCTTGAAACACAATGGTTAGACATTTTTGTCACTAGTGAAAAGCAAAGACAAAAGTGATTTCAATATTGAATTGCTATAATTTCATTAAGTCAACAATGGATTTGCCAGGGTACTTGCACGGCATTGCTTCAACTAAAGGAAAGGAACAAAGGTTAGTGGCTTGTCCTAGGGTAGGAGCACAACTTAAGAGACCTGTTCTCTTGAATGACACCAGATGTTAGCTTTGCCCAAACAAAGGCTAGCAGCAATACACATTATCTTCACTGTCATTTAAATGGACATAAAACACTTCCCCTGAACCACTTTCCCGTTTTTATTTATCTGCAAAATGAAGTAGTATGTGCTTGACTGGAGTTGTGAGAGGCCTCATAAGTGCAGTTACATTTTAATTAGCATTACAACAGAATTTACATAGTAAAATTTGCAGAGCTGGATCCATTAACATTTGGCAACAGTAGGAAAATGAAAATACTATACAATGCAATTTCATCCTGGAAACAAAGCCAACCAGCTGTTAGCATTTGGTGGAGGAAAACTATTTATAAATCTGCAACAGTGGAATTAGAGATGTGTGTGTTCCCATGTGACTGGGAAAATAAAGGCAACAGAGAATTTCAGGGAACTATAAATATGAGGCACTTTTCAGCAGTTAAGGGTGACAAAGCCATGTGACAAATGCACCACTGCACAGTACCCTACATCAAGCTGTAACTGATCACTGTAACCATTAACTGTGTGCACTAAGCAGCTCAGTCTTTCACAGAAGACAAATACCAAGAGCAGACAAGTTCTCTGCACCATAAATTCAGAATTCCTGGAATTTGGAATAAAAACAAACTAAATGTATCCTCCTTTTGGATAAAACTCAGCTAATATCAGTAAGGCTAAAGAAGCAGGCAAATATCATTGTGCTTGTGCGACGACTACCTGAACACCGCTAACACAAGAGGAAAAGGACACCTTCTAGACAGTCATTCATGAATTCCCAGATCATCTCTCACTCCATCCTGCACTTAAAAGCTATATTGTACTGTATACCTCAGAAGCATAAATAAAGTTACTACAAGGTGGTTTACTTTAAGGAGTCTTCAGAATTTGCTTTGTTTCTACTTTAGTAATTATAAACAAAGAAGATGCTCAACTTCTGATAGGCTATTAAACAAATATGTCCCAGTACTCCCAAACAACACCTAACAAAAAACAAACAAACAAACAAAAACCCTTTAAGTTGTTTTCAACTGTCAAAAAATATATTTGGCATGAATTTTTACAGTTCAATCTGTTTAGTTAACATTTATTTTATTATCTTTGTAAACAGTTCCATTAAAAAAAAAAAAAAAAAAAAAAAAAGGAAAGAAAGGGAAAGGGGAAAGGAAATCTATCCCCGTGTCTCTCACTTCTTCATGGGTTAGGTAGAAAAATATATTGCAGTTCGTGGTCCCAAGTGTAGTTTAATGACAAAGATTTTAGTCCAACTAAAAATTATCCAGTAACAAGTCTCTCTATATTGCATAAGCCCTTTCATTGCTTAATAGACTTTTTCCTTTTCCTTTTTTCTTAAAAACACAAAGTTGTCAAACAAAAAGAAAGCTAAAAAGCTAAAAGACAAACTTCTTTCTTTAAGTAAGGGAGGAATGAAAGGTCGCTGAAAAAAAAAACAAGACCTAAGAAATATAGAAATGTCTTGAAAGTACAGTATGTAATGTATACCTTTACAACTGATCAAAAGTTGTTTTTCATTTGCAACCTTTTTTGCTTAAATTTTTCTTACCAAATTTTCACTCTGTTTCAATACAACCATCTACAGCAAAGGAGAGTTAAAAAGTTACTAATGGAAGTATGCTGTTAAATGGAAAGAGAGAACTAGAGAAGAACTAGTCCCTAAATTAATATCATACTTTTAAAATATTTTTATTAAATTTCATATTCAGTTGGCAAAAGGTAGGCCTGAAATCCAGAAGCCTTTCTATGAGCTCTTGAGAACTTCCTCCGTGAACACTATTAGCAAGATTAAGTTATAGTAACTTTCAAGTACAGAGCATTTCTCATGTTTTCAGCATAAAGAGCTCAAGCAGAAGGACTTCTTTCCATTCTAATTTCATTGCTAAGACAACCTTATAAGATGACAAAGCGTTTGCAAAGTTTAAATTAAATTGAATGATGATTCAAGTTTTTAAGATAAATTTATTAATCCAATATTAGCGCAGTGTTTAACATCCAACAGTAACTCTTCAAAATTAGTAATCCCATATGAAAAAGTCTTGCAGCATACCCAGTCTTTTATATACAGACAAGTTCCTTGAAGCAATGAACATAATGAACATAACTCTCCCACAATCATTCCAATAATATGAAAAAAAATAGAAATACAATTCCAAAAATACCAAAGGCCTTATTAGCTGGCTATGAAATTTAAAAGAAAAAAAAAAAAAAAAAAGAAAAGGGCAAGAAATGAGCATGACATTTCACACAATTTTCTTCTGAGTGGGTCGTATACACCATAGGGACTGAAGATTCTCACAGGTTTTATGCCAGATTTCAAAATGGAGAACAGGAAATACGACTGACAATTTGTTTTTCATTTTGAAAACAGTCAAGAAAAATATAACTGTTCACTGGTGAAGCTTTAGCCAACTGCTTTTATTCTCATTTTTTTCTATCTCAAAGGGTTCAGCTTCTCTCAAATTTGAAGCATCTTCATTTTCAGCAGAAATCAGGTTTGAAGATAGCAGAGATTTGGCATTTAAGGAAAACAGGATATCTTTACATTTCATACATCCTATTGAGGAGGGTCTTCTATGCAAAATTTGTTAAAATAGGAAAAAGCACCAGAAGTGTAATTATTTTGAAACTGACACAGGGGTGATGAATTATCAACACAGTTATTATGTAGTAAACTAATCCATAACTATATTAAAGCTTCTATATCTAGCTTTAGAAGAGGGTTATTTTGTAGTAAGGAAGAGTTATTCAAGCAAAAACAGAGATCACAAGCTCACAGGTCTCTTCTGACAATTGTTCTAAATTTAATATGGAATTATTTATTATAAGGTACATAATTGTTCCAACCCCTTCCAACTGTTTTTTTTAAATAAAAGTAGATCCTCATAAAATACAACTTCAATGCACATAAAGCATAAAAAACAAAGCTGAATTCCCAAGATGACTACTTGGGTATTCCTATTGTAACTGGACCTTTAGTACTATTCTACTATATTCTACTACACCATTCCCTACGTACATTAAAAAAAAAATAATAATAATCAGTAGCTAAAACTAAAACAAGACCTAACACAATATTTGCCTTGTGGTTTTAACAGGCCTCCTTCACGTATCTTAGTTCACATGGAACAAGCCAGCATTTAAAGTCCTTTTTTTTTTTCCCCTCTTACAAGCCCTTTTGTTACCAGATGTTTTGCAGTCATATACCAAAGCTAAGGCACCAGCAAAGCAAACCTTTAGAATGGATATGACAACATGATAGCAATCACATCAGTTTAATTAACAAAATCCTGAATATCCCTTATTCTGGGAGAGAACTATTTTCTTGCAGGCAATTCTCAAAGCAGTTTACAAAGTAACCAAACGCTGATTAGCAGACCATCTCACTCAAAGAGCATTGTGCACACAGTTTTTGACAAGTGACCAAAGCTTTATGGAATGTAGGCTAAGATATCCTTGTCAGAAAGTGATCTTTATCAAGCACTCTGTCACCAGAAGGAATTAGTGTCACTCCCACAAGGGAGCATTTTACCACTGCAACATTCCCACAGCACCGCAGTGTATATGTCAGAGCATGCATTGGGATCAAGTACCTCAGACCACAATTATCCCATACAGATATGAATGCCCCTGCTAGCACTAACCATGACCAAGGTTTTTGAAACTGTGGTGTAGCCCCACCATGACAACAACAAAGCATCAATTCACATAGCTACCAAATATTGGACTTCCAAGTAAAGCCCAACAACCCTGATCTGCAAAGAGAGCAGAGAGATGAAAGAGGTACATTATGAGCCATGGACAGTTATCTGGATGCACTCAGCTACCCTGCAAAATGAGCATGAAATTACTGATCATCACAAGTAGTTACTACAGTGATCTGGAAACTATAACTCACATTAATTAAATATTCAAGGTTGCAGGTGAAGTTATTTGCTGTTGTTTGTGTGTGTTTGCTGTTTCCTTCTATGTTAAGTCCCCAACAGAATTATCGCTAACAGCTCTGCTGAACCTTTTTCTTAATTGGAACCTGCCAAGTAGCAGTATCATATACAAGCAAAACACAGGTTACAGATTAAGACAGCAGACAAACATTCTTTGAAAGCCAAATGCATGTACTGTTTACATTCAGAGTCCTCTTTTGAGTCTTCATATATAATAAAGCTGAGATATAATACCTCATTTTAGGAATTGGTGACAATGTTAATAAGGACATCTTTCCAGATAAAGTAGCTATCTTTTCAACTATGCAAAGACATCATTGTATGACTATGGACAATTCAAAATAGGAAAAAAAAACTTTAATCTTCTCTTTTTCCTCTTTAGAAAACTCAGTAAGACAGGCTATAATTTTGTCTTCACAAGTTCATATTTCCCCAGCTTTTATCTGTACCTGTACACTCCATTTTCACCAGAAAGTTTTTTGAAGTTTATTGCAAAATATTTGGTGGGTTCACAACCCCAGCCACCTGAGTACAGTAAAAAAAAGGTACTTGATTGTTAATATGTTTAAAAACAAATTAAAACCTTGATGAATTAATGACACCTTACTCCACAGGAAATCTCTATTTTTACTGGATAAAGAATCTAGATGAGCATTGCAAGCAGAATCCAAGCATGAAGGAAGACTTGGTTACCTCTACATTAGAGAAGGTTACGATCTAATTAAATTGCGCATATTTGTATTCCTCTGGGTCTAAACATGTTGCTCTTGATATAAAAATTAATGTTGAAAATTTTTTTATATTAACAATACATCACTTTGTTGCATCACTTTTGCCATTTTACTGGTTTTATTTAAACACTTCTGGGCGTTTTATACCGCTGCCCATCATTATCTAAGCTTCCTTGTTTAAATCCACAGTAACAGAAAAGAATTCCAGTATTTCTTCTGTCTAAATTAAGTTTAATTACTAAAGTATTTAAACTTGATTGCTTGATTTTTCTCTCATTGTTTGTTTTTTTTTAAAAGGGGTTTAGTGTTTTAAAAGCCAGATAAATTAGTATGGTTTGTAAGAACACACAGAAAAAAAATCTATTTAAATACCTAACACCTCACCTGTTTCTGGTAGTCTATCCACAGGTAAATATTGCAGCCCATTTTTTCAGATGGGGAAAAGAATCTTTCATGAAGGAATGCTATAAACATAGTATATTCCAAAATATATTTGATACTTTCCAACACATTTACAATTCTACACTGTAAATCCAAATTTAGAAGGGTAGTTATAAAATTAGTAGCTTATCTGAGCAAAATAGCATCTGGTACAAATTACTCAAAACCCCAAGATGCCAATGAGTTACAATGCATCCTTTACTCACCCCTTCAAAACAAAAGTTCCATTTAAGCATAGCGATGTGCCAAATAACACACAGATATGTCAAAGAATCACTGATAGTCAATGAACATTGAAGAGAGTTTCACTGAGAAGCTGTGGTTGAATTGGCAGCAGCATATTAAAAAAATACAGCCAAGCATTAGCTAAATGGAGACAGAGATGGAGAGCTTGGTTTGTATCACCAAATATATGGTATTAAGTAAAGATAAAATATATATTTTACAAAAAAGAAACAAAATTTACACAGCAAAACTTCATGTTTAGCATATTAAAATAAGCTGTGAACCAAAGCAAATGGTTTTAAAAACTAAGAAGGGCCTCTGCCTGCAAGTTTTTCATTTTATTTCAGTCCAGTGGAACCTGTGGATGGCCAGAAAATCAAGAGAGACCCATGAGGTCCTACTTCTGCAAAGACTCACATACAGTGAAGCTCAGTGGACAAAATCAAAGCTTACTAAGGCTGGTGGGAATGCTGCATTGATCTAGTAATGAGAGGATTTCATCCTTTTAAAGGGGATTGCTTCTCAGCATGATTAGTCACATACAGCCAGAGGAAAAAAAGTTTGCAGAATGTTAGATATCAAAGTAGTTTTAGAAATCTAGATAATATAATAATTTTGAATAAATCCAAAAATTGTTGTTGCTTCCCAGAAGCTACACGGTAAATCAAATATCCCTTTCCTAAATCAGGCTTGCCTCATGTTTGTTTTATTGTAAAAATTAAAAACAATAAACCTGCTGTTGACAAATCAAATCAATAAATCAATCAATAAACCTGCTGTTAACAAATGTTAATAAAAACAAATCCAATTAACACATAATATAGATCTTTTTCTATTTGTATAGACAAACACAACGCAATTCCAGCAAATTATGTTCCCAATACCTTTAAAGATAAAAGCATTAATAGCAAACAAATCATCAAGCCAGTCAAGACAGTGAAATACTAAGCTAAATTCCAATACATTATATTTTCCCACACAATCCCACTTCTGATTTTGGCACTTCTGAATTATACTGAAGAACCTGAGAACCTGAGGAAGTTTCCAAAATTCCCCATCCAGGTAGGCTCACATATAATTTAAAGTGATCAGAAAACATTGCAGTTGCTATCATAGTGCCTAGAAATAACAGTAAGACTCAGAATGATTAAAATATAAGACTACACTGGAAACCAATTGTAAACATAGCAATCAAAGGAAAAGGATAGTTGGCAAATTAGAAGCTCAAACTCTTAACTACAACACTGATTTCGTGACATTGCTCGATAAAACAAATTATTTTCTATTTTTAGACACTTTATAGGATTTCTCTTTTAGCACAATCTTGACAACATGTGCCACACAGAACGTTTGGAGATAAAACAAGCTTCTCAAGTCAAAGTGCAAAGGTCCAAAAACAAAAACAAAAACAAAAAAAAAGAGTGAATTGCTTGTCTGAATACCTTGTTTTTGAATTAGAAATTTTCTGTAATTTATTCTATTTTTTGTTGTTGTTCTGAAAGAAGCACAACCATTTCAAAACACAGGGACATTACATTGAAATTCGTGTTTCGTAAAACTCAGGCCAAAGAACGATCTGTATTAAACTTGAACAGAATTCAGTAAGACTGGAGTCATTTACTAGAAAAAATAAGAAATAAAGATCATTTCATAACAGACTTTTAGTGAAAGCAAAAATTTAGTGTGCATGCAAGGTGCCGTAATAGTAAGCTTCAGACACACTAGATTTTTACATTCCTCCACAGATGAAGCATAGCACAGACCACAATAGTGCTTGCTCCACAATACCCAGAAATTAACTTCTGTGATCTTCTGAGATGCATCCCATTTCATAAAAGATTTGAGTCCTATGCCAGTAGTTATTTCCATAAATGTGCAATTATTTTTAGTGATATGGATTTCATTTTCATATATCAAGACTGGGAATGAGTATCAATGGACCAAAAGTACCTTACTGTCAGGCCAAACAGATGGTAGTTACTTGGACGAATAACTAAGAAACAAAGTGGTTATCATATCCCTAGAATCCTCCATCTACATAAGAAAGAAAACAGAAAAAAGAAACCATGTGAAGTAACATTACAGTCCATTCAATATCAGATGTCCAGGTGGTTGTCAAAATAACATAGTTTTAGGTCACTGAATTCATTGTGCTGTGGTTAATGGCCAATCAAACAATGCCCATTCTTCTGCACACCTGGAACTGCACATTCTTTCTAACTCTTCTCAAACTGAGAAATTAAGAACATTCCCACCTGAAATACCCCACTAATTCACAGAAACAAAGCCTACAGAAAGAGAATCATTTTTCTTTATATGCACACCTGCCTCTAGCCACACAATAAACAGTGCCACTGAAATCTAGGAGTTAATAAATAAATAAGTAAATAAAACAAGCAAATGCTCATCCCCCAAATTGGCTTATCTTACATTCAAATTAAGACAAGCTGCAAAGCTAGTAATTATTTTAATATGTAAAAGTGACTTTACAACAGTATTGTTCTAATGGAATGTCTCACCACAGGCTATAGATTGTGTCCACAAAAAGTGTGAACATTATATATGCACATACATATTTGCAGGACTAGAGCTTTATAATTCATCATGCCATTTCTATGTCATTCTCCCATTGAACCTCTAAAAATATTTAAGGTTATATGGAACACTAATATTCAGTTCCATAAACAGTATTTAATGACGTTTATAATCTCTTAATCTTTGAGAAATGTTATTAACTGTTCAAAGTTGATAGTATAAGCAAACATCTTTCACTCAGGTTTTTGGAAAAAATGCTTATTTTCAGCAGAGCATCAGCTAACTCTACTCATATCCTACTTCTTCCTCTTTTCCTTGAAATAGCTCAAAAATAGAAAAGCTTGAAACAGATAAAGGAAATTCTTTCCAATATCAGCTTAGGGCCAATTCTCCACTGAAAGAACAGCTGTTTGACAAACTTACCACTTTTTGGAGGTAAAAACATTTTTTACCTAGCCTCACTATCTACGTACCCTGGTATGCTACAGAAAAGCAAGACAGTTCAGGTCACCTAGGTCTTAAAAGGGGGGAACAATCTCTTTCACCTTCAAAAGAGCTTTCGAGGTACCTCAGAAAGGTTAAAAGTTTAATTCAGCACTACTTCCTAGAAGAGAGCCATTTCTTTGGAGGAAGAAAAAAAGCATAAAACAGGCTACCATCAAATGCACTGAAATTAACACATTTAATATTGCAACCTTTCATATGCAAATTTCTCAGTCCTTGACTTCTCCTTTATTCTACCAGGCAACTGAGTCTACCAAGGAAGTGGAACAAAAGATGCATAATGTCATTTTAAAATCCTACTGGCCTAGACTAAGATTCCCAGTGGGGCTGCTAGAAGTAGTAAAGCAGAGGAAAGAGCAACTGTCAGGTGGGTGTGCTTCAGTGTCTGAAATGTGATGATTGACCTTGCATCCTTCTCTATTTTAAATCTAGGAAAAAAATAATTTCCTCACCATATGAGCAAAAGTTCTAACGCGTAATATTTGGATTAACCAATAGTACCCTAAATTACGTAGAAGAGGAAAGAGATCATTTCTCAAGGCTAATATGTAACTACACACAAACACACCCCGCTAAGCTAGCAACAAATGGTCTTACTGATTTTGGCCAAGATAGGCTTCCTGATAAGATTTTCCTTTCAAAAAAAAAGTTCAATTTAAACACTTATCTTGTTCCCTGATGTAATACAGCTGAAGTTCATGCTCTGGTTCAGTCAAATCTAATAGTTTTAATTTAGTTTCATCCATTACTGGTCATAACAAGATGTATTCAAAAGAGTACTTATGTTTGCTTTATTCTATTGTATAAAGTTAGGAAAACACATCTGGGTAGCATACATTCTAGCCACACTGCAGACCAAAAATCTAGATAAACGTTTTGTCTGGAGGGATGACTACATAAATTGGCCAAATTTCAGAACAAATTCACTCTGTTGTTTCAAGTTGGTGGAGCTCAGAAATATGACCTAAAAGATACATTTACATCCTCTGAAAGAGTAGCAACCCTCTCTTCCTTTAGTGTCTGCTGAGAAAAAATTGGAAGCATTCCTTGGGAGTGATGGCAGAATTTAAAGTGAATGAAATGGTAGGAACCTGAGGAAAAACATTTCTCTATTTCAGCTCATATTTATAACTTTTTCAAGACAATCTCCAGTGCTTGCCTCCACTTTCACCAAAACTGCCTTAGAGTCTGATTAGGGGACTGTAGCGAAGGATGGTATTCAAGATTCACACTGTGGGTGTCCACAGCAGAAATCAAATTGCATGGATAGGTTCCCTGTAACCAATGTCCTCATAGCAATGCTGATCAACATGTCAAAAATTAATAAATGATGAAATATATAAGTAGATAAATCTTTGTATCAGGTGTAGAAAAAACTTAATGAGCTCAATATACCATGTAAGAAAGCAGACAGCTGGTGATTTGTTAAATTGTAGGACTGGAGAGAATTAGTAAGCACCATTCCTGTGGGGAGAAGTACTAAAGACAACCCAATGTGTAATGAGAATATGAACCAAACATTACACTTTTCTTTAAATGGAAAAATCCTAAGGGAAAATATAAAAGAAAAACAATTTCCCAAAGGAAATAACTCCATTGCAAAGCTTGCCCTTAAAGGAACTAGAGGAAGAAATGCCTGCTATTCTCATGGGACAAAGAAACTATGAAGAACCAGAAAAAATATGAAGCCTTGCTTTCTTTTGGAACAAATACAGGAACAAAGCTGTTCAAAAACAGAGTGAGAGATCCACAAAGACCTTAGGATCCTGTAAGATGAGGGGTTAGCCTCCCTTATTTTTTTAGTTTTTTTTTTTTTTCACCCTCCTCTGGGCAAGATACCTAACTTTCACTGCCTTTGACTCATGAAGACCCTCTGTAGTTACTGGAGAGAAAAGGAACTCTAACAGCCATAGAAGAAAATTGCATTTGCAATTTGCTTATGGTTTGCTCATCCACAGCATAACAAATCAAAAGCCACCTACTCAAAGAGATATATTTAGATGAGCTTTAACAGTAAATATTGTAATAAAACATATCATATCAAAAACAGTGTCAAAGGATCATTTCATCACATTAGAGTCAATCTTCATTAACAAGAAATAAATGCTTTTAGCTTAATTTTATTGACATAAGCTGTTGAACAAAAGAATTCAAGCAAGATGTTGCCATATGCAGGAGTACTCCAGGTTAGAGGTATTCTAGCATCTCTCGATATCGTATATGAGGACTCTCAAAATTTCTCCCTCCTCTAAAATGTTTACCCTTTCTTTTCCTTAAAAACAGCCATAACAATTGGAGGACCCTACAAGTTTTTTTTTGTTTTGTTTTGTTTTTGGGGGGGGGGGGGTTGTTTGTTTGTTTGTTTTTGGTCATATCAGCTATCCTTAGTACAGCATTTGTATTCGTGTGCTCTTTAAGTACTAATGAGACAGGCCAAGAGCAACATTTTTGCAATACATTGGCTTATGAATGGCTTTTTTTCCAGTGTTCACAATACCTCAAGACAAAAGCCAAGTATAAAGAACATCCAATTTCATGTAGTTAGAATTTTTTTAGATTTCCATTAAAACAAGCACTGAATTCAATGCTGCTGTATTGAACAGTAACTCAACACTGCAGTAAGCATTAAAGGATCTTGTTTCAAGTTTTTGTATTTACAAATCAACTAAGCATAGTAATTTACATATTGGTAATTTCCTACATACACACACACACTGTTAATCCTGTGCAAGGGACACTTCCTCCAGCTTTTCTTTATTATTTGGAATTATCTCCATTACTTCTTGCATGGAAGTGCTTCAGTTAAAAGCAGGTTTTGCTCGATTGTGCTGTGATCCTTTATCCCTATCTTCTGCACTCAGTCTGACTGATGCTGCTTCAAGACACAAATACCTCTACAGGAAAGAAAACCCACACCTGCATTAATCTTATGATTAGAGCTTTTCCTTCACAAATTTAATTATGACAACAGAAATAACTTGTAAATATTATAGTTTCTATTTCCTTCCATTCCCTTCTGCTTCAAGAATATCTGATGCTGCAAGTTCAATAAGCAAAATATCAGCCCATGTTTAATTGCTTTCCAGCATATTAGTTGAATGGTCTTGAATTTGAATAATTAACCCAAACTAACAGTAAAGTCATTTACAACTCATTTTTTAAAGAGTTCAGTTTACATACATAGAAAAAAGGTTTTACTAGCAGTGTGTTCTTAGATGTCATGCAGTGAGAAAACTATCTTAGTCTACAATATTTTAGCATGTAAACACATTGTGAAATGTGTCTAAAAGCACCATTGGATTTTTTATGACTATAATGGTGATGCTTGTAAATTTGCTTCGAGATTGTTGTACTATCATACAAGGTCTTGTGTGGCTGCAATTAAACCTTCCACTATATTTTACACTCTTCAAGCTTCTGATTATATTTTGAAAGTTTCACGTAAACTGGAAGCACACAGGAATGTTTGATGTTCCACAGCAGTATAGCATCACTCAATAGCCATTTGCCTCTCAGTAAGGATCAGACTTGTTTATAATGTTTGGCCCTCTAAACTGGCAGTGAAGCTGTTAAACTTGTCAGGACTTGTCATGAAAGTTAAGATTTTCTGGATTCAACCACTAAGGATTCCTGGATTCTATTATCCACAGCTAGGGACAATACTGGATAGGGTATTTATAGAATAGAATATTTATAGAATTGGATACTTCTATAGACAGAAAATATGTATATTCTGTATGGAATATAGATAAGATATTTTTAGGGAGTTTTTGTTTGTTTGTTTTTAGGGATGTATCTTCTCTGCTGAAAACTGCCCTCTTGAGAAGAAATTAGCATTTAATTTAAACAATTGTTAGGCAAAGCATGGGACTTTTCTGTCTGGTCCTATTCCTAGTTATTATTAGGAGTCAAACAAGAAAGGAGCTTTTTTCTATATCCCATTACAACTACTTCTGTTCACGTTCAAGTACTTGGTGATCTGACAAAAGGCACCAATATACTTGTCAAAACAAATACTTTCCACATATGACTTGAATTTGATCCCCATAATTGAAAAGCCAAGACATGTATTATTATATGGGTAACAAGAAAAGCGTATGTTTTTGTAATGTCTTCACCACTGTCTATTCAACCTTAACCTGATTGTTTGGCAATCGATGAAGTCATTTTAATGTAGAAATGCCCTATTTTAAAAACAAACTGAATTCTTTAATCTTTTTCCATAGTATAAACCAAGGAATTTTATATTGTTTTAGTTGAAGAACTAACAGAAAACTACGAGTTTTCTGAAACACTAACAGAACTAACAGAAAACTAAGAGGGAAGTGATTGTCCCACTCTACTCTGCGCTGGTGTGGCCTCACCTCAAGAACTGTGTTCAGTTCTGGGCACCACAGTACAAAAAGGATGGACAAACTGTTGGAGAGTGCCCAGAGGAGGGCGGCAAAGATGGTGAAGGGCCTAGAGGGGAAGACATACGAGGAGCGGCTGAGGTTATTTGGCCTGTTCAACCTGAAAAAGAGGAGGCTGAGGGGAAACCTCATTGCTTTCTACAGCTTCCTTAAGAGGGGGAATGGAGGAGCAGGCGCTGACCTGTTCTCCTTAATCACCAGTGATATGACCCACAGGAATGGTGTCAAGCTGCAGCAGGGGAGGTTTAGGCTAGACATCAGGAAGAGGTTCTTCACTGAGAGGGTGGTCACACACTGGAACAGGCTCCCCAGGGAAGTAGTCACTGCACCAAGCCTGTCTGAATTTAAGAAGCGTTTGGACTGTGCACTTAGTTACATGGTCTGAATTTTGGGTAGACACGTGTGGTGCCAGGAGTTGGACTCAATGATCTTTATGGGTCCCTTTTTTCATAAAGGTCACTTTTTTTATATGTTAGCCTAACATTGTAGCCTGAACTTGTTCTCATTCTAATTCAATTTGCAATTGCTTTACAGTGTATTAGTTGAATGGTCTTGAATCTGAATAATTAATGCAGATAATTTTTATTCTGCTTATTATATTTTGTAAATATTAAATAAAGTTATTCATTTAATAAAGATAAGATACCCGGTTTTGCTTAAGATCATTTAACTATCATACAATGTAGCACCAAGACTTAAGAGCAGTTTTATGACTTCATTTGCATAAGTGCCATCAGTACCTTATCAAAAATTTGGCATTAATTAAATCAATTGCAAAGAAAGGATGGCTTCATTTAAAATGCAAATACAAAACATATCAAAAGCATAAAACATATAACCTACATCATATATGACTAAAGGCTATACTAAGGTATGACTATCAGATTTTTTCTATGTGTGCAATGAAAGTAATATTTATGAAAATATGTCAGAAAACATACAACTCCTTAGAAAAACAATTGTCTAAAGATCATAGAGGATAATTTCATAACCAATCATCAGAATAAAATGACCTTTATTCTTTCTAATCTGGTTTCCATGCCTCCAAGCCAGTGAAAATTCTAACTCAGTCTCTACCTTTTTACTGCCACTTTGTTCTGATGATTGTGAACACTGCCATATGAGAACTGTCAGTGAACTTCAAATAGTACGTTGTGCAATTTGACCTCTTAAGCTGAATGTGTATGCTAATAAAAAAAACCTTGAAGTAATTCAAGAAAGCAATTTTCATTGGTGCATATTAAAATGTAAATTGCAGATTAGTCTAACAACTCATAGCTTAAAATATTTTGTGTCTAACCCCCACTTAATTTAAAACTAACTACTTTAATAATCAGACTCTTTATCAACCGTTTTCCCCTATCAACAAATTTTCTCATAACACCCATGCTATCCTTCTGTAGTGTTGATTTTGTAATATTTTCCCTTCAATAGAAATTTTGGTAGTATGGGGGCAACCCTCAGAAGCATAATACTTTTTGACTTAATTATTTTTGCACTTAGGTGCATTCGTGCCTTCAGCATAACTTTTTCTATATTTTTAAACCTTAACTTAGGTAAAGAATTTGATTTAGCAGAAACATTATGAGCTCTTCACTTCTCAGGTGGAGAAAAATAATGTCACCGGGCACATTTTCTTCTTTGTTCTGGTTAGTAGTATTATGATTGTTTTAGCGATTATTTTAACAAGTATATTCTTGAATCTGCAACTTTATCTTAACATGTCAACAAACCCTGCTCCCCATGGAAACAAAAAATAAAAGACTATCTTGACATCTTTAACAAAGGTTCTATCCTTCAAAGACACTAGGGTGAAGGAGCAATTTAATTAAGATAGGAAAAGAAGCTGCCAATCAAATTTTAAAACACCATTCATTAAATAGCTAATAGATAAAAAGACTGCCACAGTTTATGGAATCCAATCTCTTTCACTGCTGCGAGCAATACCTCGCTGAACACAAATTGCTAAAAGGATTGACATAATATATTTTGGGGGAGGGGTAGGGTTAGAAATGTTCACATATTCCAATGATTCACTCTTCCATAATGCCTGCAAAGTAACTCTGGTGTGTTCCCCTTGGGCAAACACCTGTTTACGAATTGGGACATATCATTAAAAGTGACTTCACCTTCTTTTAATGCTCTATGCCAAATTCAGTGCAACTCATTTGGGTTATACCAGACCAGCATTCCCATTCCATTCTGGACAATTAATTGCAACCTTCCTTTTGACTCCTTATCTAAGGTGTTTAAAACAGTGCCTGAAAACAGAGAAAAAGACAAACAGCTTTCAGATTTTCCACCAAAAGAAATGGTGCAACCAACCTAGTTAACACAGATACACACCTTTGAAAACCTACAAATAAATGAAGCAAGTTATGAACTCATGAAGTATACAGCACTTCTTATCTACTCATTGACGATATCATACAAAGAGGAACTAAAACCTTTCTAAAATACTGAATGATAAACATGTCAGCATGAAAACATTCCACACTGAAACATTACTAGAAGGACTGAAAAAAGCTTTGTGTCATCAACAGCATTTTTGCTAGATTCAGGTATGCACATTTCTTGGAACAGAAATCTACATTCTCTAGGT
Organism: Nettapus auritus; assembly: GCA_011076525.1. Lineage (NCBI taxonomy): Eukaryota > Metazoa > Chordata > Aves > Anseriformes > Anatidae > Nettapus > Nettapus auritus. The sequence goes on along the minus strand of CM021766.1, from coordinate 61,316,622 downwards.
TTTGCTGGAAATTGTACTTAACCACCTCCAAGAAATACTTTAAAAGTAAAAAAACACCACCTTTAAAAAGATGTGCAAAATCAGAAACCCATGTCATTAATATCTAGGCTTATTAAGTACCATAGACTGATATTCCAATGTACCAAGTATTTTCCAATAATTTCAATTAGAGGATATGAACACTCTAAGCAGCTGAAAGTTCATTGTTATTTTAAGTATTTAAATGACTTGTAGGAACCAACAGTAGAACATGTAAATTAGAAAGTGTCCAGATTGGTACTCTAAGTATAAAAAAATATTCACATTTATTACCATACATTCTCATTTCTATTATTGCTATCAGTCATCTCTTCTTTCAATTGTTCTGTATAACTGTAGATAACAGCAGTTAGCACTAACACTGTAAAAAATGATAGAACATTATAAATACATACCATGTTTTAGCTGTAGTGGACCACTTTCTGGTTTCTAGGCAGATGTTTGCCTTCTGCTAACATAAGCTGCATACATAACCCCCAAAATGGGGTTACTTCCTACATCACTTGCTCCAGTACGTGACTTCAAAGCACAGAATCCAGCTCTGTGCCTGTAAACTTCCCTACCACTCTGCCCAATTGGTCTCTATTGTCCTGGTGAGCACAGCATGCTCTGCTAGTGCCCCATAGAGTCCACAAGCTGCTTCACAGCATGCAATGCCTGCAGACAGTCCCAGCTGCCAGCAACTTAATGTGCTGTTGAGGACAGTGGGGAGCCCATGCTGTCATGTCATCACCAGAAACTATTTTTGAGGGAGCTCTGGAGCATCTGTAAAGGCAATATGTAAACAGGATCTGTGACATGCCTCCATGCTCCACCTCAAGCGTAGCAGTTCTTGAGTAATTTAAGTGAAACAAAACTCTCTTCAAAGCCCATGAAAGCCAGACAGAAAACATAGTCTTCCCCAAACATCTCTAAACAGGCTAGACTGCTCCTTTTTATGGTTCTACACTTCCAGAGATGATATATGTCCTAGCTAATGCTGCCCTTTTTCCCCTCAAGCTTTATGTAAGGCCAAAAAGAGACAAAGAACGTACACTCAATAATTTGACTATTAAGACACTATAATGATCTATTAGTTTATGCCTAAACAATTAGTAATAAAACTAATTAGTAATTTTAGATCACTAATGGAAATATTAATAATAAAAAACACTTTTTAAAACTGAGAAAAATAGTGCAAGGCCATTTCTTAAATGCACCCAATAAAACAAGCCATCAAAAGAGTGAAGATGAATTCATTTTAAAACGTATTCTCAATAATATATAATGTAGAGTCTGTATGATTCAAGAATATCTCAGAATAATAGTCAAATTAGGGAAATATTTACTTTATGTTACCCCTATAATGAAAAATCATTGCTTGAGTTGTGAGATTACCAAAGAAAGGATACTTCTGTTAACATAATTCATATAAAACCATAAATGTTTATTTCAAAAGATTGCTATTCTGTAACTTCAGATCCCCTCTCCACAATAGCCATACTAGACAATTTAAGTATGTTTTGTATTTCAGAAGAAAATAAGGGTGACTTATGACTGCCTGGCCCTGTTACCTCCAAATTATATCCTATTACCAAAAGGAAGCACATTTATGAAAACTACAGCAAATTAACAAGGACTTTTCTTGCTCGTTATTTCAGATATTCCTCTTATTTGATGATAATGGCCAATTACCAGTTTCCCTGAAATACTGACATAACCAATTCATCAGTCACACAGGCAGCTTGGATTATCTCATCACACTAGAAGCCTTGACGCAGAAGCCTGATTGCTGCACCAGCCTGCTTAAAGTCAGATAATTAATCTCAACTCACAACTTAAGAGGGGTAAATTTCAAAAAATGTCTACCTGAATCAAACTGACAACTAGACATTCACTTTCTTATTTGAAGATCATTGAGGCTGACCCACCCGTCCTACAGCTGAGCTTTCAGAATTGAGCTAAACTACGCCAAGATCAGGAGAGTTTTTGGGACAGTATTCTTAAGTCTGCTTATTCCCCTTGCTCTAAAGAACATAAGAAAAGCCTCCCTTATTCTGAGAAGAAACAGCATACATACCTGAAGTGACTATATCCTCTTAACCCCTTGGCAGAAAGTCACCTCTGTTTTGGAAAGAGATGCTGTAGCTGATTGTGCAAGAGTTCCTAGTACATCTCAATGTAAAATATAATTCTTTAGTCCAAAATTGTGTGTATTAAAATAACTTTTCATTGTAGATTAGGACTGAACATATTGAAAAACAGAAGTAACGCATGTAAAGAGCATCCTGAGAGTAGTAACGTTTCATGTAAGTATAGCTACCACTGCAGCATAGATCCATACATTAATTTCTCTTAGACTACCTCTGCATACAAAATTGAAAGCTGGAGAGAAGGAGGGGGGTGATCTTTCACTATTTCATTTCAGAAAATATGTTTATTTAAGAAGTACAGACTGAAGGTTCTTAGCTGAATTCTTAGAATTAGTTTACATTATTAGACAAGTCTTATAAATTTATTAAACACAGATGTCTATCACTACTCTCCTTTGAAATGAAGGTTGAGTACTATAGCAAGGATGTAGACTCTTCACATAAGACCTATTCAAGCTGTTGAAATCGTTGAACTTCACTCCAATACTAACCATCCGAACCATACCATTTCCCTCCTGCACTTCTAACCTGAGTATCTTAGGTATATCTTAGGGAAACAATGCCAGCTTGTTTTTTGTTTCTTTAACTACTCAATAGTATAAAAACGAAGGGGGAAGCCACTTGCAATTGATTTTTTTTGGTAGCTCTAATTAATTAAATGATAAATCCACTTTCAGAATCTCTGGAAATTAATGAACCTCAAAGAATGTACCACTGGGGGCATGAAATTGCAATAGGAAATGTAGGAAATGCTGTTTGAAGTGTGGCCTGAGAGTTTAGCAGTGAATCATTGTGTAAATGTAAGACTGGATACAGTGGGAAACTACAAGGTTCTGTCCTGAATATTACATTTCACAGTTTCATTTGTCACCTAGAGCATGGAATATAAAATATAAACAGAAAGCAACGCAGTACACCACATCATAAGGGCATGTCAAAGAACAGGATTAAACTCTGAAATAATTTTGAAGAATTGAAGGAATAGCTTAAAGTTTGGTATGCAACAGAAGCAAAGAAAATCAAGTATTGCATTTAGGCAGAAATAATTAACTGTGTAATACAGGGATTATATGTCTAGGGTATGTAGCAGACCTGCAGAGAAGGATCTCAGTATTACAGCAAATCAAAACCCAAAGGCAATTCAACAGTATTTTGCTGTAGTAGAAAAAAAAAAAAAAAAAAAGAAAAAAAAAAAGGATAGTGCAATGTATAAACACTGATTGTGCTCATATATCCACACATGAAATAAATCCTTTATAAATAAAAATGAAAGCATTATTCTGCTCTGCTGCAAATAGGTTACCATGAAAGGACTAAATATTAAAATGAAAGACTTGGTTCACTGACACTAATCATTTCCATGTAATGCCAAGCTTTTCCCTCTAGATTTTTCTTGACATTTATGTCTAATTTGCTATGCTGTAGATTAGGCAAGGTTACCTGCAAATATGAGATAGATAGAACATATGTTAGAGTTTTAGATTAATAATGGTGTGTGTGTATTAAATCCTTTGCTTGCACAGTTTAACTGCAAAGTATTACAGTAGCCAGACAGAAAAATCATTTTGCTATCGGTACCCAAGAGTTACACCAAGTACTTCTGAAATGGACATTGTGAAAAAAAAAAAAAAAAAAAAAAAAAAAGTTTAAAAAACATTTTGTCTTACTATTTGCCAGTAACTAGCACAAATATTTAAACCGATTTTTAATTAAAACAAAATACTACTACCTTGGAGTAAAGCAAAATAAATAAGGGGTTATCTTCTCCAGTGTGCCTGAGCCCTGTGCACTTGGTGCTCATGCTGTCTTTCAGCAGCACAGCTCTTGGAGTAGTCCCAGATTTCAACAGAATTGAACTGAGCTACCAACACTACATCTGTAGTCACAGGAACCATGTAGCTAGCCCTGATTTATCTAGTTCCACGGATACTCTGAGCATCACCCTTTATAAGGTTCTCATGAGTAACTGGTATCTCTATATCCTCAGAGGAGGATCTTAGAAAAACAAAACCAAAAATGTAAGTACAGATGGCACAAGAGTCACTATCCACTACATAAACAGGTTGGTCAGACACAAGACAGCCCTAGCCCAGAAATTTTACCTAGGTGCTTTTGGCCCTATGCTAACCCAGACTCTCACTGGGACCTGGTAGCTTGGGCACTGAGCTTCTCACCATGACTTCAGGATCACAGCACAGCCAGAATGAACTCACATCTGTTTGTAATATAACCTACCTAAATTCTCAGAAGACCATTTCTTAAGCAGAGACAGTATCGTTGCCAAGCCAAGAATCTTGCCCCATGGCTGCAATGTTGAAATGTAAGATATATGATTGTAATCTTAATTTTAACTTACATCTCATCATTATTACTGGTGGAAGAAAGTATCTCAGTGTTGAAAAACACACAACTCTCTGCCATTAATTCTTCATGGGCTAAAAAACTAGAATGAAATCTCACACCTCAGTCTCAAATGATAGATTAAAATGGCAATGCAAATTATCAAAAGAACTCCATACTATTTCTTCCAAATTACATAATATATTAGGTCTCAACAAAAGGAGGTACAATATCCAACTCACCTGAGACATGGCTGTCCCACCTGTTTTACTATGAACACTTTATTCATTCGTATGTAAAACATCTGAAATATTCTAGAAATCAGACTTAATTTATGCTGCTGGAGGTACGCTGCAGTTGTCTTTAAAACTTCTGGATTCTTATATACATATGAATATATACACTAATAAAGATATTCTTGCACACACTAAATATGTAACATACTACGCACACGTTAGATGTACCTCCACATTTCTGCTACACAAAATAAGTACCTTTAATAGGTATGAGAAAACTATGCATTTCCTATGCGGTTTCACAAAATTGTCATTAAATTTATACTAATCAAAATTTACATTAGTTTTCCTGAGGTTTTCTCCTGATTTTCCTAATTAGCAGGGCATACCACCTACACTAAACAGAAGTGGCTCTTTTCAGTGAGGACCAAAGTAGTGTTATGATACAGATTTTTCAGTTCGAACTGTTGCATAATGAAACTAATATGCATAGAGTACTCTCTCTTAGGGCTAGTATTCTGCTGCCAGAACAAGGGAGGCCCACTTATTTAGCTGACCTCCCATCCTGAGAGGTATTAAGACTCCTCCTCAAAACTGAGTCTCAGTCCTGGCATAACTCCAGTACTGCACTCGCTTCATAAACGTGCTTTCAGAGCCAAGACATCTGTGTACTTCAGTGACATACAAGTTATAAAAGGAGTGTTTATATCCAACTTCAGTATAATGTGAAAGTTTAGCAGCCACAAGACAGCTTTATACAGCAACTAGACGTTACTTAAAAGCTTCATTGTACTTCCAGTGACAGTACTCAGCAAAATAACTAGAACTCTATAAATTAATTACGCTTTCTTCTAATAATTACTAAACTCTCTTGGGTTTACATATAAGATGGCCCAAACATAAGAAAACATGGCAGGATGCCCAAAGACTGATTTAATAGTTATCCCTGCTGACCAGTATTTCCCATTATAATCATTCAGTGCACAGAACTAGAAAGCAAGTTTCAAATCACACAAAATGTAGCACTGCAGCTGCTGAGCAGCACAGGTTTCTGGGACTGCATTGTCCCAAGGGCCAGCTATCTGATGTGGTACTTGATGAGACTGAAATTCTTTCATGCCTGTGAATCTTATTCCTAACATGCCTTCACAAGCCTTACAGGTATATGGAAACTTACCTCATGTGATCGTGATATTCCCATATTTGCAGATCCTGGGTCCTCAGACACCACAGATTTCAACTAAATTGACAACTTTAGTCAAAGAAGTGTAATTTACCTTATGACACTCAATGCTATGAAAGCATGAGAGAATGACTACAAAATTCATGTAAAGAATTAAATGAAGTCAGCTCTTCAGTTCTAATCCCTTATTGTTCAGATTTCCTACATGGATCATTTATTTACTCTTTTAAGACCAGAAACTAGTATGTGGTATACACTAATTCAACTATTTTCCCATTTTCTTGAAAGGAATAAAAGACTAATATTTTCAAATCTCTGTTTAGCTATTTTAGATAAAATAATGGAATATACTGCTTGACGGCAAATATTTTCAAATCTCTGTTTAGCTCTTTTAGATACAATAATGGAATATACTGCTTGACTGCAAAAATTAATTACTCATCTTCTGAATAAAGTTAGACATACAGAGAGCAACTCATACTTACAAAATCCATTATTACAGTGTTTTAAAGAAGTCACTACCATGAGCTGAGAGTGCAATGTTATTTTACCATTCATTAGTATCTGAATCTGGGTGGAAAACCCACAAATGTTAATAGATACACCTAGATAGGTACCATATTGGGAAATGAATGCATGAGTAAGGAAAGAATCAAATACCTGGGGAGAAAAAAAAAAAAAAAAAAAAAAAAAAAAAAAGCAGCACTGGTACCTACTCTTCCATGGAACTGAGACTACCTGCTTATTCTAGCACTCCCATACAAGCCATATCCACTCACCTCATTACTTTCATCTAATGCTCTTGCTAACATTTCTCATTTTAGATTCTTAAATATGTAATCTATCAAAATAAGTAGTGAAACATACAGGAGTACATCTTTAAATGAGTTAAAATAGAGTGGTGGCAGGACTTTACTGATTTGATAGAACAATCTACATAATCTTTGCTGACTATGAGCAAGTCATTTTATATTCTAGTATTATCTATCAAACTTCCTTACTTTTACTTTTCTTTTAAAGCTTTTAAGACAAGATTCTCTGGAACTTTGACTAATTTTCAGTAATAAGATGAAAAGCAGAAGCATACCGTACCAGTTTGGAAAGGCTTGCAGATACTTTATTTCTTCATAATAGCTAGCAAATACATTCTTCTTCTTCCTTTCACCTTACAAATTCCCACTGCTGCTTGTGTCTTCCTATGACTTTCTGCACACATACCTCAAATTTCCTGTCTCTTGGCTTTCATACTTTCCTGCATTAATTTATCTTCACTGCACGCATTCCCTTGTGCAGCTTCCAGAATTAAAGGTATGTGCCATACAGCAACGTCTACCCCCTTACCCGTATATACTCATGGACAAATATCTGAAGAGATAAAGCAGGCCTAATCTAAACATTTTACATGAACTATGATATCACTTTTAATAGATAGCGTATATTTAAAAAATAAGATTTTGATAGCTCTTTTTTGCAAAGTTTGTCAGCAAACATTGCCAAATAAATTGTCTTTTTCATATGGTTCACAACTTAATGAAGATTTGGCAGCTCCTTTTTTCTTCCTCCCTGCTTCACTGAATGTCAACAAGATGGTAAACTCTCCTGGCTTTTCCACAATGAAATAAAATATACCTGAAATGTGAAATTCAACTCAGTATTAAATGCGAAGCTGTAACTGTCTCCTTTAAAAGTTTTATCCCCTTTTTAGATATATCCAGTGTTAAGGCAAGTGCAAATAAATTCAGAATTCTTCAAGAATACAATATACAGTACACAAAGCTTCTTCTGTGGCGCTGTGGTCAATAGTCAATACATTACATTTTCTGAGACAGCTCTACAGTCTCCTTTCCATAATGCCTTACTTGTAGAGAAGAAAAAAAAATCCATTTTCCTGTCAAAGAGCTCATCTGCTAGCACTGCAATGAATACTGCATTTTTAACTACAAGATGAATGTAGTGTGAAATGAACACAGGTATCTATGATCCTCCCAGCTCCAACCGTAGCTGTGTTATGAATATTTAAATAAACATCTGGATTCCCTTTAGAATTTAGCTGGGAAAGGAGTGTTATGCTGAGAACAGTGGATTGGGAACAAGGATTCAAAGATATTTCTAATGCAAGAAATAACTTACATTTTTTTTTTATACCTCTGTAATGAATATAAAAAAGTTTCTATGCAACAGCCTGAAAAATATAATTAACTGAAAAGTGCAGATTAACATTTCCATTTTGCAGAACATCTGGCAGCTTAAAATCTTAATGCTGACACAGAGTATTGAAGCTTTCCAGTAGAATTTTCAAAGTTATTCAATTTTCCAGCCATTAAAGTTTGTGGGTTTGGGTTTTGAAATTGTCATACTCTGAATATGAACAAAATATGAAATCATTTAAAGAACAAGAATATAAAGAATGGAAAATAATTCAAATGAAATATCCATTTATCTTAATTTCAAAACATTACCTTTCCAATTTTCTTTTAGTCTTATGGAAATACAAACTGAAATTTCAAAACAAAAAAGAAATCTAGGCTTAGGAAAGGTAAGTGCTCCATATATAAAATGTTTGAATAGAACATTATGACAAGTACAAATAACTTTGAAAACCCAGAAACTAACAAGTAAACAATCTAATGTTAGTGAGTCAGCATTTTCCTATAAAAATATATTTTGTCCATAGAAATTCTAAATAGCTACAGAAAAGATAAATAATGAACTCCAGAATAATCAATAATGCTATATGTGTAGGGAAAATGAAAAAGCATGAGACAGTTATGTGCAGTGAAAGAAAAAAAAGCAGAAAAGCAAAAGCAAGAGAACAGGCAGTCATATCTACAGAAGACACTTAGGATGCCAGGAGAAAAGTGGCTTCTAGATAGCGGTATTAAGAAAAAGACTGGATTGAAATAAAGTTGTAAAAGAAAATATAATAAGATAGCTTCCAATTCAGACTCCAAATATTTTAATAACTATTTTCTTCAGATGACAACCTGTGCTATGAAATCACTGAAAGGTATCAATATATCGATAGGTTTCAATATATCAATTATCAATATATCAATATATTTCAATATATTGAAAGGTTTCAATATATCGATAATATTGAGCTGGAGGAAAAAAAAAAAAAAAAAAAAAAAAAAAAAAAAAAAACTGATATGGCAGTAGCAACAGCTTTAAAACACTTATTTCAAAGTATAGCTTCTACTATTTCATCCATAGGAATGAGAGGCTCTATACAAGTCTCTGTATACCTACATTTCAGACACTAAGAAAAAAACAGACACATTTCAGACACTAAGAAAAACAAACAAACAAAAAGGAACAAATTGTAAGAAATCTCCATCAAAACTCAGATACTCCTAAATCTCCTAATGAGCCGACTTGATTCAATTCTTCTAGCACCACTTCTGCATAATTTATTAACAATCCTCAGAATTTTCTCCCCCCCCCACCTCTGACTGGAATATCAATTGACACATCAGAAAACTGATGCTTGTATTTAATTGAACATCTTTTTTCATCAGCTTTTCTTTCACTATTGTAGTGAAAGACAGTAACATCACAAGCTTGTAATTGTAAGATGAGACTTGTAACATGACAAGCTTGTAACATGACATCCGTGAAGATACTGGAAATTCCACTGTAGCACGGTTACATGCTTATGACTTCACCACTACAGTCAAGCAGTGGATTAATTGGATGATGAAACAATAGGAGCCTCGTGCTAAACTTAAGCTACACTTGAATGTTGCTCAGTGTTGCTGGAAAAGAACATCCCATGAATACAATGACATAAAACTTTATGTTAAAAAATATATATAAATATAAAACCAAAACTTCTTAAGTTTTTCTATTTAGAGGGTGAATTTCACAGGTAAATCCATTTATTTTTCTTAGTAAAGATGTAAGCCTCCAATTTTGACTTACAATGCTTAAGTAGCCAAATTTAGCAAGCCAACCTGGTAGAAACATGACAGTTGAAACACACCAAATTACGCAGCAAATTTTTTGATGAATTTTTAACTGCAAAATCATAAAGACTATCTGGACAAAGACCTCAAACAAGATGATCAAGTCTTACAAATTTATCAGAGCAATAAAAGGCACTTAAAGACTATTTCACAAACAGAGATACGGATCACAGTTCACAAAATTTACATAATTATGTTTTAATATGAACAGACAGTTGAAAAATTGAAAAGGGAATTAAATGTAGATGTTGAGAAAGAAATTCAAAGGAAAAAAAAATCTACATCTTAGTATGATTAAAGATTGAGAATGTCATGTCTTAAAAAATGTCTTCTCATCACACTTTATTTGCAAATAGCATTTATCCCTTGTGTTGCACTTTTTGTACACACAGTGCCATTTACACATTCAAATGTAGCAAGTTAATCAAGATTGTATAAGCTGTCATAGTAAAGCTGAAAAGACATCCAGATCTTCCAGTACCAGATCTCAAACTATATTCACTGGATCACATTTTCCCCAGTGGAAGGTGCAAGTAGTTACATTTGCAACATATAAAACCCAAACATCTATGCAACAGAGACAGCTTGCTGGAGCTAATTGTTTTCAATGACTCCATTAAGTTATCAGTCTGAAGTAAGCAAAGAAAATAAAACCTTTAGCTGTATTAAAACTTGAAAAGAAAAAGGAAGTTTTATAGAATTAACCCAAAATTATATACTTGCTGGTAAATCCCTTGCTGTTATTTAGTATCTACTAAAAACATATTGATACAATTTATCAATATGCATCAATATGGGAATAATTGATATTTCTTGCCACCTGCCCTATTTTTAAGAATTTGTACGTATCATAACACCACAGTGATATATATAATGATCATATATAAATTTAAAACTAAACAATAACTTTCATTCTGAGTTGAAGAGTATCTGAAAGTCATCTCATTTACTATACTCTTACATTGGAATTTCACATCTGCAGCAATCATGATTGCAAATTCACTGCACACTGAGGAGTCAGGGATCCACACCATCAGTTGGCTTGCACAGGCCAGTGCTGCACCACATGTTCAATCTGTCTTTCAGGCTGTTTTCCTGCACAAATCCCTTGGCCACAGGACAAACACCCAGACCCTGTAAAGGAAGAACCTGAAGGTAGATTCCACCCAGTGAAAACAGTTATGATTGCATGGCCTTGCTTTACCTAAAAGTGCAGCAAGAAGTTCTCATATAAACACAATTTCTGTTTGACTGTAGAAAAGATAAATATAATATGCTACAATAGCTCAAATGAGGGAGAATCTCTTCTTCAGATGGGGTCTGCCCAGCTTGCTGGGTGTGGATCAGAGACAAACAAAAAATAGTTTTTTTCCAAAGGAAAAGGATGAGACGTTGTACTGGGTCTGGCTGGGATGTTAACTTTCCCTGCAGCAGCTCAGACAGTGCCACGCTCTGCACTTGTAGCTAGAACAGCAGTGTTATCAAACCAGTGTTGTGTCTGCTGTGGAGAAGTGCTGGCACAGCATCAGGACTTTCTCCAACCCTCCTGGGGGGTGGGCAAAAAAGTGAGAAAGAAACATCACCAGGGCAGCTGACCTAAACCAACCAAAGGGATATTCCATAACATATGATGTCACACTCAGCAATAAAAGGTGGAAAAAGGAAGAAGAGGGGAGGGGTGGGCTCTTGTTGTGAAAATGTCTGTCCTCCTCGCGAACACCAGCTATGTGAGTTGAGGCCCTGCTTCAAAGATGTGGTCAGGCATCGCTCATTTGTGGGAAGTACAGAATAATTTCTTTCTTCTGCACTTCCACATAGCCTTTACTTGTTTTGTTTTGTTGTTCCCTTTCCCCCTCCCTTTTCCCCTTTCCCTTTTTTCCCTTTAGTTGAATTGTTACTTAATAATATTTCCTTAATATATATATATTCTCCTTTAATTAAATTATCCTTATCTCAACCCATGAGTTGTTCTTCCCTTTACTTCTTCCCCTTCTCATCTGAGGAGGGGGAGTGAGAGAGCTGTTGTCGTGTTCAGCTGCCTAGCACAGTAAAACCACCACAGACATAACATTGCTATAAATAAATGTTTTTTCTTCACCTCATTTTAGCTCTGAAATATTACTGTTTTACTGACATAAGTTGCTGCATGTAAGTTTCCCTGTCAGAGAAAGAAAAAATTCTGTATATATACAACTAAGTAACTCTGAAAACATCCAGAACCTACTAAAGACTGCCAACCTCCTTATTCTCCAAAAGGCTGAGCAAATCTTTACCTCAGTCTTAACAGATACCAAAGTACAACCGTATTTCTTGGACTAAGCTTACACTTAAAACCAAAAATACTCACCCTCCCTCACCATCATTTGCTTTCAAACCTTTGTTTTCTAATTGCTTTGGTATATTCCTCCTTGACTATTGAATCTACTTTCATAACTCAAGCTGTCCATCTCCTCAGTTCTCTTACTTATCCCCTTAAAATATCTAGACTGTTAGACACTCCTCATCTCATATTTTCAGAGCCTTTTGGATCAGTATTTTTACAATTTGTAAGCTTCCCATTTCTCACAGACAGCCTTCCTGACTTTGCTTAGGCTCTCCCTGTCTCCAAAGGTAAAATTTAAAAAACATTTGAGATATCAGACATTTCTCTTTCATGACATATTCACCTGAAAAATAAGGGTTTGTGGTGTTTTGTTGTGGTTTTTTGTTTGTTTTTGTTGTCGTTGTTAAAGTGTCCATGCCAGGAAGAGATTATTTCATTGTTTACATAGCTGTTAAAAAAATTATAGCACCTGCCAAAAATAAAAATTAAAAAAATCAAACTATTTTATTTCCTTGTAATTCCACAAACTAAGTATTCAGAAATTAAGTAGTGGGGTGATATTTTTATTATTATTATTATTATTATTATTTTAATTGATATTCATTTACTTGTTTAGAGGTTTCAATTTTTTTGTGGACTTGATTTTCAGAGAGAATTGGGAAGAAAAACATTTTTTTTGGGTGGGGGAGGGGGAAATGGAAATAAGCATTCGGGCAACAAGGCCATGCCCTAACCAATCAGTCAATGAACTGATTATCACTAAATTTGGTGGATATCACATCACAGTAGGCTGGGCCTACTGCATGTGAAAAAAGTTCCCACGCACAATGCAGCATAAAGAAGCCTGCTGCTTCTAAACAAACCTAAGTTGTGATTCAAATGAAAATGTTCTTTTTTGTTGTTGTACTAGCATTAGGCAGACCTTCAGTAATCTTAACCATTCTGTGCAGTTGGCTTTAGTACATATCTAAATCAATTCTAGGCACAGCTTAATTTACATGATCAAAAAGTATACCCAAAGGATTATATATGTGGACCAAAATGTCAGACTATTTTGTTTGAAGGCTGCTTTTAATTCTTTTCATGCTATTTTTGTCAACTGATGGTTTTAGTTATTTGTCTGTTCTGATGACTCTAGCCGTTGGGAAGACAAAGATATAATACAGGAACTAAAAATAAACTAGTTCTGATACACACATTTTGCTTTTTACAATTTGGTTTATAGCTCTGCAGTACATTTACGCCACCCATTGCATTTAGGGGGAGGGAGGGAGAACAAAGTCTGAGTACTATCAATAAGGTGCTGTTGTTCACTCTGTCTTGTCACTAAACGTGAAATAGGATCTGAACCACGGTGCAAGTTGCTGTACAAAGACTCTTCACACAACATTACCACTGCAGAACTCCACATAATGTTAGCATTGCTAATGGGATGAAACTAGAACAGTATGAATAATACATTACATGCACCAATCAATGTTACCCTATAATGGACTGATGAAAAATAAATACTCTTCATGAAAACCAAAGAACTTTCAAACACAAATATTTTATGATTATTTATTTATTATCTTTACTAGATGAAAAGAATCAAATGCGATAAAAGAGTGTAAAAGCAGCATAAATGTTGCTCTTTATCTTTACCAAATATTTATTATTGCTTTGAAGCATGACTAGTTTCTGTACTTTCTGGGTTTTCTTCCCCTCTGTCCTTCCCTACCCCATCTCTCTCCTCCCAGTCAGGACATGCAAAATCTAAATTCCCACTCCCTTTTTAAATGTTTTCCAGGCCTTTATAAATTGATTATTTGGATGGAAAAAAAATAAGAAAAAGTAGTATGTATAAAAATATTTATTTTATTTTTATCTGAAAGTTCCAGATTCTCTTCCACTCTTCACTTTCTCATCTTACCCATCTTTTCATCTGAATACAACATCTACCATTTTTCTGTAGCCCTCAGTCTTCCTAAACTCTCTTCCTTTTATTCAAAATCAATAGCTGTTCAAACACTTTTATCTCCCTTCAGCTAAAATCTGACTCACTATTGCTGAAAGTACAGTGCTATCCTCTGCAATATCTTACCTAAAAAGAGCCTGCACCCAACTCTCTTTTAGGCTTAACAAATCCATCCAAGACCCAGATCTTCCCTCCTTCCAGCTACCTCAGAACCGCCACAAACAGTCACAGTGTGTAAACCATAAATAACCCCTACTAGTTGCAGTGCCTGGAAAAGTAAAAATGAAGACTGCAAAGGGTCTGGTACTACAATAACAAAGACAGCTCTATATTCCAGGGCCCCAAATCTGTCCTCTTTCTCTGCACATAGTTCATGTGCTATAGTCAATCCAGGGGCATAAAAGTTTGTGCCATCATTAAATCAAAATAAATAAATAAATCAGTACAACGTAGTCTTTTCAAGTTATCACTCCGTCTTCTCTTTTTTCTCATCTCAAAAAGCAGTGAATGTGCTCTTTGCAGCCACTGTCTTAATATTCTTTCCCCTTGCTGAATTTTTTAAACCTTCATTGTACTACTTACACGAAGTTCTTCTCAGGCTAATGACTTCTTCATATAAAAATTGCAGGACCAAGCTACAGACTCTCAGCAAGATAATAATCAAGGCTTAACCTTCAACTCAAAGTCTCCTCAACCCAAAGAGCTTTTATGATTCTATCTTCAGGTTCAGTGCTGTTTTTGTTGTTGTTGTTGTTGTTTATTTTATTATTACTATTAAATCTCACCTTTGCAACCTTACTTTGCAATCTCACTTCCCTTCCTCTCAGCCATAAGTACACTCTGCAAGCCTCTCAAGCTGGTTTCAGAACTATGGTGGTCTTGCTAGCAGCAAATAATGAAGCAACTGGCCGGTAAAAATACGGATAAAAAGCACACACACAGCAATCCCACTCAGCTGGCAGATATATGTCTGGGCCTGCCAGAAGGCAAAGTCAGAGGAAGTTTGGGCTGTGCCTGCACAGAAAGGTTCCATCTTGAGAGTAGCCACACTTTGCTACCACAAAGGAATGTTTAGATAATGAATACTGCAGCCCTAAAATTAGTCACTGTTACATGCTCAACACTAATTGGAGAGAGTTTTAAACTCTTCTTCATGATCATTATAGCCTATAGTTGTTGATCTCGTTAGTTCATCAAGACTAATAATGCGCTCTGTAGAACTAAGCATCACTTTCAAAAGAATAATGACTACTCCAATAATCACATTTTCTCATTAGTGACTGATTAATGAGTATTCCCCTTTGTATTCCTGCAAATAAAGTCTTTACAAAACTGAAGCAAGGAGGAAAACAACAAAACTATTAGATGAACTTAACGCAGCTCTGGCTCTGTTAAGATTTTCTGTTATGGTAAATGTGAGTAACTAATTCCCTGCAGACTACAAACTGAGACAGATCCAATAATTTAAACAAAATAAACAATATCAGAAAAGTCAAGAGATGAACCCAGAATCATCATATTGTGTAACCACTTCCCTAAAGACCCCTATGACCTTATCACTCTGACTTTCATCCTTAGGTCAGACATGTTAAATTGAAATCTTGGTTCAGATTTGGTGTACTGAAATGGCAAGAATTTCAGGTGGAAAAAAAAGGGGGAGAGGGGAGGGAGAATAAAAGGCTTATTTTCCATTTACATAGCATCCAATACACAGGGTGCCTAGATCCTAACTGGAGTCTAAAGGTACTCCAGAAATTTCAAGTTACTTCACTGTGTATTAAAGATTCTGATCAGAACCAAACAGTGGTATTTTCAACCTAAAAATTAGCTTTATTTATTGCCATCTGAGAGAGTTCAGGTCACAGTAGAAGAAAATCCTCATTCAATATACACCAGAGGCTATTACCAACAGCTTCTAGAACCAAGAACACATGGAAAATTGGAGAGCTGTTGGTTGTATCAGACTAAAATGCTGGAATGGCCTCCTACAAGGCCTAGGGTGATTACTCTCCAAACTAGCACCCCTTGCCCTTCAGCATGGCAATGTTAGTGCCCTGGAGAATTGTTCATATCTGACCAGTAGGGAGGAGCAGAAAGGGACTAGAGCAGCAAGCAATGGCACCTGGGAAAGGGCCAGTCTTGGCCAGAGGGGAAGGGGACCTGCTGAAGGATGGGAGGGCATGTTGTGGGGATGACGGGTCTCCAGTGCATACAAGCAACTGGATGGGAATCCCAGCGTTGCACACTCTCAGTCTCACATTTGACCTGTTCATGTTGATTAATGAGCTGAGAACGAATTCACCTGAGAACACTTCCCTTCAACTTTGGCAGTGCAAGGCATTTTGAAACCTAGGATCAGGCTGCAACTCAAACAGTGAAAACATAAGCATATTTAGGACTTTAAATCCAGATTATGAGATGTGAATAACATTAGAAACTATCAGTAAAAAATGTATGGCTTGATTCAAATTATATAAATTTTAAGAAACGTATTAAGGAAAATTTCATTCTTTTGAGATTTCTTAAGAAATATTTTACATAAACAACTTTTAATCTGAATTTTTATATGTACTTCTATTAACTTTTTCTTTGCTAAGTATCTCATATACATTAATACATGCTTTAAAGACTAGATATTCTCTTTTCAGTTTCTGAAAATTACTATTGGCTTTAGCATTATAATAAAAATAACTATAGTTCTTAGTGGTCTCTTCAGTATTCTTTAATTGCTAATATTTAACAGAACTATGCCTATATAAAGAAAAAATAGCTTAAAGTGACTTTAGACATGCAGATGTTTAAGGAACATGCGAGAATCCTTTTGTGTCACTGTAAATTTTTCCCAAGAGTAAACTAGAAGGATGACTTAAATTGTGTATATTATCCAGAACCAAATATTCTCACACTTACTCTTATTTACATTTCTGGGGGAGAATTATATAATCTTTTCTTAACAGTGTAATTTAAAGTAAGGCTTCAAAACTCTAAAGGAATTTTTTGCATGTTATAGTGAAACAAAGGCCAAAAATAAGACTCACTAAATTCCAAGCAGTTAAGTAGGGGGAAAAAAATACAGTAGCTAAAATCATGAAAGGCAGAGCAGTCTAATTGCCCAGGTATGGGGAAGAAAGGAAAAATGCCTGAATTGTAATCTCAATTCTTCCACGTGCTTGCAGTCCAGCCTCAGAAAAATTACTATCAACATTTAGCTACCTACAACTCAAAGTTCTACTTCTATTTATCACTAATGTTTGAAAAGTCTTTATAGACTTTATATAGTATTCACTATATTTTAACACTTCTTTAACTATTTTCCTAGCAAAGTCTACCTAAGAGTTGCAGAAGGAAAAGCCTGCAGAAAGAACTTACTAAACTGCAATCTGCTTATGCAGATTCTCCACATTCTATTTGGTATTTTATAAATTATGAACTCCTTTTATCTAAGTTCTCCACACACACACACACACACTTACTTTTTGTCATACCAACTCTTCACAAGAAAACTAAACATATTTACAATATTTGTCTTTTGCTGCACTCTGCTGGAACAATCCATTTTTAAACTGAAAGAAACATTGTCCCATATGTAATACAAATGTTAACAAAAAAAGCCTAAAAAGATATAAATATTATTTCTTGTAAAAATACACTGTTTTGGAGCACACACTGCCATTTCAGATTTTTAAAAACAGTGTTTACATCTTTAAATCTGTATTTTCTAGTTCCCATAAGTGTCCCCTTTTAAAAGAGCACCTGCAACAGTCCTATATCAAACAGGATTACAGAGTGCTCACTACAGCTCAGAATAAAACTACAACAAATTAAGATCTCAGTAAGTAACTGAAGGGGCTTCTGGAACACAGACTGGAAAATTTGCCTGCTTCATTGTAAAAATCCTACACCTGATAAGGACATTATTTTTTAAAAAGCAACATATGCCTAGAAACCTTATTCCTTCCATTTGATCACTCTGCTCAAAATAATAGTAAAAAGTCAAAAGACAATGTAAGTTGTTATAACACTTGCCTAAAGTAAGACAAGACTGAGTCCCTTAAAAAAAAAAAAAAATCCTGACAATTTGCTGCACATATGAAATTGCAAAATTTACAGCCCCGTTTCTTTCACTAGAAATACCTCAAGAAACTTACCCAGGCTAAAGAAAGGACCCCAGTTCACGGTCAAAACTATTAACTCCTATGATAATTTATTCTGGCTCAGGATCTGCTGCAGAATCACACAAACATCCCACGTCAAATTAAACATGACTTCCTACTAGAAAAATGCACCTGTGATCAAAACAAAGGGTTATGACATTTTTCCCCACTCTTTGGATTAACCATAAACTTCTAAAGAAAATAACTTAAAGGGGAAGTAAATAACACAGATGCAATGGAACAGAAATGTCACAGGCTTGTTTCTAGAAGTCTTCTGAGGGCAATGAGAAAAAGCCTTCACTCTTAGACCTGTCTTGGGAATTGCAAATACAGATGTTGGCACCAGTCCCAGAACACAGAACATACTTTTCAATTTTTACTAATACCTGCTAAAATTGTGTCTTGGCATTTTAGCTTGGAAAGAAAATTAAGGAATGACCATTCTTAATACTCTGTAATCCACATAAATCTCAAGAACTCCTCTCAGTGAAAGGTTTCCATATATATATATATTTTATTTTCCAAAGAACAACAGGGCCTCTTGGATAATCATTGCCTTTACAGATTGCCTTGTGGAATTTGAAAATAAGAATAAATTCAGTCAATACCCTCACATGAATAGTAAAGTAATGGCTTCAAAGCTTCCAGCTATATAGAATCTATAAACAGTGACAAAGGAAACAGAAAACATGAAAAAAGGTTTTAAAGAAACTACTTCAAAGGGTAATGTACTTATCCCAAAACTGGTCAGGCCAACCTGTTTCTCTGGAATTGCACTGCTGGCATTCCCTGCCACTACATCCTCCTTTCCCCCAACACCTCCAATGGAAGAAAAAAAAGAAGAAAAAAAAAAAGATTTCAAAATGACATTATTTTTCATAGTAACAAAGTATATACAGTAGAGACCAAATGTTTCTTTGTTCTTCCCACAGAAGAAAAATAAATGAGCAAGTTGAAGACTTGTATTTTTCTCCATTTGTCTTCAATGGCTTTTTAAAAATAAAAGGTCAGTGATGTTACAACAATAAATACAAATGGAGAGTTCGTAACCATGCCACTCTCTTCAGTTTTAACCTGCAGTGTAACAAACTGTATATATGAAGAATGGGTGAACAAACTATTTGGAGATATTAGGTTTCCAAAAGCAAATGAAGAGTGCGAGGCAACAGATTGGGAACTATACAAGGGGAGCAGTAGTTAGGTACTGATGTGAATGACTGTCTAGGAGTCAAGTCGGATAGAAAACCTATTGTAGACAAGTTTCCACTACTGTGGATCTCAGGAAAAAAAAAAAAAAAAAAAAAAACATGCAGGAAATGATGCAAAAGAGATATCTTTTGCAAATCACAGGTAATTTCACATCACAGAATTCTTACTAGTTGCAATTATGAACTACAGTCCATACACATGCTTTTATACAAAGGAGAGAATAGTAAAATGGTAAAAGCAAAATAAAATGCAAAAATAATACAATCCAGTACATTTGGATAAAACATTGAAGATTAAGTCAACCTATAAATTGTTCATAACTTCTGCAGTGTAGAATTTCCATATAAAATTTAAAAAAAAAAAAAAAAGAGAGAGAGAAAGACAATCCTTACATTTGTCAGAAAACATGGTTTAGCAGATGTTTTAATGAATCATATTCCTTATGAATTTGCTCAAAGAACAGACTTGTTTCTGGGAAGAGGTATAAAAAAAGTCTGAAAGACAGCTATTAGTAGCCAACAACTAATCTGCTTCATATTTGTTTCTACAATAAAAAGAAAATAGGGTATATCCGATGCTCATAAAAGCTGAAAGGAATAAATGTACCTAGAAGACATACAATAATATATTGAGACAGAACAACCTTTTCTAAAATATATATCTTAAGACAGACTGGCAATTGTCTACTGGAATATAATAGACAGATAATGGATGATGACGTACTCATTAAAAAGAAATGGGGAAAAAAATAAAAAGAAAGAAAACGCAAAAAGTTCATTTTTCCTCCAGAAAAGCATGGAAGAAAGTTTTCTCAAAACTCTGAAGCCCCATTCAAATTAGGACAGAGGCAAAGGCTACTGTTTTCTTTAACATGACAAATCTAATTAGCTAGCAAATATTTAACCAATAGCTAGAGGTTGCTCTTCAAGTACTAAATAATGAGATGTAATTAAGGTAGCAAAGGCAAAAGGTTAGTAATTTAGGGCATTTCTGCAGTGCAGTGTTTAAATTATAGGTTTTATACAAAACGCATGGGCCAATGCACAAGAAAAAAAAATCCAATTTTAACGGAATGCAGAACAAATTAACATTTTAACATTATAATACTACTCAATTGTATAATGGGATTTTGCTAAGTGTCACAGAACAGAAAATAAAAGTAACACTCCAAGGTATGCTTGTTAACCTCTTCAAGCTAAATATATTACGAGCCTACTGACAGCAGTAAATAGATGTATTGTAACATGAAAGACTACAAATTCAAAGGCCTTTAATAGGTATTCCTTTTACTAAGTCGATTGGCGTAAAGAGTAAAAACAACGAACAAGATAAAAATGTTATCCATACCAAATACTTTCAAATTTCCCAAAGGGAAAATGAACAATTCTTTTAAAAATAGATTTTTTTTCCAGTTTCTGTGAAATATAATGTCTCTTTTTAGACCTTTCCATCCCATGTCATAGGAATTTAAACTGGCAAGCACAGTCTTCAGCACTCATGCACAATATTCTCTAGGTTGACCAGAAGGCTTTTTGGAAAAAAAAAAAAAAAGAATACAGAATTTGCAGTCAAAGCCTACCACCTCAAGATCTGAACACACTCACCCTCCATCCAACAATGGGCTGAAGCAGATAATTAACTTTACAACTAAGTAACTCCAAGGCTGTATCCACTCTAAATTACCAATACTATACCGAGAAACTGACAACCACAAAACTTCAAAGAACTCAAGGTAAGCAGAAGGGGCGAAGCATTTTATTTCACAAAAACCTTAAAATAGTACTATCCTTTTGCTTCGTGACTTCTGACCTCCTTAGCCCATTACACCAACTTTTCTTGCATTAACCACCTTTTCCTTTTTCATACTGGTTTAAATTATCCACAATAGAATAATTACAGGCTTCACAATGTATAAATACTAACTAAATACTAACTCTAAGTTAGTAGCTAAGCACAACTGAAACATAAAACAGATCTGAGATGCCAACTGGCAAGAATAAATGGAGAAAAGAGTTCCATTCCCCTTTGTTTTTGTCTATTTACAGATTTAACCAGCACTGTAGCTCCAATGTAAACTTTACCTTTTACTAAAAAGATCTAAATTGGGAAAATGACCACACAAGTTACATTTTTCCTCACAGAGGTCGTAACTAAAACAGCAGCTGAGCTGAGATTGTGCTGACTGAAAGGAATATACAAGAAAAAGAAACAGAACATTTCTGTTTAAATAAAGTGTTTATACAAATTAGATTTTAATTATTTATATATATATATATTCACAATTAGAATTATTTTTTTCTTCAATAACACAAAGTCCACTACTATACTTCCTTTGGTAAGTGACACCAGTCAGAATGCTAACTCAAATGATCAGGAGAGTGCAATGAACACATAAGCAGCATTAGATGCACCAGGCAGAGCCAAGAATGGTGATGACCAAGTCATCATGACACAGTGTCATGTGTCTGCTCCGAGCTCAGGCATCAGCCCATCAGGTGACTCATACAAGTCATTTTGGGCCAGCTATCACCAGTGGCTAAGTTAAATGTCACACCGGTAAGAGGGCCCAAGATCAACAGAACTGTGATTTAGATGCTCAGTTTCTGTGTGTTAATCAGTGGTTTTGGGGATTCATGTAAAGTGATTTCAGAATCAGTTCACAGACAAAACAACTTAGTCTTGCTGGGTTTGCACTAAAAATATATGACAGC
Organism: Nettapus auritus; assembly: GCA_011076525.1. Taxonomy (NCBI): domain Eukaryota; kingdom Metazoa; phylum Chordata; class Aves; order Anseriformes; family Anatidae; genus Nettapus; species Nettapus auritus. The sequence goes on along the minus strand of CM021766.1, from coordinate 61,294,373 downwards.
AACCACCTCCAGTTCAATACTTAACTCACACCAAGATCTTCAAGCATAAGATGTGTAAATACAGTAGTCAGATCAGCTACCAAACAATTAACTCCCAGCTTTCTGTAGGAGGTTTTGCTGTTTGTTTTTCCCGTTATTGGTTGTGTGCATGTGTGTGTTTAAGTCAGAGTTTGGAGTAAAATGCTATTAAATTACACAGTACTAATGTATCCCTTCATCTTTTGTGTAGTCAATCATTAGTAATAACGAACATATAAATTGGTATGATGAACACAAGCATAAAGAACTCTGATAGTTCACTACATCTGAGTATTAAAGTCTCTGAAATATTTACTTGGCATGAATTTGAAGCGAACATATACTTGTCATCCAACCACAAAGCACAATTATCATATTCCATAATTCGAAGAAATCAGTATAACTTATTGCGAGCTACACCAGAAGATGATTTAGTTTGATACGTTATTTCAGCTACCTGAAGGCACAGCACCTGTGCACACACTGGTAAAAACAAGTATAATAGCCATTCAAAATAAAACTATAAAAATTGTATCAGAAGCTGCCAAAACCATTCTTAGTACTGTGCGCAGAAATTAACCAAAACTGATAATAGTTTGGTATTTGCCGAGGAGAGGAGAGGAGAGGAGAGGAGAGGAGAGGAGAGGAGAGGAGACCAGCTACATTGAGCAGAAACAGCAATAAAACAAGAAGTTATATATAACTCCTCCAAAGAACAGCATATTTATTAAGTCAAAAAGAACTAATTTATACTATGGGTGTAGATCTCACTAGGATTATCTGGGGAAAATGACTATTACAGGAGTGGGTGTGATATATAGCCTTTGAGTCATGCATGATAAACCCTAATGGTTTTGCTTTGAGGTAAAAGTCCTTACTAATCAAGCAATTAATCATTTCCAAAATGTCGAGTTCCTGAAGCCATGTGTGTCAGAAGTGCAACTCTTGAGTGAACACTCAATCACTAATGATCAGTTTTGAGATTTTTATCAACTGATTAATAAGCAAGGAAAGGAGCTAAGAGGCTTGAACTAAGAGTTAATGGACCTTTAATGACACTCTAAGTGTGTTTTAGTGAATACAACGTAATGAGTTTTATTTGCTACTGACCACAAATCACCAACAACTGAAGTGCTCTATGCACTGCAAGTATTAAAATACTGCAAGGAACAGCACTCATGCTTTTAAAAAATTAGGAAATTGTGTTTACTCAAATATATGTATATATACATATAAATTTCCTAATTTTGCCTATAATAATGCCCAAAATAATACCCATACTTAATTGGTATTACACCTCAGTAGCAAATCAGAGAACAGAAATTAAGAGCATAGCTTCCTAAATCAGTAGATGGATGTGAGGTAGAGAGCCAAATGGGAAGATGTTTATTCATTTCTTTAGTATATTAAGTGCTGGAACTGTTGGTTCAACTACCATGGAAGCAAAATGCTAGCTCTTGTTTATGATATACAATTCTGAAAATATATTCAGGAACAATTCTGAAGACTAAAGGTTTGACAAATTATGCATATGTACACATACATATCCACAGACATGTACACAAACGTATCATTTTTGTATTACTGCCTATAAATTTTCTACTGCACTCCTAGATGAAGGCATTTGCTTTCGATATACTCCACATCTTTGTGATGAAATTGCTGTGGAAATATCTAAAGAAATTACTGCATCTAACAGGCAGCTAACAGCCTGAAACCATCAAGGATCACTAATCTGGAGGACTTCCCGTTCCCTAAAACAAAACAAAACAGAAAAATGGCTGATTATAGGGAGTCAGTTCAATCAGGTGAGTCTGGAATCAAGTCCCAAGAATAACAGACCTAAAATCAAAAGGAGTAGTCATTTGGTAGCTGAGGGAAATCTTATTTCCAAGAATGGAAAAAGAAAAGGAAACAAGCTAATAGAATGAAGACAAAGAGGGGAGATTTATATTTCCTTTCAAAAAGCAGTGACAAGATCGAAACCTCTCACTGAAGAGATGAAAATAAGTCAGAATCTTCCATCTAGGATTGCACTGTTTTTCACATATTTGTAAGTTCCATATTATCATACAACAAAATGCATGTGTGTACACATGCACATTTAAAAACTCATCCACATAATTTAATTTTGATTTGCTTAAGTATAAAATGCACATACCTTCAACATATCAACAATCAAATACACATACCTTCAACAGTGGGGAAACTCAGTATGGGCAAAACTGGAAAAGCTGACACTTGTTTGTGGTAAGTGGATTCCGGAAACCTCTGAGCATGAGTTTCTGGGATTGAACCTAAAGCATGTGCCTAGAGACCCAAAGAAAGAGAGAGTATCGTATCGACAATTCTGCTAGTCACAGCACCCAACAGCTCAGAAAAAGAGCACGGCTGCAGAAAAGGGTGTGGAGAGTCCAAAAGCTGTTCCACTCCCATTCTAAAATGGGAAATCATGAACCATCTCCAATCTGGGAGCTACGTAAGCCACATAACTATGTTAGTGCAGTGCTGAAGGTGTGTTAGTACAATTTTTGGTCAACTTTGCCATCTGGTAGTTTTGCACCTGTGTCATCTCATTCATATGTAACTCGTGGAATTCAGGTGAAGAAAATACATAACACTGGGTCCCCACTCACAAAGGCAAGCCCTTAAAATACTGAGGCAAAATGCCATGTCTTATATATCAGGCTCCCTGTAATAATACTGGTTTAAATCAGCTAAGTCTTTTCTGGAAACTGATCATATGTGTTAGACAAGAAGGATATAACATGCTTACATTTGGATATTTGTCAACTATTAATTGGAATACTGGTTTTCACTTGAGGTGCCAAAATTTGAAAGAGGAAATCATATGATTCAGAAGATACAGTTCAGACTCAACTGGTTATTTCTGTTGTCATAATGATTTACACCCAAAACTAATTTTCACCTGATAGTTATCAAAAATTATTATAAAATGGACAAGAACTGGCACACAGTATTTTAATAGTTTAAATACTCTTTGGCAAGATTTCAACATTCTTGTTGGATCACAAACAAGAATGAAAATAATCCAACATGCATGATCAGCAGCAGTAGGATGAAAACTCCTCACAACTGTAAAATAATTCATCTTTTTCCCTGTAAACACTAACATACAACCACCTCTCCAAAAACTGAAGGACTCTGAATACTTTGTTCCCTTGTTTCAAGCAAGAATTTTTAAATGAAAAATTCCTGTATGCATTAATTTCTTCAAGCTGCAATTCATATGCGGACTTCAAGATAAAAGACCAAGACCAGCCAAGACAGATACAGGCTATATACCAAAGAAAGCAGAATGGACAACTAGTTGTTTATGGAGCAGTATCTGAGAACTGCGTTGAAAGCCATATTATTGCTGCTTGCAGCCAGGTATTTCTGTGAGACAAGCTTTTCAGTAATAACACAAACAAGATGATCACGACATAATAGATGAATTACAAGAAAAAAAAAAAAAAAAAAAAAAAAAGGAAGAAAATTGTAGCTTTAATTAATACTAGCAGATCTGAATGGAAAAGCATGTTAGGCCCTCTTTATTAATGGCAAGACACACACAAATTATAAAGTGCCTTAAAGAAAAGCTGAAATATGTCACCAATCACAAAATAAGGAACCAGCTAGTTATAAAGCCTTGTTTTCTAAGGTTATGTAAATGTGCTAACCATTTATGTCAAACTTGTTCTGTCTGCCCATTCCTAGTAACTGTTGTTTGCAACGTCCACTAATAATTTTACAATTAAATGAAGACCCAGAAATCATTAAGTTCATATCTATATATTTAGCAGACTGAGAGTGTATACACTATTAATAGTTCCACTGAGACAAGGTCAAGAATCTTCACATTATCTATCTTCTCTGGATGGCTGCTGCCAGTCAACACTAGTGCATTGGCTTGACAACTTGCCCACAAATAGCAGCTGGTGGTGGTGGGTTGCTGGGGCCACGTGTAATAGTTGAGATTTCAGTATTAGAAAACACAAAAGAGTTAGCAGTTTTAAGGGGGTGTGACGAAGAAGCCTTAGAACATGGGAAGACCTAAGGTATTGTGCAACAGTTGCAACAGGAAGGGACCTAGGTTTACTGCACACAGTGGAAGTGTGGGGATATAGGACAAACCTATTTGCTTCATCATTTGTCTTAATCTTCCTACATTTTATTGTAGTATAATGCAACATATAGGAGCTTGCTTAGTCATTACATATTTTTTTAAAAACTTAAAACACAAATCTGAGACAAGATTGAACAGTTCAAGTACTTAAAACTGGCTAAGCAACAGTGCCCTAGGCGAACTCCACCCCACATTTCAAATCTATCCCTTCTCTTCTTTCTCTAAGAGGAATATAACTGCACTAATCTAAACATGGTAACTGGATTAAATAGTTTACAACTAAACATACCTGGTACTGCTTCAATTCACTAGGTTATAATCTACATGGGTTGAAATAGAGTGATTCTTACGACCCCTACTGTAAATTCCAAATTGTATCTGGAAACCCCAATAATGTATGTCAAGAGTCAATGCATGAAAATTATAATTTCAAGGCAAGCACCTTCAGCAACTGCCAAACTATGATTCTATAATATGACAGAAAACACACTGTGGAGATTAAAGACCATTAACTTACACTTTCAAGCAATAACATGTCTACTAAGTGAGCATTGTATAAAGTACATACTGTTTACAGCAGCTACCATGCAATTTGCTGCAATCTTATTTCATATTCCAAGTCCTTTAAACTGAAAAAGCTCATGTAATATCAACTGCTGTTTACTTGTAAATTCATCTCATTAAATTCCTTCTTTAGAACAAGAGCTAACAGCACATCCAATTGCACTGTTTTTTGTTGTTGCAGCTGTTGTTTTTTAAACCAGAGCTCAAGAAACTGCAGTACATAGTCACACAAATAGCATCTATCAAGAACTTATTTTCCACTATTTTCCACTATTTTCATAGGGTCTTCCTACAAATCACTCAAACATCACAATAACGACATTTCCTTTTACCAATATACAAAGTTACTACATATAAAATAGCTTTTCTTTTCCTTCCAAAACAGAACACCATATGTCACTATTTGTTAATTGCTGTAAAACTCAAATCTATATTGACAAATACAGTTAATTCATAAAGATGAATTCTAGAAGAAAACACTGAAAAGGAGTATAAAAACTAAAGAAGCCTTTCATCACTGCACACATCAATGTCTGTTTCTCCTTTATTGTGAAGATTAAATGTAAGGCTACAGTTTCCTTACAATAAATTTGCAACTTTATTGTAGCACTGAATACATCCTGCATTCTTGGTCATGTACCAGAAGATATATAAAAAAATTAGTTTGTAAATAGAAATTATTTTTACAAGAGAAATAAGTGCAGCTTGATTAATTTTCTCTGCCTCAGCATCGATGGCTTTGACGTGTATCTCTACTCATACCACACAAATAACTTACACTTGATCAAGTTGAAAATCTGAAAACTAACATTTACTGTCAACTACAGCTGTAAAATTCAAATCAGTTCAGCAATTCATTGTAACAATTAGTAGTTTGGCAAAGAAAGAACTGCACAAAATACATTTTAAATAAGTATCAGGCAGTGAAGCTACATGAGTTGAACATTTGTGATTGTTAGATTTGTATTAAAAAGTCTGTTCACACAAAGGTTATAACTTCAGTATAACTGTTCTGATGAAAGGAAATAAGGGAAGCAGTAAGAGACATCTTTACATCAGGCTGAATTAGGAGAGGTTATACCATTACAGATTAATAAATAATAAATAATAATAATAAATATATATAAATTATAGTAATTATTTTATCAAAAATGTAACTCATAGAACCCAAGTCCTGGTGACTGAGTGAAACAAACAGTAGTGAAATCAGATATTCATGTTAACCAGAAATTCTTTCCTGTTCCAGATGACAAGGTTTGGAGTACGCTATAAAGCAAAACATGCACATTTTCTTTCTGACCACAAAACCCAATGTAGAAAATACCTCTCTTTTGTACAAAACAATTATTTCAGTGAAAAATTATGCAATTTTTTTCTTTTCTCTTCATTATAAAAGTTTTTGGCATAAGACATGATGTTCTCAGACAGTGGTGCTAGGTAGAAAAGGAACTGAGTTTTATTCCAACAGTAAAAATATTTAATTGTAGGAATTATCATACCAATTTTATTACAACCCCCCTAAAACTTTTAAACCACGTACATTCAGCGTTCAGTCCAAATTCCCCTGAAGCAAACAGGAGCCATGCTACTTATTTCCATGGGGTATGGATCATTTTTTCACTGAATACATTCTCCATCAAAAAAAACTAAAGAACAGAACTATGGTCCTCATATCAGACAACTTTTCCAAAAGAAAAACAGACAATTCTTTTTCTAACAATTCCTACGAAAAGCAGTAGTCTCAAAAATACAGCAATACTAATTTCTATGTCAAAAAGACTGCAGCTTAACTAATTTTTGGAGTGAGACTTTATATGGTTCATATTTATCCAGCCTCATTATACCTTCTTTAGTGAATAAAGATGTTTCATATTTTTAATACTTCAAATATTTGCATAATTTGGATATACTTGTTCAAGCAAAGACAGAAGATGATAAAGACTTTTAAAAAAAGAAAACAAGGTCTTTTCTAACACAGGAAATGCATCACCAAGCGATTTCATTTTGCCCAAACAGCAAAGGGACAATATTAAGTCCTACCACAGTGCTCACCTCCAAAGCAATGTATACAATATTGGGATCCCTATGGAAATTACTATTTCACTACACTTTTGTTTGTAATAATAGTTCTTTGTTACAAGGGGATTCAAGAAAAAAGAAAATAACAAAGGGAATCTACCAAGAAAATTCTGAGCTTGCCTAAAATCAAATTTTAACTAATATTGAAAAATATAAACATTTATCCTCTAGAAATAAATTTTTTCCCTCATTTTCTTATCAACTACTGTAATTCTAATTAAAAAAAAAAAAAAAAAAAAAAAAGTAATTTTAAAAAAGATGACCCATCTAATTTTGGTTTGAAGGACCTTTCAGATATACTCCCAGAATATGCATTTTAACTACCTGATTTTTTTAACTACCTGATTTTTTTCATATTCCCAAAAACAATCTTTAATTCAAGAAATTGTCAAGAACATCTTGGTTGGTTTAAGTTTAAAGGTAACAGTTCTTCAGAGCAAAAGCAGGCTCAAGAGACCCACCTTTGTTGATCTTCAGGGATTACTTAGTTGTGCCGTTTTAAAGTGTTAACAATCTATGTGTTAACAACACCTAGTATTTTGTAAAGTAAAAAATAAAAATTAAAAAACACTCTCAAACTTACTCCACTTCATAGTTAACTCGTTAAAGATGGAATAATAGAAAGCTTTGGGTTTGAAGGAACCTTAAAGATCATCTTATTCCAACCCACTAGACCAGGTTGCTCAAAGCTCCATGCAACCTGGCCTTGAATATATAAGAAAAAAAGGCATATTTCTCTTATGTCTAACCATAAATGGGAAGGCAGTTTTCTGTAATTTACAGAAAGGTTTTCATAAACCAAAGAGTAAAAATATTTTTCCTGTCTTCATTTTTGAATTGTCCTGATACACCACAGTGCATAAATCTCATTTCTAGCTAGTAATCTACATGTGTCTCAGCTCCTCTAACAAAGCATTAAAAAGTAAAAATTGGACTGTCCAACAGAAAAGTACAAAATGTACAAAGTAACATCTCAGCAAAGGAGACACATCATGAAACAAAGGCTAACTTAAAGTAATGTAGAGCTGAGGCAGGAGAAGGGGAGAAAACACTGTGGGGATGGTTTAGGAATGATTATTTAAACATTGTTATTCTTCAGCTATTCCATTCTTAAATTATTAGAGCATAAAAAGAAGCCCCATAAAAAAGGACTTAGCATCAGACAATTTTGTTGTGAATATTACACTAGCCAAACCATTCCAACAGTTTACAGTGTACCATAAAATATTTACATAAGCTATGAACTATAAAATATTTTCACATGAACTATAAAATATTTACTATATCAACATCAGTTAGGAAAGAATGATGTGCTGTCAAGCTGGTGTGACCTAGGAGTAAAAGTTTTGTGGTCACAGATTAAATAAAACTATTTCAAATCATCTGGAAACTTACAGGGAATATTAGGTTAAACAAATTACTGCTTCCTGGTCTTTGGATGGTAAATGTAACCAGGAAAGCATAGCTTATATGCTTGAAGCTAAGTTTTACCAACATCACACAGAAAGGTTAGGTTCATAATCAAACTGTACTGACCTCTCTGAATGTTCCTTCTAGCAAGGTATCCAGATGTTGAAGAGGAGCAGGAGTTTTGTCTTTGAATCGTGTCAGCAATCGTCTCTCAATAGCTCTAAATTGTACAGCCCTCTCAGATAACAGCTCACGAAATTTTTCTGCATTCAAGCGCAGCTGCAATTTAATGGTTTTCAAGAATTCAGATTACAGGTCATATACATCATATCTGCCCATTCCACATGAAATGAGAGAATGATAGTAAAATTATTGTGTGTATTTACTCAGATATGAATATGAATGGTAGTAAAATTATTGACGTCTGTATTTATTCAAGTATTAATTTGTTGTTTATACCAATTTCATATTGATGTGGTTAATTCCACATTCATCATGAAACTTATTAACATTTTCAGGAATCATCATTTGCCACTGAAGTCGAAAATAATTGCCAACAGAAATAACAATGTGCGTTAGTATCTAATCAAAAAAACTACCCCAAAAAAATGAAATTTCAACACCAGTATCTCAGGGTTTCTCCTCGATTTCACGTACTGTGGCACATATACAGGACATATTAGACTTGTTATTCATTGCTGTAGAATGTAAATGGTTATTCCCTTAAGCATGAATAAAAGCACTAAATTCTTCACTGACTGAATGACTTCTATATCTGAAGTTATATTCTTATTAATTTTATATATATATAGCGATCAGGTACAGCAACCAACTTTATTTAAATGTTCACAAAAATTTGAACAATATCATATATCAAGTGCTCAGATAATAAAATTCACATTTTATCTTTATAACCATCTATTTTCTGTTATATACCTCTAAGACAAAAATCACTAATAAAAGTAAGTCTCTTTCAAAAAGCTGAGTCCTCAAGGTAATATCCTCTGTACATGCTGTAACTAGCAGAAATTATCAGAAAAAAAAAAAAAAAAAACAAAAAAAAAAAAAAAAAAAAAAAAATTCAAGACACGCAGTTTTTAAGATATATCATGACATATCTATTTTATAGTGTTTCAAAAATAGAAGTTTCCTAAATTTAGAAAACAGATTATTTTAAAAAATAAGTAATCATACTATTCCATCAGTACACGATTACGAAGGACTTTCAGGCAAGCTAAAAGAAATGCAGCTCTTCTAGGAGGAGGAGGAAAAGGGACATCTCAGGTAATATTGTCCCAGGCTTGCCAAAAAAAAAGGGATGGAGCATTAGGATCCCCTTAATAGACCATTTTTCTTAGAGTAGAAGATTTTCAGACCAAATAATTCTTGTAAAATTTCAGAAACTTCGAAACTTCATCTATCCAAAACAACCATTTCTGTATAATGATGTCTCCACCTCATAGAAGTGGCAGCATGAAAGAACACTGAATAGTGTTTCCTCACTCTAACATACAAATGTTTATACTTTTGCCCGTTACATGAGTTTAAACTAATAGAAATTTTCAAATAACTGTTTCCTTTTGTTACTGGAAAGAAGGCAGAACAGAAGGGAAAGAGTGCATATACATTATTAACTATTTTTCTGAGTTAACTATTAGAGTGTTTTCACAGTCATCTGCATGAACAGACAGGAAAAAATAATTATGTATATGTTGTATCTGGTCTGGTAAACCTCTTAAAGCCTTCTACTTCCACAAGGGTAGTCAGGGTTTTTTGTTTCTTGGGTGTTTTGTTCTTGTTGCTGTTGTTTTATTTTTGTTTCGGTGTGTGTGTGTGTAGGGACTTTCTGCATAATTACCGGGATGATTCAGCCAAAACAGATGCTCATGGGTTCATTATTATAGAATAGCCTAAAACTAAGGACAAGTTTCAAAAATAGTTTTACAATTAACAGGATGTTAGTCAATAAAGAACGCGTGGCTTCTGTACAGCTAGTGAACTGAAGGGCAAATACTAGTTCAATAACTTGTATAATTTGCAGACTACACAGTAGCTACATATATTCTCCCAGTCACAAGGGCTGTTTCAGAGGCGAGGTGTATGCCCATATATCCATATGTTAAAAAATGTACAACACTTTTTCCAGCACTATGCTTAGATGCAACTTCATATTTTCTGAAAGACAAATGGCTGTGCACCAGTGATCATTATACAGTTTTAAACTGATTATTCTTAGTACCAGCACACAAATAATTTTGAACTAGTAGAATACTAGCTCTTCACACAGTATGTAACATACCTCAAAATGTCGATCAATTAGTTCAAAGTATTCTTGTAGGGGAATTGAACCTGAAAAGGTACACGTAAAGTCTTTGCAATTTTGCTTTTTGAAATGTTCTTCCAGTCGAAGAGTGAGCTCTTTCGTTATTAGCCAAAGGTCTTCTAACTGATCACTCTGGATCCTATATCGTTCTTTGAAAACAAGAACAAATACAAGACTAATAATGCACACATTTAAGCTGTATATATTCACTACACAACATACAAAATACACGGGAATTTAACTAACATTATCAATATATTCAAAGTTTGTATTAGAGATTTTCATAGGAGATACATGCTCATTAGTGTTAAATAAATACTTTTATTTTATTGGTGTCAGTCCTAAATATCCTCTCCTTTATGCTAACTTTAACAGGTAATTTTGTAGCACAGAATGAGTACCTATCTTCAGGACTACTTACTGCAGAATTTGGTAGAGTTTATGAAGTGCAAATAACTATGAAGAATTACCACAATAGGGAAACAAGAATTACTGAATGATATTAAGCTATAACAACCGATTGTCTACATTCTCTTCCATAGCACAGTCTGAACAAGTTTTTCTGGGGGCTGAAGGCAAAGTCAGGTTCAATTCACTTTGGACCATGGGAGAAGCACAGCATCCTGAGCAGCAGATAATAGTTGTAACAAACCAAATACACTTCACATAAAATCTTGAATGTCTTTTGAAAACACAGTTATTGTCTTCTCAGACAATACAGTCACTAATATAATTTTAGTCTCTGCCTCCTAGGATGTCTTTCAATAGCAAATCATTACTCATTCAGTAGTCATAGACAACAATATTCAGATTTGTTATTGCTATACTTAACTACAATGCAGTACTACAGAGATGAAAATGTTAATATAAATTTAAGTGAAAACAAAAAGTCCAGTTAGCCATTGTTCTCTGTCTCGACAAGTTCACTCAACTTATCACATTTTAGTGAATTTCAAATTATCAAGCTACTTGGATGAGATCTTATTTCTGTTCTGTTTCTAGTCCATATTTGTATACTTCTCTCTTCAGTTCCCAGGAAATCAGAATTAACTAAATGTTGAAGGGAAAACTTTGTGGACAATTGTTCACATTTGGCATTATTCATCTGTCAATACCTTATCCAAAGGGAAAGACAGAAATGCAGCTATGATGGAAAAAGAATTGTTGTGTTTTTTTTGATGCTAAATATTTTTTTATATTTTTCCATCTTTGTTAATAAGCTTCACAGTAAATCAAATAAAGCAAAATTCCTTAGAACTTGAATGTACTATTTAAAATTTCTTCAACGTTATTAATTCAAGACTGTTTGACATTACCACTGGCATCTTTCCCAGCATACACATTTCACTGAATAGAGAATGACAAATTCTGTTTACAGTGTAAGAGGAAAGAAGCAAGTTTTATTTAAAAACATGTCTGTTAAAGAAAAGAACACCATCTGCTAAAGATAACATTCAACCTAATACCCATTTTTTAAATACTCACAATGTAATGGCTGGACTTAGTTGGATGTATCATCATACTTTGCTTTAAGTGATTTTTCCTTAAGGGAAATTAGCTCAGATGTTTTCAGGCCAAATCAACAGTCATTCCATTTATAACTGTCATGTCTAATACATTAATGGTTTAAAATGGATAAAACTAATTTCCTCCAAAATGCATATTTAGTTTCCATACATTGTTGGTCAATACAAACACAATTTAATTTTACCATGGCTTGAGTACAGAGCACTGCACTCATTTGCTTTATATGATCTTTCAGCTCTCAGAAACAAAGATAAATTAGATTTACAAACTGTAGGAAAGTGAGAATCCTTAGTTATACTAAATACAGGCTTTACACAGAAATACAGTGGAAAAAATAAATATCTGGGATTCTGTTCTTGTGCTAATCAATTTACATTAGCTTTTTGTCAAAATAAGCTCTCTTACAGAAAAATTACAATTATTTTCAGAAACATTCTCAAACAGAAAATCAGGAGACTCAGAGGAGCTCTGGTAGGTTATAAGGCTTAAACAATCTGCAGTAAGTATGATTCATTGCCCTGATAGTAGCTTATCTGAAGGAAGTCTGGGAGATTCAGTTCACTTCTTAGCTACGAAGCCCTCATCACGAGAAAAAACAACCACAACTAGTAGTCAAGCCTTCCTTAAACTTTGATTAAAGATAGTTATTTAAAAAAAAAAAAAAAAAAAAAAAAAAAAAAAAGTTCAAAAAAAGTTACAACTTTAATCTACATGAGGCAAGCTTTGTTTTAATGTATATTAATTGTGAAAATGAACTTTAGGCTGGGCTTCTTTGCAGCAGTCATCTTGACAGGCTGAAGTAACATCTTCAATTACTATACTGTTTAAAATGGATTAGCTAATTTAATTAAAAACAAATGTGAAAACAGATGTAATTTTTGTCTGCAGCAGTGAAACCCAACTGAACCTGGAAATTTTTACTTGTACATACAGTCCTTCCTATTAAGAACTTAAAGTCCATTCAAAAAGTAATTTGGGAAAGATGCGTCCATTGTCTAAGACCAACGTTTCATGGGAAACAAGGAACAAGGATTGATCAATCACAATGATTATTTTTTTCCATCACTATTTGTCTACACATACAATTTTCTGTATGAAGAACCTTTCTATAGCGATCATGCTATGTAAGTACTTTTACAAAGTAAAAGCTCAGTGTTAAAAAAAATGGTAGCAAAATAACAGGACCTTCCAAATAATACATCATTTTACCTGCATTAATTATATCCACATAGGATCTGTCCTCTCAAGCAAAATAATTCTACCATGAAATTCTACCAAACAACGCTTTTGTATTATGGACAATCTCTGTTCATAAAAAATCCTCTTAATTATCCTTGTGTATCACAACTTCTACAAATAATTTTCCAAAAACATGCATTTACTTAGTGACACCCACACACACCCAACCCCGAGAAATTCTACAGCCACCCCAATCCAACGCATGTGGTAGATGCTGGAAACAGGCCACTACAAGGAAGAAGGCATCAAAAAACTCCTTTGGTTCCTAAAGTAAGAATTCCCAGACAAGAGAAATGAGTAGTCACACTAAGAAAAAATATATAGTTATTGGAATCTCCTTTGTTAAGTGAACTTCACAAGTAAAGCAGTGTGGGAAAGTTTACAGTAAGATTGCAAGCGTCATTCCTAGCTAGTGAATAAACAAACCTGATAGGAAGAACTTGATGGTTTGGGTGAGGGAACTAAAAGTTATAGCTTTACTAAAAGTTAAAATATATTAATTGTGTCTAATTCATAGACATAAATTTGTCCCTTACACAGCATCATCAGATTCAGCAACTATTCAAACAAAAGATTTAAATTGTAATTCATAAAAAGTTATTTATAAATCCTTTAAATTCTTTAGTTTCTAGAAACTATAATTGCATGTCTAGCTAGTTCAAACTGTTTAAAATCTACTGTCTATTTAAACAAATATTAAAAACAAACCCATAATAAAACAGCTTGGAAATAGTGCATACAAACTCATACAAATGGATTTGAACCTTAGAAATGTAGAGTGTTTCTTGGTACAATGGATTTTCTTCAATAATTAGATTCCAGATGGTTTCTGTTTTTAACACATTTGATTACATTAGATAAAGTATTAAATATTATCTCATAGCTTACATTTGACGCCACTGGTATTTATATTACCCATCATGAATTTTGAAAACACAGTGAGGCAGATTATTTTTGTTTTGAAAGAATTTCACATTAAACTAGATTCTGATTTCTCACTTACTCAAAATAGTTTTCATATAGCATTCGTAAAGTGTTCCCTTTGAACTCTCTGCAATGAGCAATAGGTATTTTAGCTTTTCAGTTTCTTAGTCTGCTGTATTAAATGAAGACTTTGTTCTCTGCTGGCTAAACACATTTGAATAAATTTGGTTCCAGTGCATGTGCCAAGGAAGTTTAATTAGTTGAATAGTCCAGCAAGACCATAAACTCTCAAACTCTCCAAAATTAAGAGAGTTGATTTATTAAAGAACACAAACACACGGGTGTTTGGAACATGACTGTTTAATTCACAAGCTGCCCTGGCCAAGAGATGCTGAACCAGGTAACAGCACATCTACATATATGTTAATACATTCCATGAACACTTTAGAAGTATAGTATTCAACATGATTGAATTCATAGTCCTATATTCAGAGATATACAGGAATCTAAAGATACAGGAATTTACTCAGATGCAAAGAAGCACCTACATTGGGTCAGACACTAATCAGAGTCAAACATTACTGAAAGACCGAGGAGAGTTACAAATTTGCTTTTTAGTCCTTCTCACAAATTCTAATAGATTACTTCCAAACACAGGTCAGCTGAAATACTTTTGAGAAAAAGAGGTGGGGTTTTTTGGTCATTTTGTGTGTGTGTGTGTGTTTGTTTTTTTCATGTGATTACAGTGACAGTATTAACTCCTAATTAAAAACATTGCCAAAATAAAAACTCTAAGAAAAAGCAATTTCTCTAGACAATTGTCACTGTAGTGTAGCATAGTTTGAGTATGTTTTTTGCTCCATTTTAAAATTTTGCAGCTTCCCTAGAAGTATTATTAGATACTTGACAGGGACATGATCCGTTAATGCTTTGAAACCCCTGTATAAACTCTCACCCTACAATTAGCCTTATTTGTATGACCCACATTCTCATTTTCTACACATACTAACTGATGATCCTACTATCTATTACATTTTCAGGCCTATCATCTTTTACATTTTAATACCACTTACGTGATGTTTTTGAAGCAAGCAGAGTGATTTTTGAACCTGTCAGGAACTGAAAACCCAGAACATTTGCCTGGTCATCCTCCGATGGATCAGCAAAGTCTGAAAAAGAAAAGTAAATAGTTTTCTAAAATTCAGTTTTCACATAAACAAATTTTGAGCTGTATCCAGGACTACATCAACTTTGCTTTTCTTATATTTATGCAATCTCAGTGAGATTGCTTCCCCTTTTTTGAAGAGTAGAGAATATTAGGAGTAGCTTGGTATTCAGTCCCTCTGTTCACAGGTGGAAGCCAAGCCACATTCAGTTGTTATACGAAACTGCCTAAGCTTGGTAGACAAACGGTAGCTTTCTCAGAGGTTCAGGCTGTATCATCCAAAAAGAACTGTGAATGCTGTGTAGCCCAAAAAGACTGTCACCTATACTGGGCACAACACTGCATGTCTCCATCATTTCAGACATCTATGCAAAAATTATTATGATCATGTTTGAGCACCCTCAGTTTTAGCTTTCAGCACACAGCTCAACAAACATTCAACTCATTGGAATTATCTACTTAGGAAATAAATGCATGCCAAGCTTTCTTTCATGTTTAGACTGTACCTACTTAAAAGGCTTAATTTTGGATGACTGTATTTTAAAAACTACTCCAATACACCTCTCCCCCCTGACTTCCCCTAAAAATAAGGTAAAGCAGGAAGTAGACCAGATACAATTACTATTAAGGAGTACACCAAAAATCCAAAGTTTCTTCACAGATGATATCATAAACAGCATGCTTTATTTCCTTCCACCTTAAAAATACTGCTCTCAAGTTGTCAGCCCATACCACTCCCATCAGAAAACTGTTGTAGAACCTTAGTCCTCTGAAGTTCAGAACTTTAATCACTGCCAGATCGAACTTACTCACAAGCCCTTTATAAGCCCCGCTTGTTCATCACCAAACCCCCTTTTTTTTGCCTGTGTTATACTACGATAAATGAGTACTTTTCTTTTAATTCTCTTCTTCAAATCCCTAGGTAATCTTCATACCCTTTTTCTACGCTACAATTCTAAAATTGAGTTTTAATTCACCTTTAGTATCAGCAACCAGCAGTCAGTACTGTATGCCAGTACACAGTACTTTACTAGTTTCTGGCCTGGAATCATTTTGTCTAATACAGCCTAGGTTCTTAACTGTTTTTTTTTTGTTTGTTTTGTTTTTTACGATTGTGCCATGTTGTACCACAGAGTATTCCTGTAACTTCCACCTTCCCTATCACTTCCAAATTATGAACACATAATTACAGCAGATTTTTTTCGTAATGCTATACTTTACAATACTTAATTTCATTCATGTTTTTCTAGTACTACATGGCACCTAATTCCTTCTTTCTGCTACTTTAATACTCTTCTGAGCATGAAACATAATTCAGTTTTGCTTATCAGAAAATATTGCTAAAGCACCTGTCTTTTTGGTCCAAAATACTAATAAAATTATTTAATAGGATCAGATCAAGACTGATACATCAAGGACCTCACAGATCTTCCTCCAAAGCAATCATACCTTTTCATAAAACATTTACCACTTTTACTCTACTCTGTTTCCTGTATTCACATTTCACACCCATTGACCACCCTCCCCAGCCCATAAAATGAAAGCCCACGTTCTTCCCATTACAACACTGATATTGTAATACCCACTGTGTAAAAATAAATCTACAATTTTACCAGAGACAGATATATTAGATCAGGTGAATTATCTTACTTGAAATGTTTTCTATCATTTCTCTTAAGCCATACTTTTTAAACATCCTCATATTGTTAATTATGTTAATGATTATTGTTAATAATGTTAATACTGTTAATAATGCTTCGTTAATTATTTAGTTATTCTTCCTGTCTGAGATCCTAACAAATCTCCTATTGTAGAAATTTTTTAAAACTTACCTGGAAAAATGGTGAGAAAACTGATGGGAGGTTTATTGGTATCAATAGTTATCTTGTGATTTGCTGATTTTGAAGGTTGAGCTGGAAAGCAGATTAATTGCAAAGGCAGCTTAAATTTACACTGGGCAACTTTTGGTATTCCTAAAATGAAAGAACACAAAGAATCATCTTTCCTATCTGTCTTTCCTATCTATCTGAATACAAGATACTTTACACTGCTGTCCTGAAAGACATATAACATGGCATATATTATGCAGTTAAAGAATAGCCTAAAACCAAAGCCATGTAATCTTTTAACTTTCCACCTCAAATACCTTTAAATTTGAATACTTTCAATTACCTTTTCCAGTGAACATTTTCAAGTAAATGGGAAAGCAAACATTATTAGCCAAATCTTCTGCATACCTGTGTTCACACCAATTAACATGCAATAAAGATTGGCAACATTTTTTTAACCCTCTAGACAAAGAACTCTATTTTACATAGAGGAAAGCTCCATGATTGCTCCTGATACTTTGAACACAAGGTATCAAATGTGTTGAAATATGTTTTTCATCAGGAACACTACCAAAACTACTATCAGGATACTCACTTGTGATCATTTTGATAATAATACACTTAAAGCTGACATTACACAAACATTGCTAAGTAGCAGTAGCCACTCATATAATTGAATCCCAACAGCATGTTAAGGGGAATCACAACCCCAGTTAACAGCCTTCATGGCAAAAATGTGAAATCGAAAAATTGCTGAACAGTACCTCTCTTTCAAATGAGGCCCAACTAAAGAAGAATAGATCTAGTTATCTGGTTTTAATGAATAATGCTCCTAAAGAATTGGGTAGGTTGTATTTGCTATATAATATATATATATATATATTATAATAATATTATATATTATATATATTATAATATATATATAATATATATAATACTTAGTTATTATCCAGAGGTATATTAAATTTTATCTTTTGATTCACCACACAATAACATAATGTATGTAATTTATCAGAACAGTGCAAGAGAAAAGAGAAAGTCTTAACACTAACAAAAACACATTAATCAGAATATTTCTAATTTGCAAAAATATAAGCATTATTTAAAATGGTTGGCGTGTCAGAAATTGCACAGTATGTTCTATGTGAAAGATGGAAACGCTAGGGGCTATGAAATATGGAATGCTTGCAATTCTGAGCAGCCAGTTTGTATGGTTTTGTGTTTTTTTGTTTTTTTTTTCTTTGTTTATGTGAGGGGGATTTTTTGATAAAGCAGCTAACAAATGTTTTCTTCAGTAACAGACATCATTAGAGGAACCAAAACTCACCTTACTGAGGATAGCATTAAGGTCATAGCAGCAATCAGTCATTCTTTTCCCCCAGCAAACATGAAATTCAAACACTAACTCCAACACTCACTCCAATAGAATTTGAAATACATTTTTGAGAGTGAATAAAGTAATTTAGTGCCATGGATCATACAAAGGCAGAAAAGTCATGAAACAGACAGCTATGCAAATGTAGTCAGTCATGTAAGCTAACAAGTTTAGTATAAAAACAACGCTCAGCCATTCATAGTCATCTAAAACCTTTTTGCTAACATTGTTTGTTGGCTTGCTGCTTCACAGATCTCTTGCAAAGAAAAATTATTTCAAAGACTTGTCTTAGGTTGGAGAGGGGTTGTTACTAGAAGTCTCAGATTCATCTTTGTAGTTGTCAATTCATTATTTCTTTTGGCTGTCTAATAATACCACCAAGTAGCTATTCTGCACCAGCTTAAAAAAAAAAAAAAAAAGTGTAAAGACAGCAGAAAACTCAAAACAGAGAATATATATGGGTTCCAAAGAAAGTTCCTTAAAAAATACTTGACAGTAAATCCGTGACCTTTCAGAATGATTCATTCAAACATATCTTCATAGTCTGATGGAAAAAATAATTAAAATATTTTACTGATGACAATATAATACAAACATCTTAGAGACTGTTGTCAATAGGAAAATATTAGTAACAAAACTAGCCCAAAAGATTTTGAAATATTTTTATTTTTAAAACAAGATTAAGTTCATCTCATTTCAAAGCAACTTTCCTAGACAACCTGTTCTAAATCTGCCTCATCATAAACAAAGTTTTTTCTTTATTTCAGAGAAAATGTGAATCAAAATTAAATCAAATAATATCTGGCTATGGAGATTTCTAGTTGATGAGTCCAGAACAACTGTATACCTAAGAAAACTAAAACAAAAAGCTCCACCAAAAGTTACCACTGCAGTGAAAATATTGGGATTCCCAATATTCTTATTGGGATTCCCAGTATTCTTATTGGGAAATACTTTTCTAATGTTCTGTTAGGTCTGCTAGAGTAATTTTAAATGGTAGTATGGAAGCCCAAAACAGTAACAAAGTGTGGGAGCCAGAACTTCCTCAATCCTTTGGTGTTTTGGTCTAGTTATAGATCTTATTTCATCTAGTTGTGATACACTTGATACAGTTTCATGACAGAGTTTCTGCACTGTAGTAATGAAGAAAATGTGAAAAAACTCTTCAGATTCTCTTTGCCACATATAGAAATAAAAAAATGCTAATATGAAATGCAACACAAATTTTCTAACAGGTTACCTCATAATAATTGCATTATTTGAAGACAGACATACTATGCACTTACCCTACAAAAGTAACAAAACACACACACTGTTGTTACAATTTCACTTCTAAATCACTAATGATCGGCCCCAGGGCAGACGCATTCTGCAACAGAGCATGGGATCAAGGTGGGCAGAGCTTTTTTTCCAGCATGGAAGCCACCTGAGGCAGCTGCCAGCACCCATCAGACTTCACAACAGAGGCTGACCAGACCAGGAGGAGCCAGCAGTACCTGCTCCCCAGCCGTACAGAGGCAGCCCCTAGGGACTGCAGCAACCAGGATGGGGGAACAGGGCATGGGGCTGCAGTATGTGCTGGCAGTATGGGCTCGGACAGCACAGAGCATCCCTCCTCACTCAGGAGAACAGCTCATCTACTGGCTGTCCACCTATAGCTAAACTGCCATGGTCTGCACTAGGCAGAAAGCTCTTTCTAGAAAGTCTGGGGTGACCCAGACTGAGTGCTTCTCAAAAATGCAGCAGTTCAGGTTTCTGGATGCAGGGAATGCCTGAGCCTGTTGCTACCATCTGAGCATGTCAGAGGCACCATGTGTGTGAGATGTGAGCAGGTGGATGATCTGGTCAGCCTGCTGGCAGAGCTCAAAGGAGGAGCTATGGAGGTTAAGGGCTATCAGGGAGTGTGAGCAGGAGACAGACTGGTGGAACAACTCCCTGTGAGGCCTGAAAGAAAGGCATTGGGGTGAGACACCCCAAACAGAGGTGGACCCCCTGCCCTGTCACTGTCGAGCAGAGGGAGGGGAGCTAGGAGATGAGGAGGAATGGAAACAAGCCCCTGCTTGGCATCACAGACAACCCCCCTCACTACTGGCCTCGCCTTCTCAGGTGCCTTTTTGAGGCCTTGGAGCTTGAGAGACTGGTGGGTGAGGGTGTGGTCGAAAGTCCACCCAGGAGGTTGCCTAGGGCAAGGAAGTCGACTCCACGCCTCGAGACTGCCTCCACAAAGAAAGAAAGAAGGGTAATCATTGTAGGCAACTCCCTTCTCAGGGCAACAGAGGGCCCTATATGTTGGCCTGACCCAACCCGTAGGGAGGTCTGCTGCCTCCCTCATGCCTGGGTCAGGGACATTGCCAGAAACCTTCCCAGTCTGGTTCATACTTCTGACTACTGTTCTCTATTGATAGTCCAGACTGGCAGTGACGCAATTGCTGAGAGAAGCCTGAAGGCTATCAAATGGGACTTCAGGGGACAGGGGTGCTTAGTAGATGGAGCAGAAGTACAGGTGGTGGTTTCCTCCATCCCTACAGTGGCAGGGAGGGGTGTAGAGAGGAGCTGGAAAGCTCACCTGATAAACACGTGGCTCAGAAGCTGGTGCCAACACAGAAATTTGTTGTTGTTTTTTTTGTTTGTTTGTTTGTTTGTTTTTTATCACAGGGCACTTTACTCAGCACCTGGCCTGTTAGCTGCAGATGGGTTCCACGTATCTCTAAGGGAAAAATGGATCCTAGCTCAGGAGCTGGCAGGGTTCGTTGAGAGGGCTTTAAACTAGCTAAAAAGGGGGACGGGGATGAAATGAGGCTTGTTAAAGGTGAGCCTGGGGGAACAATGCCAGGACCACAGGAGACAGCAATGGCCCAGCTGAAGTGCATCTACACTAATTCACGCAGCATGGGCAACAAGCAGGAGGAGCTGGAAGCCATCATGCAGCAGGCAAGCTATGACTTGGTTGCCATCACAGAAACGTAGTGGGACCACTCCCATAACTGGAGTGCTGCAATGAATGGCTATAGGCTCTTCAGAAGGGACAGGCAGCACAGAAGGGGTGGTGGAGTGGCTCTCTATATTAGAGAGTGTTTTGATGTTGTCGAACTTGAGGCTGGGAATGATAAGGTTGAGTCGCTATGGGTTAGGATCAGTAGGAAGGCCAACAAGGCAAGCATCCTGATGGGGGTCTGTTATAGACCACCAAGCCAGGATGAGGAGATGGATGATGTGTTCTATGAGCAGCTGGCAGAAGTTGCACAATCTCCAGCGTTTGTTCTCATGGGGGACTTCAACTTCCTAGATATTTGCTGGAAATACAACACAAGCTTAGAGGAAGCAGTCTAGGAGGTTCCTGGAGATTGTGGAAGATAGTTTCCTGATGCAGCTGGACAGTGAGCCTACCAGGTGATGTGTCTTGCTAGACCTTCTGTTCACTAACAAAGAAGGACTGGTGGGAGATGTGGTGGTTGGGAGCTGTCTTCGGCAGAGTGACCATGAAATGGTAGAGTTCTCTGTTTTTGGCAAAGTCGGGAGGGGGACCAGTAAAACTGCTGTCTTAGTCTTCCGGAGGGCAGACTTTGAACTGTTCAGGACACTGATTGGCAGAGTCCCTTGGGAGGCGGTTCTGAAGGACAGAGGAGCCCAGGAAGGCTGGGCGCTCTTCAGGAAGGAAATTTCAGGAAGGAAAGGCTCAGGAGTGGTCCGTCCCCACGAGCCCAAAGACAAGCCGGTGCAGAAGACCAGCCTGGCTGAACAGAGAACTGTGGCTAGAGCGCAGGAAGAAAAAGAGGGTTTATGACCTTTGGAAAACAGGGCGGGCCACTCAGGAGGAATATAAGGATGTTGTAAGGATGTGCAGGGACAAAATTAGAAAGGCCAAAGCTCATCTGGAGCTCAATCTGGCTACTGCTGTTAAAGACAACAAAAAATGTTTTTATAAACACACAAACACAAAAAGGACTAAGGAGAATCTCCATGCTTTACTGGATGCTGGGGAAAACTTAGTTACGAGAGATGAAGAAAAGGCTGAGGTGCTTCGTGCCTTCTTTGCCTCTGTCTTTAGCAGCAAGACCAGTTGTTCTCTGGGTACCCTGAGCTGGTGGAAGGGTATGGGGAGCAGGATGTGGCCCCCACAATCCACGAGGAAATGGTTGGCGACCTGCTACAGCACTTAGATGTAGGCAAATTGATGGGGCCGGATGGGATCCAACCGAGGGTACTGAGAGAACTGGCAGAAGAGCTGGCCAAGCTGCTTTCCATCATTTATCAGCAGTCCTGGCTATCAGGGGAGGTCCCACTTGACTGGCGGATAGCAAACGTGACGCCCATCTACAAGAAGGGCCGGAGGGTAGACCCGGGGAACTACAGGCCTGTTAGTTTAAAATCAGTGCCAGGGAAGCTCATGAAGCAGATTATCTTGAGTGTCATCACACAGCACTTGCAGGGCAAGCAGGCGATCAGGCCCAGTCAGCATGGGTTTATGAAGGGCAGGTCCTGCTTGACGAAACCGATCTCCTTCTATGACAAGGTAACATGCTTAGTGGATGAGGGAAAGGCTGTGGATATGGTCTACCTTGACTTCAGTAAGGCTTTTGACACCGTTTCCCACAGCATTCTCCTCAAGAAAATGGCTGCTCGTGGCTTTGACGGGTGTTTGCTTTGTTGGGTTAAAAACTGGCTGGATAGCCAGGCCCAAAGAGTCATAATGAATGGAGTCAAATCCAGTTGGAGGCTGGTCACTAGTGGAGTCCCCCAGGGCTCAGAATTAGGGCCAGTTCTCTTTAATATCTTTATCAATGATCTGGATGAGGGGATTGAGTGCAACCTCAGTACGTTTGCAGATGACACCAAGTTAGGTGCGTGTGTTGTTCTGCTCAAGGGTAGGAAGGCTCTGCAGGAGGACATGGATAGGCCTGACTGATGGGCTGAGGCCAACAGTATGAAGTTCAACAAAGCCAAGTGCCAGGTCCTGCACCTGGGGCACAACAACCCCAAACAGAGCTACAGGCTGGGAGATGAGTGATTGGAAAGCTGCCTGTCAGAGAAGGACCTGGGAGTATCGGTTGACAGTCGGCTGAATATGAGCCAGCAGTGTGCTCAGGCAGCCAAGAAGGCCAACAGCATCCTGCCTTGTATAAGAAACAGCAGAACTAGGGAAGTGATTGTCCCCCCGTACTTGGCTCTGGTGAGGCCGCACCTCGAGTACTGTGTTCAGTTTTGGGCCCCTCACTACAAGAAGGACATGGAGGTGCTCGGGCGAGTCCAGAGAAGGGCTACAAAGCCAGTGAAGGGTCTGGAGAACTAGTCTTACGAGGAATGGCTGAGGAAGCAGGGGTTGTTCCGCCTGGAGAAGAGGAGGCTCAGGGGCAACCTTATCGCACTCTGCAGGTACCTTAAAGGAAGCTGTAGCAAGGTGGGGACTGGTCTATTCTCCCACATGCCAGGTGATAGGATGAGGGGGAATGGGCTAAAGTTGCACCAGGGGAGGTTTAGGTTGGATATTAGGAAGAACTTCTTTATTGAAAGGTTTGTTAGTCACTGGAATAGGCTGCCCAGGGAAGTGATTGAGTCACCATCCCTGGAGGTCTTTAAAAGACATTTAGATGTAGAGCTTAGGGATATGGTTTAGTGGAGGACTTGTTAGTGCTAGGTCACAGGTTGGACTACGTAAAATTGGAGGTCTCTTCCAACCTAGATGATTCTGTGATTTATTCATCTTAATCATGTCAATTACAACATCTGATGCACATAAAAAAGCATTCAAGTTAGCATCTTTAATTTAGGATAGGAAAAATTTAGAGAATTCAAACCTTTTCTGCTACTGATGATATGAATTTATCTGGTTTAGTGCACCTTAGAGTAACCCAAACCAAATTTTGCCAGGGAGAATTCGCTGTGTGCCACATTACTCTCTTAAGCATCAACAGGTTTCAGTTTTGTGTACAAACTTCTTAAAACAGAAAATCCAAATCCTCAGTTTTAGAATGTCAACTTTTCCAATTATATACATGAATTTACATCTTTAATTTATTATTGTTATAGTATTTTTTAATCTTTGTAGAGGTTAGAAACCTGCTGCAGGGAAATAAATATTCTTGCCAAGAGCAGTATTTTGCTGAGATGATTCAAGCACCTATTTCCTGTACAGCATCTCAAGAACCCCTGAAATACGCAGAAACCAGAAGAGAAAGGGAACTATTAACAAGTGTTATCTGCTTTTTCACTTCTCTTAGTATGCTCATAAGAGCATAAATATTGAAAGACGGTACTCAAGTATACATACATCTAAAATGTAGTTCTGTTCAGGTGGGAACTGCACACTTAAGAAATCCTTTCAGTTTATCTCTAAATCCAGAACAAGCAATTTTATTTCCCCCCACATGTACATGAATTTGTATTTAATACATATTTCTTTAAGTTAGCTAAATATCTCTTACAGATACTGTATCTTTCCAACACACGTACACAACTACATTGCAAAACAATCTTTCCCTCGTTTTAGCTTATTTAGCTACCTTTCCAGGCCTGTTTTGTCATTTAATTGTACCTTTTGTAAATAACACATCTGCCACTGGCAAAGTTTGGCACAGGTATTGTTCTCAGTTGTAAAGCTGCCTTCTAGCCTTGAATAAGATGTTTCCAAAATAAATCTGAATGAATAGATGTGAGTGACATCATTCTTGAGCTACTCTGTCGAAACAGCATAACATTAGCTATAAATCCTTAACAGATGTTTCAGTTGCCATTAGTTAATTAGTTGTGTGTCACTTAATTTAGCCACCTGATGAGTTCTTACAGAAACTTGGAAAAATAACCAGAAATGTGTTAGTGAATGAGCATAAAACTGTTTTCCATTTCTAATCTCAATGGTCAAGGCACTTAATAAATTGTAAGAATTCTATGGTACATATATTGAAGTGTGACATGCTTCAGCAAATGTCCTTACTACTTTCCTACTTTCCCCATGGATTTTATTTTTCTTATTTCTAAGCCTCATTTACTTTCAAATTTCTCAAATATTCATGCCTTCATAGCACCATCTAACCTGGGAAAGTAGAAAAGTGTATAGAAATAATAGATAAAGTAATAGCTCACTTCCAAATACGCTTTTATTCAGTATATACTCTCGCTCACGAGATCATTCATATCTGCATTTTTTTTTCCATTCACTCACCTTCAGGATTGAGCTCTGCAGTATAACCAGCAATGGCACAAAAGGAAAAAAAAAAAGAAGAAAACATAAGATGCTACTCAAATAGGAGAAAAAGGAAAATGTAGTAACAGGTTTTAAAAAACTTAAGCCATGTTTGTTAAGTAGACAATACATAAAAACGTAATACTAGCCAAAAAACAGGCATAAGACCACATTCATCAATAGCACAATCCTATCCAACTGAGTGACTCATTAACCTTCTGCAGTATGAATCCCACCGAGATAAACTGAAGACTGATTTGGCCACAAACATGGTATCTTAAAAACAAAAGAGGAAAAGGTCTCTATTCAGATAAAATTAAGTCAGAAAGGCAGTTAATTTTGGTGTGCTAGGACATTACTTAAGGATTTAATTGCCTTGTACAAGCAGCATAAGCACTGGTATCAGTATGTAATTGAACAGAATTATCCCAGCTTAATAATTTTAATGAATTCCAAAATTTAGTAAGATATTAACATTTATGCTCTTCTATTTAGAAGTCTTGTAAATTAAAAAATATATATATTTAATAGAAAGTTTCTTCTACACTTTACAGTTTTTGGTAGATGTCATCTTCTGGGAATTTTTTAATTGTATATATAATTGTATATATACAAACATATTCAAGATACAAGATTTCTTTGCTTTCCTAACCTTGCAAAATTCAACCTAATAATTAAAAATATAAGTTTAATATCACCTGAATGAAGTGCTAGCTCACTCCATATCACCCTTCCCTTTGTGCTGGCACAGCTCTCTGTGTTTGCACAATGAACCAAATCAAGAAATCTGGCTAAGAAATAACTGTTGATTGTGTGAGCACAACAGGGAAGGAGGAGCAGGCACAAAGCCAAGCAGTGAGAAGTGAAGAATGAACAGATTGCTTAAACTGGTTTATGCTGCATTTAACTTAACATGGAAGCCCTGTCTAAGTACAGTTTCTCATGTAGCTTGATGCATATTTCCAAGGCTGTGTGTAGAAAACTAAGTGAATTAGTCTTCAGTTATGGATAGCAGGGTAAATTTACATATTCTATCGGTAGTGTCATTAGGGGTCTATAAAATAGAATGACTTAATTTCTATTCTTTTGGATCAGTTTATTTGTTTAGAATGAATACATTCAGATGTTAAGGGGAAGTGAGGAATAATCACTCCCAAAGCTTATTCAAGTCCTCCTCCTCTGTATGGAGACAGCTATTGTCACATTTGTTGGCAGCCCCAGAAGGCTGAATAGTCATAAAGATGTAATTAACTTCTCGCTCCAAGAGGTGGTTCCTTAAAGAGCAGAACAGAAGCAAAATGATTGGGCAGGGTGGGAAAGCTGGTACAGCTGCTTCCCAAGCTACAAGCATATGATTTTACCTCTCTAAAACTGATTATATAATTTGATGATGCTACATAAAATATTAACTAAAACAAGTAAAGACTAGATTCTGATATACATTATTACTTATTCAATTACTAACTGCCTTCTTTTTTTTTTTTTTCTTTTTTTTCTTTTTTTTCAAAAGAAAGCTGACAAGAAACATGCAAAGAAATACCTTAAAAAAGGTAAATTAATTTGAAATCTTCAGTGGCTCACCTGTTGGTGTACTCCATGAAACCACACAATTTCCTTCTAGTTCTGATGGAGGACAATTCCCTTTCAAAAAGACAGACAGGACCACGGTTTCAGATGAGTCTGGTTCTACAAATAACACAAAATTAAATCCAGTGATAAGAGCATCCAAATGGAAAAAAATAAAATAAAATAAAATAAAATAAAATAAAATAAAATAAAATAAAATAAAATAAAATAAAAAATAAAATAAAAATCCTGTACTTCAGGAAATATTCTGTGAAATTAGGATAGTGATTTCCATTCATTCAGCTTTATCAAATCCCTGAACATGCTTATCTGGGGGAAGTGGAAGCTTTTTTTTTGAAATATGTAATTAGAAAATGACAAATTACTCTCTCTGAGTGGAAACTAGCATAAGGCATATCCAGTGAAACAACACAGCACACCTAACACAAAAAATCTCAAAAACAAATGTAATTTTATATGGCATTTGTAATATTCCACAAAATCATCAGCCCTTTGATTCTTTCACCTGTTGAGGAAACACAAGAACTGTCCTTTCAGATCAGAGCAGCAGTCAGTAAAGCTCTGTTTCAATAAGGTCCAGTACTGAGCATTTCAGAGCGTAAGTGGTCTACAATTCCAACTGAGGCAGTAGGACACACTTCTCTGCTTCTCAGAAAACATTTACAACTTTCAAGGCGATCCTACCTGTGACCTTATTGGAAGAAGGCTATAATCATTCCACAGCTAATACTAAGTTGGGAACATTCTCTAAACTGTTTTCCTGTCCCTCCTTTTAGAACACCAGTGCCATTCTACATAAACAGAACTGCCACCAAAACAAAATGCCCCAGTGAAAGCACCAAACAATATCTGATTTTCTTTCTCCATCATGAAACTCTCACCCTGTCTCTTCTCACCTGCCACGTGTCACACTGTAACCAAGGGAGCAACTCCATTCCAATATACTTTTTTTTTTTTTTGTCTTCTTCCACAAATGGAAAATAAAAGCTGCAGAGTGTACATAGGGCACATTTGTAACTACTTGTACTCCAGTACCTGCAACTATGCACTTGATGGAGGCTTGATTATATCTCTCAAACATCTTCAGAAAAAGTAATACGGTAAAATAGCTGTAACAGTACTATAAAAATTTACCTAAATCATTAAAGATGAACTGGTCACAGGTCACTGCTAATGGCGCTTGTACACATACTGACAGGTTTGGTTTCTGCGCAGTCACCCTGCTTTGTACTGTTACCTAAAGAAATTGACATACAGAAGTACTTAAATAAAGGAACAAGCTTATGTCTGTATAGCAAACAACTAGAAAAAAAAAGCAAAAACAAAAATCTGCAAAGAACATTCAGCAACAATGTTTAAGAACTTCAAATTTCAACTGCAAAAATAATATTTTCCTTTTACAATTCTTATTTACCTACAATGGTATGAAGTAACAATTTAAAATGCAACAACAAAAAAAAAAAAAGGTGACTTCTCACATTCTTTGTAACCTTAAGCAAAGGCAACCTAATGCTAAACTGCTAGTTAACATATTAAAATATTTTCCAAACATCATGTGCATTTATTTTAATGTGATAAAAATAAAAGCATTGCCTTTTTTAGATAACTAAAGCAAAATAAATGAATTAATTAATGAGAACAAAACTAACCTAAGTTATTTCCTCTAACTACAAAGAACAATTCATGGTCTTCTGAATAACTTTAGAATTAAGTTCTATTAAATTTTTTTACAGAAACGAATTCTAAAACTCCATATACAGGATACCCAGCACAACTAAATCTCTAGATTAGAAGATCTGACCAAACTATAAAGCTGGAGCAGCTGCTTCTATTGCAGAAAGAACAAGCTACAAAAACAATGGTTATCAAAAGAATGTCCTTAACTCAGGTCTAAAAAGAAAGTACTGTGGTGACCTACATCTGAACATGGTCCTACACTTGGGGCACAACAACCCCATGCAACACCACAGTCTGGGGTAAGAGTGGCTGGAAAGTTGTCCAGTGGAATGGGACCTGGGGACATTGGTTGATAGGCAGTTTAATATGAGCCAGCAGTGTGGCCAGGAAGGCCAACAGCATCCTGGCTTGTATCAGAAATAGCGTGGCCAGCAGGACCAGAGAAGTGATTGTACCTCTCTACTCAGCTCTGGTGAGGCCGCACCTCAAGAGTTGTGCTCAGTTTTGGGTCCCTCAGTACAAGAAGGACACGTAGGTGCTTGAGAGTATCCAGAGAAGGGCAACAAAGCTGGTGAAGGGTCTTATGAGGAGCAGCTGAGGGAGCTGGGACTGTTTAGCCTAGAGAAAAGGAGTCTCAGAGGAGACCTTATTGCTCTCTACAACTACCTCAAAGGAGGCTGTAGTGATAGGGATAGGTCTCTTCTCCCAAGCACCAAGTGACAGGACAAGAGTAAATGGCCTCCACTTGTGCCAGGGGAGGTTAACATTGGATATTAGGAAAAAATTGTTCACTGAAGGGTTTGTGAAGCATTGGAATAGAATGCCCAGGGAAGCACTTGAGTCACCACCCCTGTAGGCATTCAAAAATAAGTAGATGTGGTGCTTATGGACATGGTTTAATGGTAGACTTCGCAGTTCTAGGTTAATGGTTGGACTTGGTGACCATTGAGGTCTTTCCCAGCCTAAATGATTCTATGGTCTGTATGCACATGGATGCTATCTGCCATTATCATCTGTTTTGTATTGCTGGTCTACCAAGTAGCTCACTACGGACAGGTAAAATTATTTTAGGAAAATACTACCTGTTATAAAATGATTGAAGTGTGAGGAAGTCAGACTACTTTAAATGAATTAAGAGCAACATTTACTTCACAGGAAGGATCACATCTAGCTCTGTACACACATCAGGTAAAGAGCCTCATTCTCTGAAGCCAGAATTTCCATAAAAGAAACAGTGAAGAAGAAATCGATACACTTACACTTATTATGCTAATTAAGTCAGGTAGAAACATACAGATATGAGAATATACACCTCAGAAAATTTATAGTCAAGACAGTGACATTTGAAGTCACTGCCAACTTTATTCAGAGCATTTCTTCAAAACCAAAACAATGTTTTTCATAAATTGCTTTTGGAGACGATCTGCTCCATGCCCTAGCCCCAAGAGAAGGGCACACAATTCTAAAAAGTCATTTTTGCCCTCAGCTTTGAACTGTTTCAGGTCCAATATAATTCAATTAATGGAGCTATGTAAACCCACTTGTATTATCTTTAAGCCAACCAGCTGGGCACTGACAGATTTGCTGACTGCAACCACAAAAAAAAAAAAAAAAAAAAAAAAAAAAAAAAAAAATCAGTGCAAACCAAATATCTATTTATCATCTTTCTAAAGCAGCTACTATACCCAAATTGGTCACTTCAGATCTAATTTAGACAACATCTACACATTTTCCAGTGGGAATACCAACTGCATAATTTATCAGGTTACTTTACAAAGTCAAATCTTCAACAGTCTCTTTAAGGTATGAAAGGCTGTAAACCACTTAGAGCTGCCAACATCCTGCATGAATGCATTCCTGCCTGAAGCCCAATCCTCCAAACCATGTGAGTCAAGGATGTTTTTAAGCATCTTCTGCACTCAGTTGCAGTTGTAGACAACTTGCTTGGTTATGTTTGGCTTTCTGCTGTATGTAAGCCTGAGCCTGAAATGAGATCCCTCTCATTTCCTCTTCTACTGTAACTTTTGATGAGAGACTAGTTTTATTAAAACTTTTCTGACAGGCCTCTGGTTTGTACAAAATTATTAAATATATATATAAATATATATACATTAAAATGTCACAAGTGTTGAAAATTTTTTAATGCATGATGCATTGCCTGAAGATTTTTGTGGGTACAATGACCTCTATTACAATGGCCAAACAACATTCATTAGTAGCAATATCTACTTTGCAGAAAAGTTGCAAGTTATACATATAAACTTTTGCAGTTATATCAAGAAAATATTTAATTTTTATTTGGATTTTTATAAAATTTTAAGTTGTCCTTAACTTGTCCTAATTCAGTGTTCCAGTTCAAATTAGCCCAACAGGCATCATAACATGCACACCTTACATGCGATTATTTCTTACTTGAATAAAAACAACAATTATAACTTTTCAAAAATTAAATAAATTAATCCATTAACTATTATGGGTTTTCCATCAAGTTCTATTAATTTTAATGGAGACATATATGAAGATCAGTTAAATTAACTTATCACAGGAAAAAAAAGCTGGAAATAATTGCATGAATGAAAACTAGATTTACTATTTTTGTTTCGTAAAAATGCATAAAATATATAAACAAGTAAACAGGAGGGGAAAGCAAAGTCTTCCCATTAAAAAGCTTATCAAATGTTTAAACAAATGCATACATATTTTAAATGTTTCTCATTTGCCTTACAGTAAAGAGCAGATGAGAATGATGGGAGTTACTCATGTTCCTGATACTGAAATCATTGCCTCTCTCCAAAACTGGAATTTGGTAGTTGTATATATAACACTTTCCTCTGTAATAGGTCACTTATAAATTGGCGCCAATGTGAACTAAAAGCTGATAAATTCATACTACTTAAGGTACTCTTACATTCACAAACAGCCTGTTCAACAGCCCAGTGCAGTCCAGCTGAACTTTGAGTTTTCATAGAAAATCTGTCACAGACTTTATCAGGACTAGGATTTTATCCTGCCTTTTTTTTTTTTTTTTTTTTTAATAATTTTAAAGTGTAGAGAAAGATGCTGAGCTAAATACAACTAAGTCACAGTAATGTAAGGGAATTCATTTCAATTAATAGTCCAGTCAGGCTCTGAATTCTTCACTGAAGACAGAGGCAGAATTTGCAAGGTTCTCAGAAACAAGGCCCTGATTTTGTTCCACCTCTACTCCTACAAAAGCCTCTCAAATTCAAAATATACATATATATATATATAAAATGCAATACTGAGGAGAAACTACACTTGCACACATGTATGTGCACACTCACATTTATACTTTCTTTAGAACCAGAGGTAACAGTCCTCAGGGAGAGCTACAATTGTATCAATTTTCAAATTAGGTTTCCCTGTTTTTTTTTTTTTTTTGTACTAACAAAAACTGTGAAATTGTTTTTACAAGAGAAAGTCTATTTTTGCTTATTGACAACTGAAAAGGCAGCTAAAGATCACTTTCAAATTTTGAATAAATATTTATTATCTTTGAAAAGTGTTGGGAAAATATTCTTAAACTTCAAGAACTTCCCTCCACCCTAATATTTTTTTTGTTTGTTTCTTGATAAACATCACAGAAATAAAGATTCCAACCACTTCAACAGAAAGCATGCAAGATAAACACCTGTTATATGAAGGAAAAAAAGTATATAACAGCATTTCAAATTCTACTCATTTTCATAATCTAAGTGAAATACACAGAAAATATTACAGGTTTTCTAACATTTGCCATCACTGTTTGCTATGGTTTGAGTAAGGCACAGTACCTTTACTGTTACTGATGGTACTACCTCTGCTTTTACCTCACTGTCAATGGCTTTCTGTGAAGAAAAAGATGAAAACAGAGTAAATTCAATATTACACATGAATGAATGAACACAATGAATGTAATATTACTCTCCTACCATCAATTTGGTAAATAGGGAATTAACTGTAAAGGACTTATCATTCTGATGACAGATTAAAATACACAAAATACATTTCTGAGCTGAAAATGTAAAGCCTCTGTTTGAAATTGCCTGCAAAAAGGATAGCAAAAGGTCATGAATGTTGTGTATATAAGGAACTAATACACTTTGATGTATATATGAATATTTGAAACTGTTTTGCTTGGCATACTTCTTCCTACTGTATATTTATTTCAATTTTAGAAACTCCTCCTGTTACTCAGTAGGGAAAGGTTACCTCCAATCTGCCAATGTGTTATATATACATCCTAGCACGTACTACAAAGTCATTGCACACAATCTTCTAATGAGAAATATATTTTGAACTTCAAACGAATATTATGACAGGCATTTTGTTATTCCCACTTACATCTATTTCAAGATGCAATTCTACATGAAAAATTCATCTTGGCGCTACAGCCTGTTTTAATATCTTGTTATATGCTCAGATTTCATTTTGCATCAGGGTTGTCACAACAGTTTAAGTAGTGTTCCAATATGTTTGAACTAGTTTGTTTTAAAGGAATACTTCACTACTGCTGTAATACTAAATTCCTCACATGAATGTATACCTTCTCATTATAAGAGTAAATTTAAAACAATCCACTGTGCTCCATCCACACTCTTTTTCATCCTAGCATGCCACTATAAAGTTCACATATGCAAAGCTCCTAAGAAGTCAGGAGGTTGGTAGGCTCTCTCTAGAAGTAGGACTTTCATTCAGCTGCTGTATACCTTTTCACAATATAAAAACATAGGGTCTTTCATACTGGATTAGATAATTGGCTTGTCAATCATGTCAATCCTTGTCAGGATGACCCTGAAGAAATAACATGAGTGCAAAGAGACTGATTCTTGCCTTGGTCTACTATATTCAGCTTTCAGAAATCATCTGGGACTTCCTGAATCAGAGGCTCTACTTAGGAGGTGGTGTCAAATAACCATAATGGTCCTCCATTTGATTATCTAATCCATTCTAATATATCTTTATAGTCTTTGCTCCTACCACATATCACAATTTAAATCTTTTCAAATGAGCAGAAGTAGTATTCACAAACCTGTAGAAGCCCTAAAATTATTCTCACATTTGCTTTATTGATCCTAATTCATTAAGTGTCTTACTATACATTTCCTTCCTAGATAGATACTGAAGAAACATCTAGGAAATTCTACCTCTCAGGAAACTAAAATATATGGTTTGCCTTGGGCAATAGAGATTCAAGGCCATGATTTATTTGGTATATTGAGTTACTTATAACCAAAGCAGACCATCTGCAAGTGGAAGATTGACCAAATGACTACAAGATTAGAGCATTCTACAGGTCTAGCAATTTTAAGTGATGTGAGCAAATTATTGCAGTTAGCCAAGATCATGTCACTGAACTTTTTTTAACATCAACTAGTCTTTTCTGTAGGCAAGTGCCAAGCCATATTATAAAAAGGTCTCTTCATCAACTAGTATCAGCAGCAGCAGTAATAAAAATAGACTCTAAATAAAGTTATCAAATAGATGTATAAAAGTATTTAAAAGCAGTTTTATGTATTTTTAAAATGTTAGTCATGAAAAATCAGTTTTGTAGAAATCAGTGGTTAGATATGGCTAATTACAGATGTTATGTTGCAATGACCATGTTTCTGAAAGTCTCACATGAAAAACCTTTAAGCAAGATCACCTAAACTTTAATTTTAACTGTTTTTCATAAGTTACATATGCAAATAAGAGCAAGAAAATTCTATATAGGCCGCTATGCCAGATAATATTGAATGATACCTTGCTGAAGATTAATCTTTACAATGCAGCATTGAGTACATTCTATCTTTAGAAGATCCACAGGATGACACTCCTGTTTCCCCCCACATTATTAACTGCTTTAATAATTCTCATTATTACAAAGTTATCCCAGATCCTAAGAAAGTTTCTTCAGTTACTTTTGTTTAGCTAAGAATTGAAAAAGTCCCCAGAAAAAAAGATACTAAGCAATTTTATTTACTCAAGTTAAAATGATTAACAAAAACATGTTTTAATTGATGGACAAGTGGGTGCTATGGAGAAACTCAGTCCCACAAATACAAACAAACAGAAATCACTTTTTCAGATGTTTCAACTATCGTTATGAGGATAAGGCTAATGTTACATTACAAACTGTAGGCCAGAAAATGCACAAGACAACGTTACCTCAAACAGTAAATATGACTGCAAGCAGCCTTAAATATTATTCATACAAAACAGAAGAAAAATAGCATGTGTTTATTTATGCATTGCAAGTTATTAATTTTATAATCGTTAGAGCTATGATAGGTACATTTCTCCTACAAAAATACCTCATATTTCATTGCTGTTTTCAAAACTAAAAAGCACAAGTGTACAACTTAGATCCACTTACCCAACAGGCAGCAATGAACTTTAAAAATTCAATATGGTGCAGTATTTTATATAACTGAATTGCTACATAAATAATAGGTATAGTTATTGACTAATTTTCAATTTATTTCTAATTCCCTCTCCCAGTGATCTGAACTGGTAAAGACAGTCAAAACTCTAAAGCATTAGAAAGTGGTCTCTAAACATATGCTATAATGATAATAGCAAGTTAGTGGCTATTAACAGCACAATTGCATGATGGAGAGCAGCATGTCAGGTAGCAGTAGATAGGAGACAGTCTGTTCACTTATTTGTCTGAAAGTCCTTCAAGTCCCAAGACCATATGAAAAGACATGGAGGCAAATAGCACTAAGGTAAGAGCAGGACCAAGAAGTCGTCACAGTACACGGTTGTAAATGATACACATGGGGACAGCACACATCTAAAAGACAATGAATTTGGACTGTCAGTTGCTTTGCAACTGACTGGTACCCAGCTGAACATGGCTTGGTCCACCCGAGGCAGATCGGAACATTGCACCTATGATTTGGCACTGCTTGCAAAAATGGGCTACTATGACTTTCAAAAAGGTTTACTATTTGTTTTTCTACATGTACATACAGATTCTGCATCCAAGTCCGGAGAAACTTCTGCAGTGACAATTAGATCTCTCCGTTTTTCAGATTGGGGTAAAATATCTGAAAGAAAACAAGAAAAATCATTCAGCTCTCCTTTAACAATTGTGCATCTACATTCCTAAATACAATTCCAACAGCATAAATTTCCAGACTTTTACATAATTACACCTATTACTGTAATGAAAAAAAATAATGCATATAGTCTTTGAACAAAGAAAGTTCCGAGTTTTGTAAGATTTTTATACACAATCTAAACCTGATTTGTGCATGGAAAAAAAAAAAAAAAAAAAAAAAAAAGAGGATTTAGATGCATTCTATAACAGGATTTTACATATATTATTTAATATAATATACATATATATTATTTACATATATTATATTATCCAGTCCCAGGAAAAATATGAGAAAGTTTTTGTTTTGTTTAAACTTATTTCCACGTGTGCATGTAATAGTACACCCATAGTAAACAACTACCTCCAAAATACACAGCACAGGTCTCATTTGGTGTATTTTCATCTAAATAACTTGATAATAATCTTGACAGAAATGTTCTGCCTAACATAGAACATAACATCTGTAGCATAACTAAAACAGATTTTTAAAGGTTTAAGAGTGTTTTAGGTTATATAGGGATTGGTCACAATATGTTACCTGATTATTTCCAGGAATGATAATACACAAGGTAAAGAATGCCATGAACTCACTTATATGCATGATATAAAAACTTATACAGATTCACATATGCAAAAAATATCACAAGGATTTAAAGCAAGGCATTTAAATACCATAACAAATTATATAATCATTTTGAAGGTAGAGAAAGGAGAGGGGAGAGGAAAGAGAAAGAAAAAAGTCTACCTCTATAGAAGTGCCTTTCTGCAATGCACTTCTATCTCTCAAAACTAAATGTGTTGGGGGAAAAAAAAAAAAAAAAAAAAAAAAAAAAGGGCGGGGGGGGAAGGAAATTCATAGTTCCTAAAGTAACAAACAGTAAAAAACTTAATGAAAGATGAAATTAACATTTTCATTGGAAAAATGAGCACATGAGCACATCTAGAAAGTCGCAAGAATTGCATATAGGGTCCTGAAAACAACCCACAACTAGTAAGAAGCACATCATGTGTCTTTCTAATAAGAGAGTCATGGGAAAAAAACTATTAAGATAACCAGAGAAATTAAGATTTCATTTTCTTGTGCTCAAATAAAATTTTTACTGTGAGGAAAAATGAAAAGCAAAACCAAGCATGTTCCTCCAAGATCACCTACTAAAGAAGCCTAAGCCTGTTTCATAGTGTCATGACCAATTTGCACACAACTGCTTCTGAAAATTGCACAAGACTCAGCACAATCCTTTGCATGTGTATGGATAAGAAAATATCTTCCTTTTCTAACCCTATTTAACCATTTCTCCTTCAGGATGTTTTTTCAAGCAAACTATGATGCAACTTCTGTTGTGCTGTTTTCTGTTAGAAATAGGACACAGACCAATGTTTACATAGATCCTCTAATGGTTTGGGTTGGAAGGGACCTTAAAGAGCATCTAATTCCAACCCCTCTGCCATGGGCAGGGGCACTTTCTACTAAACCAGGTTGCCCAAGGCCCCATCTAGCCTGGCCTTAAACACTTCCAGGCATGGGGCATCCACAGCTTCTCTGGAAAACTGTGCATGTGCCTCACCATATGTAAGCTTCCATTTTTTTCTTGATATTAAACTGAGTCAAACACCTATGGTTAATTGCTTATGTCATCTAGACTGATGCAAGTAACATTAAAGTTAAGTTAGCTTAGCAGTTATGTATTTAAAAATATTTCATCAGTTTGTAATATAAAACCTTCTTCTCCAAAATGTATAAAACAACTAAAGTTCAACAGTTTAACGGTCAGCACTGAACAGAAATACATTACTTATTTATGGAAATAACTGCTCTACTTTTTTTATATGATGACCTAATTCTAAATGCCTTCCATTTTTGGAAGTCAAAATGAAACAAAGAAAAATTATTTCCATGTAAGGGTATATGTTTTCAAAACAACATCAGCTCTTACTGCATACATGTGAAATCACAAGACAGAAAAATCAATGGTTCATTTTAAAGATCATGTTCAGAGTAACTGAATGGTGACCAGCACTCAGAGGTATTTTGTATTCAACCAGCCATGATTAGCAGTTATTTTAGGACTTAGCTAAAAGATCTAAAAAAGCCAAAATGAAACAAAGCCAAAACATCCTAAACTGAAAGGCATTCTTCATAACTAAGTGAAAAGTTTTCCAACAAGCTTTACATCCAGTTAAACCAGAACAAAATTTCATTAAAGCATATCTCTACACTGAAGAGAACATTCATAAAAAACACATCTGAAACCACCACTGCAATATCTTAAATCAGATTAGAAAGATCTTGAGGAAGAAACAAACAAACAACAACAACAAAAACATTAAAAACCAGATAATGAAGTAAAAAGGTCATCAATACTCAGAAAATATGTCAATCTTATACCATCACATTTTTACTAGAAAAGTTACAAAGGACAGTTATGTCTTCTTACTCTAAATATCTTCCATACAGTGTGTTAAGATAAGTAAGCAAAAGTTTATTCCCTTCATGAAGGAATTTATTCCATCATGCTTTTCTTTCCTTTGGTTATGATAGCCAGACAAAGTATTCATATACTTACAAGAAGGGCTGTGGTAAAAGCAACAAAATTTTACACACATGCATGTATGTTTAAATAACCAATTACTGGTTTTGTTAAATTAAACAAACAACCTAAATTAGTCTATTATAACAATAACAGACAAAGTCACATTTAATTACAAAAAAAATCTTTGCATTGTAGAATCAAGCTTATCAGTGAATTTTACAAATCTCTTCTAATTTTCTAGGAATTTTCAGCAAAGAAAACCACAACTATTTCTTTAATGCATTTTAAGAACATACTAACTATCAGCAGGAAGAGATTTTAATTGTTTTTTTTTTTTTCTATTTGTCTAAGACATTTTTTCCACAGCTTTCTGTAGCATCATATGCTTCCAATTCCTTGCGAGAGTCAGATCCACTGTTTAAAAACTCAGTTATGAACATACAAATTTTGCATGATCTTTGTAGAAATCATGTGCTGATACTTAACTAACTCAATGCAAATTATTAGAATCAAAGAATCACAGAATATCCTGAGTTGGAAGGGACCCATAAGGATCATTGAGTCCAACTCCTGGCTTCACACAAGACTACCTAAAAAACAAACGATGTGTCTGAGAGCATTGTCCAAACACTTTTTGAACTCAGACAGGCTTCATGCTGTCACCACTTACCTGGGAAGCCTGTTCCAGAGCATGAAGCCTGTTCCAGTGCCCAATGTGTGCACTGTGGTAAATTCCCGTTTACCATGTTAATTTATTTGGCTTTTTATATCTCTCGGTATGTTTTTCAAATACAATTGCTTTTGAAAGAGGCAACAGAAAAGTTGTTTTTAACATGAGTCATTCTTTATTAACTGCATGGTGTTTAAGAAAATTTGTAATAACAAAGCAGAGAATTTGGCAATATTTTTATTCTCTCTGAAGCCTGAGAGGTATAGCAGGCTGCTGCTGTGAAATTACTGAAGTCTTCTTGTTTTTGGGTAGTATATGCAATGTCATTTTTATCATCAAAGTCCTTACATTAATGAGAATTATCTGCAATTGAGTATAAATATCTTGTGAGTTCCAATAGGCATTATGAAAAAAGAAATATAAACTGTATATTCAAACAAATGAAACCCAGTTGGTTAAACATGAGTACATTTATATAAATGGGAGTAATATACCTTGTGTTTTCATAGCTTCCCTGATGATTTTCTGAAGCTCTTTTATTTCAGCATTGAATTCTTCATAGTTTACTTCCTTAGAATCAACTCTAGGAGCCTGGAAGAATGAAGGATCAGTTCCAAGGTAGGAACACTGCAGATGTCCATTTTCACTCAGAGTAACTATAACACCCTTCAGATTCCTGCATATTAAAAAAAAAAAAAAAAAAAAAAAAAAAAATTGTAAATAGTCATGGGAGTGATTATAATATTGAATTTATGTTTCTACTGGTCCACCTACAAATATAATAGGACTTCCTATTTTTAAGAGATTATTTGACCAAGCAAAGGAAAGGACCAGAACAAACAAGCTAATTAGACAGTACTGTTGATGTAGCCATTTTTTTCCACCAATTGTTACCTTTTTTTTTTTTTTTTTTTAAAGTATGGATATTCAGGTTGGTATACAGGAAGAGGAACTAGCTAAATGGAAAACAAAGTAAGGGAAGGGAAAGGATGCATTAGAATACATCACTAATCAATAGAAAAGTTTCATAATCAATGGAAAAGGTTCACACTGAAGACAGTACTAAGGGCTTTGATGGTATCAGTAGCCCCTACCCATTCTTTGTCTGCTGCTACAACAACTGTGCTGGCTTCAAGCCCTGGCTGGCTCTTCCCTGTGGTGCCTCTCTGAAAGGAGTCCACATGGATCCAGAAGATTCCCTTACATTACTCTGGATCAATACGAATGAGTGTTTTACTAGCTATGCTCCAGCCTATTTTCTCTGCAGGGAACAGTACTTTGATAAACTTAAACCTCCAAATCCCACTCATATTTTGTTTATCTGATTATGTACCATGCATATAAAATACCTAGGAAGATATTTAACAAATTATGGGACTGCTGAGACAACTACCACATTTTGCTTAACTTGAAGGCTATTCAAAAATAGAAGAACTAAACAGTAAAGACGAGCATGGATGATAACAGCAAAAATTAGGAGAAACCTAACTCACATTTTATTTTTAAAGTACTCTTAATTAAATAAGTTTATATTTATTTTCATAATCACAAAAAATATTCATGCCAATAATTTGCTCTTATTTCATATTTAGAATGTCTTAGAGCAGACAGCCTCCGTGCCAAATACAATTGTCCTTGTATAAATTAAATATAGATTGAATCGTATGTTTAATTCCTAGATGTATAGAACTTAATTTTGATTAGAAAGTATAATGCATTATCCCACTAATTAGATGTATATAAAATAAATGTTCAGCTATATTTTGTAAAGAAATAAAAAATATTTTAACCTTTATACATTGCTGCCATTGCACTCAACTAGTTCAATCTTCGTTGAAAAAACAGGTAGATATTTAAAAAAGTATTCAGTCTGGTTTCCTACAATGTCTTGTACCATGGGGCTCTAGTACACACAGATTGGAAAGTTCATTCAAAAATTTTCCAGGGTGAAGTAATTATGAAGTCAACAGGTGTCACTGATTAATTTTGTCAAGTGATGGTTTAATTGTACATTCAGATTGTTGTTTTTTGTTGTTTTTTTTTTTTTAAACACAGAATGCTAAGGCAAGTATCCAAGTGTTGGTTTCTCTATTCTAATCAAACAAAATTCTGTTGTAGCTGAAATCATCTGAACTCTGTACAATTTGAGTCTCATGCAGAAATAATGACCCCTTTATGCTAAGCACTACATAGACAATCAATTGCCACAGGTGAGCTGGAGCTTTCTCATTCCACAGACAGTATTTTTTACTCAGTGAATGAAATAGTTCAACCAGGAGACGTATGTATCTCTAGACACCTTAAGGGGGGGTGAGGGGAGGGAGGGGGGTTGTTTGTTTGTTTTAACAATAAGTACCTTTGTCTTTTTCTGCAGATGGAACACACAAAACTAAAGCGCCTTCTGGAACATAGTACAGACTGGAAACACATCATTCCCCTTCCCCTTCTCTATCATATAAGTTCCTCTTAAATATAAACAGCCTTGTCTTTCAGAAGTACTGTTCCTACTGCCACAGAAATACTTCCAGCAACCTCCTTAATTTTTAATTTTTAAATACTAACATTCACTACAAAAACTAAGCAAACTGTAAGAAGAGCTCGTCTTTTTGAGCACCGTAAGGTTGAGGATGCAAAGTCAACTCCAACAAACACTTTAAGAAAAAAAGGAGACTTAACTGAATTTCAATTTACCTATCCGGTACCTATGTTAGCAGCCATCCTGCAAATGTGATGGCCTATTTGTGACGTGCAAGCTCTGGGGCTTGCATAAATTATTTCTGACAAATTGAAAATTCTGTCCCAGAGTGAGATGAAGATGAACTAAATACAAGCCTTGGTCTCTCTGGACACTTGAATTTTCGTTGCATTCTATAGTTGGTTGCTTTGCTCAGGACTGGGTCTGTTGTCAGATATACATGCAGGACTGACCAGGTAGGGCTCTGTTCATCCAAGTTTTCTTATGTCCACATACCTGGGATACCTTTTCAGAATCCTGGGACAGCATATGTAACAAACACATTGAGCTAACTCGGAGACCTTCATGGGAACAATGCAAGGACAGAGACTATTGCCAACACTTAGGCCATAACTCGGTCAATACAAGGTATGCAAATAACACTTAATGCGTAGGACTTCACCTAATGACTGCCAAGCATTTGCAAAGAACTGTGCCATATTGGCCATGGGTGCAGAAAAGTCCTTAAGAAGGGATATTGTTGAGGCAGATAAAGGGAAGTTCAATCTTCCATGCTTCCAAATACACTCTCACTATTTGCTATTTAGTTACAATAAATAATATATAAATTATAATAATAACTACTAAAACAGTTCCATATCAGCTTGTTCCATAAGTAAAGAAAAAAATGACACCTGAAGACAACACCATTTTAAAATTTATTTCCTCAGGCTATGAATCCATTAAGCTAAAAAAGAAAGCTCCATGAAGATGTCTGAAAGTGAATCAAAGGACATGAAAAAAAATTAGGTACATTGTTAGCAATAAATCTTTGATGATATACTACTAAAGTATAATAGATTCAAAAATGGTTTGTAAATACAGACCTTCTTATGTATCTTTAAAATTGACAGTCATCTGCAGATAAATTAGTCTATAAAATGAAATGAAATCAAATCAATGTGATTCCCCTGTAAAAATGACGGTTTTTTAAATGGCTTGAGTTTTATGTCAGCAAAAAGCTTATATTACAGAATGAACATTCAAAAACTCCACCATAAAATAAACTCACTTTGACCAACTTTCCTTTCAGCCGTGACATTCTTTAATTTTTCACTAGTTCAGAGACAAAAGCATTGGTTTAAGAAAGCAGCATAAGAAATGACACTTCTCCTTTATTTCAGTTAGTGTTCTGCTGAGTCCTAAAAAAGACTTTTCAATATGAAACATATACAAATGTTTTTTAAAAAAAAGGTTTCGTTCTGGTTTTTTGTGTGTTTTTTGTTTGTTTGTTTGTTTTTGTTTTGTTTTGTTTTGTTTTGTTTGTTTTTTTGTTGTTGGGGTTTTTTTTGTTTTTTTGGGGGGAGGATCATCCCTCGTTAATGCTGTCCATGAATTTGTACATTAACAGAAACAATAAGAGAAGTATGGCTATCAAGATGTAACATATGATTTATAACACATTCATTTCTCTTTTGAAGCATTTGTCAGCCACTCAAGACTGCCTTATTTCTCAAGCTTTTCTAACAGTGGTTAAAGACAGCAAGGTGGAGGGGGAGTGCATTTAACATTTTTATAGTAGTTTCCCCACAGCTACTGCACTCATGCAATATCCCTGCAAATGCCATTACTTCATTTGGCACATTCTACATACAATCTGGAATTTCAATTACTTGTTAAATTTCTTTTATTGTAAACTTCCCCCCACCACCACCACCACCTTTTTTTTTTTAATATATATCACACAATTGTCAAAGTAATAGCAAATCCAAGGGGACACTTTAATAGTAAGGAACTCGAAGTATGAAACAAATTATTCTGGTATCTAAAATAACTTTACGGTACAAAGCAACTCTTACTCACATATGGTAATAATTAAAAA
Organism: Nettapus auritus; assembly: GCA_011076525.1. NCBI lineage: Eukaryota > Metazoa > Chordata > Aves > Anseriformes > Anatidae > Nettapus > Nettapus auritus. The sequence goes on along the minus strand of CM021766.1, from coordinate 61,250,503 downwards.
AAAAAAAATCTTTTATTGGATTCTGGGTAATAATAGTGGCATATGCTTTTTGTAGGTCTTCTCTTGCTAAACAAATTGCTCACAACATTTCTTAAATTAAAATGCTTTGCATGTTAATATCAAATTGATCAGTCAAACAACTGCCTTAGAATTACATATTGAACTTCTGAGTTCTACTTGAAGAGAAAGCCAAGCCTTGGACAAGGTCTGATTATTGACAATATTTACAGTTTTAATTATTTATGTTTATAGTACCTAATAAAACTTCTACCTCAATTTCAGAAGCAGTCTTTGCAATTGATATTACTCATATCCATAATTTTATCAAACAAAATCTCTGCAGTACTACTTTTAGTCCCTTATTGATAATGAATTATTTATAAACAACCGAATTCAGAAAATAAATCCTGAATTGTGCTCCAGCATTTTAAACCCAATTGCCTTCTCATTTTACCATCCTCTGAAGTAATTACATGCAACAGCAAAACTACAATTTCACCTTTTGGTTTAGTGCTTTCGGAAAAACAAATATTTTACATCTCTATCATTTTGACATCGTTTTAGTCGTAACTACATTAAGTATTTGATAAAATGCTGAGGGAAGACCAGACTACTTTTAATAAACTAAGAACTTTCTAACATGAACTAATGCAAGTAAAGGTCAAAAGCCCATCTTACTCTGTTATTTAACACATACTCTGAAATCGAGCCCTAGAGGAGCTGAATGTTCAAAGTATCACAGAGGCAATTACTGACAACTACAAATGATCTTTAACTGTAACTGGGTATCTCTGGATCTCCCTTATACTCCTCTGAAAATCCTTTCCTCACTAAAAAACTGTTCAATTTTACATAGAAAAGGTAATATTTGAATGTGTATGACTTCACCATATTGCTGTTTGCTCTCAGAAATTAGAATTCTTTCAAGGCTATTTATATTACATATTTAACATGACTTACACACTCTAAAGAGGGTATTAAAAGATAATGTAAGTATGTATTTAATTGTAATTATTTACTAATATGTATCATAATGGACATAATTAAGTGCTCTACCTCTAAAGAAAATCATTCTTTGTCCTTCCCATTTATGACCTAATTTTGGACTGGTGATTTTAACAGAATGCCAGACAAATCCAGTTTAAAACTATGTATATAGAAATGCATGCAAGAGTAAAGGTTAAATGACACATGATTTCATCATGATAACCTGTGGAAAAGCAGTTTAAAAAAATGTTATGACTAAGCCACCAGGTCAAAACCTATCCTCTTTTACAAGCACGGATAGTTAGTGAGTAAAACTTGAATTTGGCCAGAATGTTGCCATTTTAAATGTCTGCAGGATGCTCAGATCCTAGCACTTACGCAGTACTCTCACTCTCTAGGACTGGAGATATTTTCGCTAGCCATGTAACTTCAGCACCTTTACACAGTAACATCACGCAGCATACCAGCAAACCAGCAACTTACTGAAAGACAAGTTCAGACAGTCGTTGAGTTGGTTTAGTTTTCCATTTGCAAGAGACTCTGCCTAAACTGATACGCTGTCTGATGACCAAATAAAATAAAATAAAATAAAATAAAATAAAAACACCATTACTCACCAGTTTGGGTCAGTGGTCTTTTCTGCCAGACCACTGCTGCCACCTGCGGGCCAGCACAACGTGCTTCCACAAGGACAAACCATGTGCCTTCTCATGAAAGAGCCCTGAAAGCTATCTATCGTGTCACATTAAATGAAGCACGGAGTTATTTGTTTGTTTAACAGGGATAGTGTACTAGCCTGACAGTTTAAATGTAAGGGGTCATTGTATGAAACAACAGCTCAATTAATGCAGTCACGGAATTCCATGCTCATCATCATCACCTGGTTCCTTCAGGTGCTAGTGCTGCCCAGCTAGACACACAATTTAAGCTCATGCTACAAATTATACATATGAAATTCATCTTTTCTAATGAACTAAGTGATGTAACATCTTTTTGTTTAAAACAAATCAAAACAGTATTTCAAAAGCAGTCAAGGTATTTAATAAAACAGAAGTAGCCATCTATGGAACAATACAGAGTTAAAATTAGTATTCATCACAGAAGAGAATAAAAGCAGAATATTCAAAGTGATGCCACAGGCCTCTAAAAATACATGATCTTGCTTTAGGTAAAAACATAAAGAGTTCTGAAGTATAAGATCCAAATAAAAGTTCCTAACTTCTATATTTTATTTCAAAGCATCCCTCACTGTTCAATATGTAAGACATTGAGTGACAGTATCTGAATTAAAATTAAAAATAAGGACTGGTAAGAAAATCTGATGCCTTCAAATAAGAATTCAGCCTCTAAGTCAGACCTCTAAAAGAAATTAAATTGTGATCTCATTTATGGCAGTACCAGTGCTAGGAGTGATAGAGAAATTACAAACAACTGTGACAGCTAAGAAGCATTCCTACGCTTGATTCCCTCTTAGATCTAAAACAAAAAATGTTGGTTTTGTTGTTGTCGTTGTTTTCCATTTGCATTCTTTCTCCTGAAGTTTAAAATATGTCTCAAGGCCAAGGTCCCTCATAGAATCATAGAATATCCTGAGTTGGAAGAGACCCACAAGGATCATTGAGTCCAGCTCCTGGCACCACACAGGTCAGCAGCAGACAGGTATACTGCAGCTTCCAAAAGCTCATCAAAGGCTATACCAAAATGTGGCAGCTACAACACTGTGGGTATAGTACCTGGGGTCCTTAAAAGTTTATCCTTCATCTAACCCTTCTCTTTTCCCAGTTCCAGGTACTGGTTAAGTCCATTACACTCCAGGCAAGCTGGAGCTGTCCCTAGCATCTCTGTTTCTAAGGACAGGTAAGAGATGCAAAGGGTTGTACTGACAAAATCTACACTCTGATGAATTTATTGTTTCAGTAAAAACTTATTCTTAACCATTGCCTTCATATAAGCTCTTTAACATTAGACTATATGTGGGGAAAATTAGCTACCTACAGAGTACAAAGAGGATAATAAGACTAACCATAATGACAGGTATCACAAGTTTTGGAAGATCATCGGCTATGGACATGTATTTTTAAGCATCATAAAACTACATTTCAAGAAACCATTTGAGGTTTGTTTTAGTCATATTCCACGAGCTTAATACAAAGATACACATCTTACAAATAAAAACACTGTTTAGTGATTATTACTTTACATTAGCATTCTAACTAGTATTCTAACCCATCATGTTTCAACAGTGGGGTGGGTTTTTTTGTTCTGTTGTTGTGTTTTGTTTTGTTGTTTTTGTTTTTGTACTACATACTGTCTCCTAAAAGCATCATTGCATACAATCATTTCTAAAAATGCCAATCTATTGCAGAGGCCCTAGGACTTCCCAGTTAATCAAGTCTGAAGGGAGGGTTGTACTTTCTTCCATTTTTGGTGGCCCCTTAATTTCTGTGCGCTCAGTCATATCCAGCTCTCTTTCTAATGCTCTTCCCTCAGGGAAACAGCAAATCACTCCCTGTGGAGCAAAGAAAATCACTAGCATCTGAACTTCTGCCACTGTTTTCATATATGCCCCACAGATAAAAGTAAGTTTTGTGAGTTTTAGGGCTTTTAAGGAATGTAACCATTGCAAAGGAATATCTTTACAGCAGAAAATTTACTCTAAAAGGATTTAATAGTTACATAACTTTAGAAACACTGAACTCCAGAAATTAATTTCCACATCTTCCTCTTCAGCTCTTCACGCTTTTATACAGATGTGCCTGCAAACTTAAAAATACACCAGCATTTCAGCCTGGAAAAAAATCCATATGTGATTATTTTTAACAACACTTATCATTGTCCCCTTACCCTGTCTTGTAAAGAGCAATATGGCTCTTTAAAAGGAAATCTGTCACTCTGCACTGCTAGATGGCTCTCGCTTTCATAGCTGAACATGTATATCCCAGCTGCTAGTTCTCATATGGGAAAAAAAAGAAAGTCATTCATGTTAATTGCATAATACTCAAGACTCTCAAAATCAGCAGCACTAGACTGTTCATAATGACCGTTTCTCAAACAAGTCCTGCACCTTCCATGGGCAGAGCAAATGTCACAATATATCCACTACTCCAGCCCACTGCTAAATACTGAATTCCAACATCAAGTTCAAAATCTGATGGTTATGTTCCACTCTATTGTAACATGAAGAAGCAGAGGAATTGCAGGTTAACAAAAAAAAAAAAAAAAAAAAAGCCCACCCCACACAGTATTTTTGTTAAAGCAAATATTAAAGATTTTAATGTTGTATTTTATATTAAATACATTGATATTTATTATATAATAATACTTATTATATAATATTAATAATTATTATATTAAAGATTAAGAGGGGAGAGTTATTTGCTTTCTTGTTCTTGAACAGTTAGAATTTCCACTTTTAAGGCTTTCTCTAGGACCACGAGGGTAGGAATATTTTACCTGTTATTCTAAAGAAAGCCAAAACTTTTACAAAACCACATGACTATAAAAACTAGGCTTTTTATAAAAGCAAATAGTTGACATGCAGTAAAATTAGGAGAACTGGCAACATGGGCATGTGATTAATATTATAACATATATACAATTTGAAACTTTAACTTTCTAGAAAACCTCAGTCATGAATCAGGATATGCTGGACATAGTACTTGGCACATCCATATTTTTTGCAGGATCAGAATCCTGCTAAGGTAAAGGCAAAACAATTAAATCCACATTTTGTGGCTGTGTAAACTACACACATTAAAATTATCTCCTTGAAAGACTTTCTAAAATTGCAATATTTTGTACTGCTGTCTCTTGACAAAGGCAGTGGTAATTCAGAGATGAAAAACAGATGCAATCTTTTTCTTTTTTCCTAAAAACATATCTTTAAAATGCTACTATGTTTAAGTAAAAAGACTGTAGAAGTTTCTGCATTCAGCTTCTCAAATCAGGAAATATATTTTTACAGAACACTCAAATAAAAATGTATATATATACATGCATATAACTGAACAGTTCATACTGTGCGTCATAACTGGTATTGCTTTTATTACAGTACTACTATACAGAAAAAGGAAAAATCTTTCAGCAAACTATAAAGTTTGATTCCTGCAGTTTTCTTTCCATAAAACCATGTAATAAGTGCTAAGTTTTGTTGTTTTTATATGTAAGTTTTGCCATTTTTATATGGTGATTCTTTAAAAGCTGTGGTAGCTGTGGTGATGTCAGTTATAATAAGGAATAACAGATGGGCTGGAATGAAGAACAAAGTATTTTCTACCATGTGGATAGCTAAGAAAATTCAGTGAGACAGATTTTATTTTGACCCCACCCACTATTACCCTATACATGATTGCACTTTTACACCCTATATACTTTATTCAACTACAATATTTCTTCATATTTTAACCAGTTAAATTCAGTTCCTGTTGCCTTTCCACTGTTTGGAGAGCCCAGCTACACGAAGTGCATTCACCTAACCACCCAATATACTATGATTCTGTGCCAAGAATGAGTTTTAATTTCAAGTTCATATTTGGACCAGACTGATAGTTTCTCACTTGCAAATTGATTTCAGATTTTAATTTTCTTTAAAAAATAATATTGGAAGCTAAAACTTCATAAAATAATGCATATTTTCAAGCAACGGTTATATACCAGGATCCTGAACTCCTCTCCTTTGATTGATGTATTTCAAACTTCTCAGTCTGTTAGGCTACATGTGATTTCAAATCTGGGAAATAAACAAAACATCGAAGAATTTAAGCACTACTTCATGCTCTCTTCTTTGCGGAGACAGGTTGTTGAAGCAAAGACTTGCATATAAACTTTTTTCAGATAACATACCATAAAGTTACAAGCATATTAGCCATGCCAGGCACAAGTTATTACTCATATATGGTAGACAAGTCCTCCAGTCTACCAGTGAACAACAGTCACCAGGGAACTGTGAATTTATGCTTCATTAGACAGATAGGTATACAAACTATGTATCTCCTCCCAAGTCATCAAGTCATTTCAATATTATGAAATACTATCAAATCAGAAAATCCAAAAGGTGTATTGGATTAAATATTTTTCTAGAAAGAAAAAAAAAAAAAAAAAAAAAAAAATAGAAAAAAAAAAAAACAAATAAAAAAAGTGATTCTCTTCATGGATACATGCTCAAATAACTCTAAAATTATTATTTGTTTTCTTCTGGGCTAAAGATGAGATTGTTTTAAAATGCAATAAATATATCTTTCAGTTTTGCATTCCTCTTCAAAATGCAAACCCTAGTGTCCCTAATGCAGTCTGAAGTGCAGCAGCACTTACCACTTGGTTATGTTTAACTTTACTGGAGGTGATATAGGGGCAATCCCTGCTGGTCATCAGAGTCACCAGAGCAATATTTCTCAGCCTCACGTGTCAAGCTGCAGACTCATGGGGAGAGACCAAAATGAAACAAACTAGTGGAATACACAGTAAACTGCTAAGCCGGAAAAAAAAAAATAATAATTGCCCAACCCCTCCTTACATGTTCTTTTCAACCTAGGGTGCAAGCATCAGGAAATTTTTTGCAGGCACTCACTGCTGTTCTTAAGATCCTAAATGAACCAAGGCCAAGAAAAATAACATTGATAGTTCAAAGGAAAGAGGCAGCTAGAAGTAAAATTATAACTTAGACCGTAGCTAGATACTATTGCTTCAGTAAAGTAACAGTTATTGTTTCCAAAAGACTTAAATACTTCAAAATATTGTAAAAATATTCTCTTGTAGTGCACCTGCATAACTGTAACACAAGTTGGGATTTACCAAGAGACAAAAAAGCATAGTAACCTAGCATCACCACATGGAACAATACAAAAATTCAAACATGCACAAAAACGTTTATGTCATTAAATTGATTCTCAGTATCTGTATCAAATAGTCTCTTTGATTCTTTATTTCTACAAACATTGGTGGAAGCATTGTTTGTGTAAATCATTAAATATTCCTCAAAATTAATAGTATGTGAGACTAAAAGGCCTATAAACAGTCAATATTCCCTACAGTCTTATAATGAAGACACAAAAGGCATGCAGGTAATGGGAAGAAGGACTTATACCAGAACAACACTAGAAGTTGTGCACTTACTGAATTGCTTTATTCTGTCTCAAGTAGTTACAAACTCTTGAATACTACTACCTTTGGTCAACAGCTCTGAAGCGATTCAGTAAGTTGCAGTATTTCCTGCATCTGAGTTTGCACAATGATACTTTAATTTTATTACATTAAATAAGTTTCTAATTCAGTAGAATCCACAATCAAAAACAAACAACAACAACAAAAAAGCCTAAGTTAAAACATGAACACCAATAGCCTCTAAGTAACTGGCTTTTATAGGTGGCTGATAAATATATAATTATGTGATACAGTTTTAATGGGCTTGTGGTTCACTATACTAATGTTAGGAGTTCAGACGTGAATGCTACATAGTCAAGCCTACAGCAATCATACATGGAGTAGTAATAAAAACTAAAAAAAGACAAAATTTCAAATTTTCATCTTCAAATGTCAGTTGTAGATATAGCACTTAGCAGAAAACAGCTTTCTGATTGCAAACTGAGCAAAATACAGAATCAGTGATGAAAACATGGAACCATGGAGCACTGTGATATTTTTACACAGTCATTCCTCAGTATAAACATAGGTAGATTTCAAGTTCATAAAGAGTTCAAGTGTGGATAAAGCTTGCTAAGTAACCTTGCTTGCCATTTGGAACATTTGAAGTCTACTTTTATTTCCTGACTTTTCAATGGTTACTTTTGTTTGAAATATATATATACATATGTATATATTAATTTCTACCCTCCACCCCAAATAATGGAAGTATATTTACAAGTTTAACTCAAGCTAAAATGTTGGCTTCTGGAACTTTTAATATTTTTAAGAAGGTCTGAAATTTTTATTCTTTAAAGGTGATAAATTACTCCTGGACTACAACAATAAAAAATAAAAATAAAAATACCAGCACCACACTTTTCCAGACTACTTTATATTTCTTCCTCAGAGAACATACTGCTCCATAACCAAGTAAAATTATATTTACCTGACAAGTAAATTAAAGTAAAAGCAGTATTCAGTATTCACCAACCTGTCCATACCTGTCAACCCTTCATAATAAAAGGAACTCCAAGTTTTACAAGGTATATGTATCATTTTGCAGGTTATTTGCTTTAGCAATCTTTCTTCTATATATATAGTCTTTTTGCTCATAGACACTATACATATAGAAGCTTACAAAAGATAACGCTGGTTTCCATATTTTCATTTCCAGGTGTAGATCCTAAAAACATAAGGCACCACATATGCAAATAATCCAGTTACCTAGAGACAAGCACTATAGGTAGCAGTAAAGTTTTTTCTTTGGGGCATTTCTAATTAAATTCCAGTGAAGCTGAGGGTGAAAATATCTCTCATTTAAATATACATTCACTGATAAACTGGTGCCCAAAGGAGTCCCCAGTAGATTAAATAGAGAAGGAAAAAATATTTTTCCCAAAACACATCGCCTGAACCCTGAGAGAGGGCTAGTTTACTGTTAGAATCATGTGTCTGTAGATAATTTCCACATCAAATCAACATTTTTCCCCCATACAGTTACTAGCAGACTTCATTTCTTGATGTATAGCCCAGAGCACAATGAATGAAGGCTAGGGCAACATTCAATACCACCTGGGGGAGGTGGGCAGAAAGTGTATTTGAGAAAATCTATATCAGTTTACAAGACGGAAAAAAAAAAAAAAAAAAAAAAAAAAAAAAAAAAAAAAAAAAAAAAAAGGCTACCTTTTTAGCATTCAGAAGCTTTTCAGATCAAACATGAAGGACATGTACAATCAGAACCAAGTAGTAAAATTAAGACTAGCCAGCTTAATAAATAAATAAATAAAGTTTTAAAAATAATAATAATAAAGAAAAATAAAGTCCAAGATTTAGGGTCTTCATGCTTTACTATTGCAAAAACAGATTTCTAACTTGGAACTGATCAAAAGAGAAATCCCTTTCCCCAGACTACATCCAAGCAATAATGCTCTATCTATGTGGTTTTAACTCAACACACAGTGGCATTTCAGATGTTTGTGATGGAAACATCCCTGAGGCTAGCAACATGAGCTATTTTGCTTCAGACTGAATGCACCTTAACATAATGTTCTAGTTTCAGGCCAGCCAGGTCAGAGTAATACTTAGTGCAATCAATCCGCAATTAAAACACGGTACTCTTAGTAACAGCTTTGCCAAGTGAATTAGTGTCAAATAAATAGAAAAGTTGATGGTCTAAGCATTTTGATCCACTCCAAGGGCCTTTTATGGTCAAGCATACAGAGACAGGATAATTCAGGCACAGGAAAACAAATATGACCTCTTATAGGCCCTTTAAAAAGTGACTTTCTGCTACTTTCTCAAATAGTTATTTCAGATGATTCAGACAAACATAACCCACCTTTGTGATGGGGAGAGGATTAAGTCACTTGACTTTACAGGCTCAAATCCCTGGCAATAGGAAAAGAATGACTTTCATATAAGGCATTTGAGCCAACAGGAACTTTAAACCTTGTCAGAAGCACATACTTATGGGCCTACTCCTCACACAATTACCTGAATTATGGGAGAGGGTGAGAGGAAAACCTAATACATGTAATACAAAGCACCAAAAAGTGACTGCATCAAATCTTTGAACATAAAAAGATATTGCTCATTAGATTTCCTTTGCGAAAGAGATGCTGAGGTACAGTGAAGGTCTTGGAAAAGAGGTCTCCCCAGTGAAAGAGAGAAATCTAAATTAAAGGATAAGACAAGAGGGAATAAGAGTTGAAGTCAATGCAGACAAGATGTATATAACTATGTTGGGCAGCAAGCACATACTTGTGTTCACAGTGACTGTTACAGCATTGAAAAATGCAGTGTATTGCAAGGTAAAAAAAAATGCAGTGTATTGCAAGGTATTCTTGCAACTGCTTTGTACAACTTCCCAGATTCCAGCAGTTTTAACTGCAGCATATGGACAGTTTCTCTTCAAAGCACTCTAGAAGGGTGTGAGTTTTTTGTTTGTTGTTTTTTGTTGTTGTTTTGTTTTTAATTGTATCAATTTGTGGTATGTTTGATTGATTGTTTGGGGGGGAGGGGGAATGGGGAGGTCTTTCATTTGTTTTAAATGAACTCAGGCAGAACACCTAGACCATCTTGAAGAATTTCAACCTCTGAAAGAATGCTTTTGTACAGCTAGAGCTTTAAGGATAACAACACAGGACATGCATAACTGTCCAAGCAGACTTTTCAATCAGAAGCTGGATTTGTGCTCCGACCTAGCAGTTTAAATTAATCCAAATTTTCAATGTGAGTGGTTACACCATTGAAGCAATCCAGGCAGCGTTAAGCATTTAGGACTACCCCTGACATTAAAACAATGTCATCAACATTGTTATTAAGTATTACACATTAATAGAACCAGAATATAAACCTCTAACAAAATAAGGGACAAACTTTTAAAAATAGTGATTAGAACTGAACTTTCAGTTCAGTGACAATAGTTAAAGAGACCTTCAGGTAAAACCCAGAGTAAGATAAATTCTCAAATTTTTGCTGGTAGTTCAAGTTTCTGATCAAAAGTTAATATAGGAAAACTTGCTTTTCAACTCGCTGACAGACAACATTAATGTTTTTACAACAGAAGAAAAGCAAAATGTCTAGTTAACAGCTTAAAAATACATCATTTTTACATTACAGACACACATTACTAAAAATGTTACTGGTAACCACTTATTTTTGATTCTACTTTTTCCTTGTATGATTCTGAAAGTGGTGTCATGGAAATCAAGCACTTTATCTTTGAGTCTAATCCCAAAGGTTGTAATGTGCTATTATCACTATTTACAAATCGGTATTGCATTAGGGAAATACTGTATTTCACATTATTGTGAGAATAAAAATAAAATCCTAACAAGTAAGGAAGGGCACACTAAAAACTCAAGTTACTTACTCAGCTGAAATTCTCTGAAGCACTTGAAGGGCTGATCTTAGAAGCAGACTATCAAGATTACAGGATAAAGTATATGACTGCCATTATGGGGGCAATCATTACCCCCTCCCCGAGGGAATTTACATAAAATAGCTTTAATGTTTTTCTTACCCAGCAAGCCAGAGCCACACCTTAGAACTGTAATAGATATTACATGCCAACAAAAAAAAATACAGATGAACATACATGATCTGTAAAGATAACTGCTTTCAGAATACTCCATTTATTTTGCAAGTATTGCAATAAAAATTGAAAGCATGTGAAAATAATTCTTTGACATAAGTCACTTGCCTTTGACATAAGGCACTTCCATCTCTCAGCAGTATAGGATTAACAACTCTATGGTTATTAAAGTAGTTAATATTATTTATGTTACAGTAGTTCTCAGAGGCTCCAACTGCGACTGAGGCCTCTCTTGAGTGGAATAAGTATAAGAAAGTCATTATCACATTTACTCACATAAAATGAGAATTTCCTTTCAAGTAATTTTTTTAACATAGATTTTGTTTAAACCAAAGTATTACCTCTGTGAGCTCTACTGCAGTTTTTGCTGTTTAGCACATCTTTATTTTGAACATCAGAAAGAAGTACAAGCATAGCACATATGTTTAAACACAAAGCCAGCAGCATAGCACTGAAATACATATGCCCTATACTTCTCCCTGTCTTTCACGCCGTTAGGTCTATACAGACAGACACACAATCCTTCACAACTCATATAAAAAGAGGTTTGCATAACTAGACTGATGTCTCTAACCTCACAGGAAAAAAAAAAAAATAGCATCAGTAGCTCTGTGGAAATTTTGAATCTAGCTAGCAAAATGATCTAGGACAAATTAGCAGGTTCTCAAAATTCTCATTAAGATCAAACAGCTGAGTGTTAAAGGTTACACATAATGGGCAGTATCCATAAACTTCTTCATGGTTTAATTAGAACAAGTATTTGATGATACGCATTACAAAATAATTCAATACATAAATGTTTGTACAATATGCTGTTGAAAAAAAGTCTATGACTTTTTCAAATTTTTCTAATTAAACTATTTTTTTCAAACTATAAAAGCTGTACTGTCATACCCTGAATAATTAAATTAGCATTTTTTCTTCTATACTAACTGGATCACTGAGATGATCTGTTACATTTTACATGTAAGACCTGTTGGATGAAAGCCAGCAAAACTCTCTTCAGAGAGTCTCCAAAATAATTAGAATTTAAAACTATAAATTACTTTAAAATCATTTGGTAATCATTAGCACCAAACAGAAAACACAAACATCCCTCACAGATTTCTACTCTGCATAGATCAATAAAGCTAGTCAGTCAGATGTTGCATTTTCATTTATTATGTGACTTTGGGATAAAACAGACAACTGATGATTGAGTAAGTATTCAACAATACAGAGTACATTGGCACGACAGCCATAAGCCTGCTGGGATCAGAAGTAATCTGTCCAAAGAGGACACTCCTACTGCATGTCCCTGTGGTCTCAGAAAACAGGCAGCCAGCACAAACATGACTCTGATATGTTCACACAGTACAGGCATAAGCTGGACTGTAAAAGTACTAGCTGAACTTTTCTGTAGTTTGCTTCTCATTTCAATGACAGACTCAGCACAAACAATTAACGCTGTCATAATTTTTCTGCATTGCATCCTGCACCTGACGGGTTTTTCCCTGACCTGTCCACCTTACACGTATTTTACAAAAAGTCTGGTGCGGTGCAATCCTAACCACTATAAACAGCCCCTTAAATTAATTTCCATAGTTTAACATTGGAGCTCAATAATCTGTTCCAACAAATAACGTCTGGAATTCAAATGCTCTTAAATGTTTAATGAAGAACAGGTTTGCAGTGAGAATCCTTATTTTCCTGTCTTAAGGAAGGATCTTAACAGATGCCAAAGCTTCACTTTTCATTCTTTTAAAGAAGAAACTACTTCCTTAGAGGTATGAGAGACCAATTTCTATCTTCACTCATGAAAAACAAAGTCTAAAGCGCAAGACAGAACTTCAGTATTATTCTGGAATTAACAGTAAGGCAATTAAAGAAAGTAATACTTCTACAACAGACAAAAATCATTTTGAATTTACATTTTCCAAGGTACATTATTTGTTGCATACCTCAGAACCACTTGCTAGGATCTACAAGTAAATTTCACTACTGGAAATTAATCTGAAAAATTAATAAGTTACTTACTGTATGTTTGCTACTTTTACTGATACAGGAACATGGGGAAGCTGAGCAGCCCATTTCAGTGTAACATCCTGATAAATATTCAAGACGTTACTATGGTTTCCAACTAGAGTGTTTATTGTTCCTTCTTTCACTGTTAAAGATATAAAAATTATTTTAGCATGAAAAATATTTGCATAACCCAGTCTTTTTTTATTATTACACTATTTATTCATTTCCTTTTAAGCCATTACTTGTTATAAATACTTTAATAGAATTTTAGAGTGTCAAAAATTATTAAAGTTACATTTACAATTACCAAGGATATATGTGATTAATTATAACAGTACCAATTATAAAATATGCAACACACATGCCAAAACTTCCCAAGGTTCTATCCAGCAATGTTTGCTAACTTATAATATGGCTAAGAAAGACTCATCATAATTAACATAATGGCATACCAGAATAGATACAACAAAATACACATTAGTTAAATAAAATCAGTTACTTATACTCTTTAATATTTCATTGACCTTTGAAAACCAATTGAAGACATACAAACTTATGTTTTATTTATAACTTATATCAGAAAGTATGAAAAATACTTGAAGAATATTAATAAGCTCCAATTGTTTAGATATTCTACAAATCAACAGCATATTCAGAAGAATGTATTTATTCAGTGGAGGAAAAAAATATAGCTGGAGAAGTAACCAAGCTAAAGGTTGCAGGTTGAATTTTCCTTTTACAAACCTGAACAATAAGGAATGAAGCAACTTGGACTGTAATCAAGCTTTTTCATGAATCGAAGTTGTCCATTATCCTTAAGGCAGAAGAGGTTTCTCTCACCAAGCACAAAAACAGATGAAATTGCCTGATTAAAGGAGACAACGCATATATCCAGTGCTTGCTCTCCAATGTTTAGAACCCAATCCACCTTTAAAAAAAATAAAAATAAAAAAACATGCTTCAGAGATCAGTTGGCAACTGTGTATTTAAAAACAAACAAAACCACTTATAAATAAGGCTCAGAATTCATCAAGATACTTTACAGACACAACTCAATTTTAAGATACGTGTGCTATTTTAGATGACAGTGCCTTATATTCTACTAAACCCTCCAAGAACAAATAGCATTGTTTAAAACTGCCCTATCCTTATGTTTTAAAGGCAACGTCACAGAGCAAAGGTGGTAACTTATTCCAACACTGTTTGCAATTGGAAAAACAATATTTAAGATGCCTAGGCCAACATTCATTGTTGCAGTCACTAATGTACACCCTTCAATTTGAAGAATGATTGTGTATATGAAAGCTTGTCTGCTTTTCCAACTATGTACACTGATACAATAAACGACTTCTTCAGTGGACAAGCAATTCTAATGTAAGACCAGAGAAAAATTCCCTGCCTTTCAATAAGAGGCAGCTCAAATATTAAACAATTTATTATCCAGAGGGCCCTCCATTGATTTCACTGTGTTGTTTTTTTGTTTGTTTGTTTGTTTGTTTGTTTGTTTTTGAGAAAGAGTCCAGGATACCAACAATTGGTATATGGAAACAATTTTCAGTGCCAAGTTTTTTGTTAAAGTACAAAGGACTACTCAGGTACAATGAGGTTGATTTTGTTAAGTTGAACACAAATTCAGAAAAAAAAGACTTAAATTACAAACATGAGCGATATTTCAGGCATCTCTATTTTAATACAGTTTAGATTCTGCATTACAAAGACTGTCTTGGAAGTAGCTATTTTCAGTATACAGTTCTTTTGTCTGTTTGTTTTTCTTAGAGGAGCAGCAAGTTTTAAGGCCCAACCTGAAACAACTATGGCACAAGGAAATCCTAACAGAAATCTAGTGGAGTCTTTCCATTGCCTTTCACAGCCATTGGATAAGGTCCTCTGTCAGCAGATAACGTTTCCACTCATTACTTAGCATTGGACTTTTTAAAATGTATGCAATGCACCATACAGGATATATGTAATTAAGAGATTTTACCACAAGTCTTTTTCCAGAACTAAGTTTTTGCTGCACTGTTTCTTGTCTTGCCTCAGCATCTGTTGCAAATACCAGCACTTGATATCTGTTATAGGAAGTTAAAAAAAAAAAAAAAAAAAAAAAAGTAAAAAAAAAAATCTTTGTTGTTAATACTTTCAGGTAAAAAAGAAA
Source organism: Nettapus auritus (assembly GCA_011076525.1). NCBI lineage: Eukaryota > Metazoa > Chordata > Aves > Anseriformes > Anatidae > Nettapus > Nettapus auritus. Next base: position 61,235,141 of record CM021766.1, on the reverse strand, counting down.
AAATATATATATAATTATTATGTTATGAGTATACATACACAGTAAAAGCAGAACCTAAAAAAGATTGTCAGAGAGCCTACTGCAATACACCAAGCAGCAACGATGTTAAATAACATTGCAGAATAAAAGCTATGTGTAAGGCAGATTTAAAAGAAGTATTCTACTCAGATTTCTTCATGTTAATAGAATTGAACAGCTAATTAAATTAAACGATAGAAATACAGATTACAAGTGAGACACAGGCAAGAAATCAATATATCTTCAATTTGGGAAATTAGGATTGCAATAAACATTCTTTCCCCTTAATAAGGTTTAAAATTACTAAACTACCATGAAATATATAGTACAATCTGTTATATAAATAGTTACACTTTCAAGCTCATAGTTAAGCATCCATCGAATGAATGAAGTCACTCCAATCTAAGAGATAACAGTAAATTAAAAGTTTAATTTATTAATTAATTAATTTTTAAAAAAGTACCACACTCTGCAGATTCTGACCTAGGAAACATTTCTATTTTAAACATATTTTAGCAATAAACTGGGCTAGAATATTATCATTTTATTAAGTAATTGAGGGTTAATTCATAGTTCTCAAACCAAATTCCCACTGAGCAGTAATATGCATTAATATTTATGTACCAATGTTTAAGTACCACCTAAACAAACACAACTTCCTCATCACAAAAAAACTAAAATCACAAGTGACCAACAGACAAACTTTCCATTCAGCTATCACATCAAATATACAATCATTTAACTATAAAACTCATTTTGCTCTTAGATCTTGAAAAAAAATCTGAATCAACGCAGGAAAAACTGCTTTTAAACAAAGTCATTGTTCTGTATAAGCTACAGGAAAATGGATAATCTGCAGTCATTTAGACAAGATAAAACCGGTACATTTTTTGGTTACTGAAATTTAAAAAAATACTTATGATTAATATAACCATAAATACAACAACTTCTCTCCTTACTGTGTCTATTTCCTTCACTATAGAAGTATTAATTATCTTTAATCTTATGTCCTAATAGTTCAGAGGCACGCTAAAAATTAGTACCACAGTGTCTTAAAACTGGACAATAACATAGAGCACTACTCAGAATTCAAGAGGCACATTCCTTTAAAACAACACCTTCCTACAATAAAAATAGAACATTTATGAATTAATGACAAAGAACAATTTAACCCAGATTTGTTAGAGCACTGAGCCAAGACTCTAAACATGATGAAAACGTTTTATTTTTAAGAAAAAAAATATTTTATTCATTATAAATTTTAATACATTCTAGTTTTTTTATATTAATATTCTATTAATATTCTACTACTTTTACTTGCAGTATATATATTGTCTCCCATATTAATACCACAATGTCTATAAACTTCTTGTGCAATGTCTAGAATCTAGAAATGTTTCACCAAGTTTAAGCATCATAATTAAAAGAGTATTGCTTGAGAAAATCACATGATAAAGCAGGATAATATACAGTATCACAATAAAGCATTGTGTTAGATTTACATTTTCTGGATTAGATTCCTAAAACATGATTTATTTAAAAAAAAAAAAAAATGTTCTATTTTAATTTTCTTTGATATAATTATTTCAGCACACGTTTACCCTCTCTCCCCCAACGTACATCTATACCAAGAGACTTTCTGATAAAAGAAAATCAGGAAAATAGCATTTTTATTTCAGAGAGAAAATAAAGGTTAAAGATATGATGTTTCCATACATTCCCAGGAAGCTATGCTAGCTATGCTTCACATATATTAAAACCCTTCTAAACAAGGTACTGTAATGATTTTTTAAATGCTTGACATTATGTCTGTAATCAACACCAAGTGCAGAAACCATATTCTGATCTGTATCAGTGAACTAATGACTTGCAGGTATATAATTAGTAATAATAATTGTGATCAGTGTTAAAATAAAAACTAAAAGAAAGAAAAGAACCATCATGGATAACAAAGATTGGGCATTACACTTCACCACTCTCATTATTAGGGGCAAAATAATATACATCCAGGAGGAAAATATCAGTGACAACTATAATCAAACTTATTCACAAAATAAAGTAGAAATTATTTTTCCACATTTAATCATTCTTTCACAGAGACATCTATGGTGGCTGCATGACAACATTTTTGGTCCCTCTCTAATTTTTTTTGGTAGCATCTCGTGTGCAGTGGAGTGTTTCAGTATATCTAAAACCAAAAATCATAAGAGCCGGTGTAGGTGAAGTTTCTGCAGCTTCAGGGAAAAAGATGTGGAGGTCAAGCAAAGTAGCCTGTGGGTATGACTTGGTGAAAAGACATTGAAAAACCCATTTTAAGATGAAGAAAACCTCAGTTCAGCATTATTAGTGCTTCCCAAGTTCTCTACTGCTTAACTGCAGAGAGGAGCTACCAGAGTTAGCAGTAGTTTTTACCTGAAGATATCTCCTGGAGAGAACTCAAAATATTTACCATACTCAGAAGACTACGTAAGTCGAAAGAATAAATACAACTCCAAGCTAATGTTAAAAGAACAATTCATTTCAGATGCATTTTTGATTCTGTATCCTCTAACATCCTCACACATAAGCTGATGTTGTACAAGATACATAAGTCAATGATGTGGACTGAAGACTGGATGAACTGGCAGGTTCAGAAGGCTGTGGTCAGTATCACGACGTCCAGAAGGAGACTTAGGTACACAAGCAGTATACCCCAGGGGTCAGTACTGGATTCTAGCTTCTTGTTTATTCAAGCAACATAACAGTGTTTCAACATTTAGTGAGGATACAAATCAAATTTTAAGAACAGCATCATCCATTGCTTTCTTCATGAATAAAAAATAAGAATGAGATGGCATTTGACATAATTTTCCAAACAGGTATTGTAGTGAAATTTTTAAAAAGCCAGAACTGTTACTTCCACAGTCATGACCAAGAATGCAGCTAGTTTCTTATTTTAAATGGAATACTCTTCAAAAGCTACAGTAGGCAAAAAGTGACATTTCATTATAGAAATATGCAATATATTCACGTGAAAAACCTGGTGGTTGAAAATAGCAACAACTTATCTATATTGTTAATTAAAATAATGGAACTTCACAGTATCTCTTGACTTGTTTGCAGTCTTAAAATATGCAGAATCAATCCATCTTTCAAAAACACATTTAAATATTTACTAACAGTAGTATTGTTGATGGTCAGTCATCTGCACTAAACATAGTTCTGAATTTGACAAGCAATGTAACTACTGCCGAGATCATCATTTTTTATATTTTAAAAGGTTTCTGCCTACTTGATTCTTTGGTAGCTGCCCAGTTCAGAAAGATATTGCATGATAGCTGTATGGCAAAGGAAATCATACTCAGTTGTATAAAAAATAAAAATAAAAAAATAAAAATCCTGAACTGAAATACAAGAACTCTTGGGATAATACAATATTTGCTTCTCACACTTCTAAGAATATCTATTTCAATCTTAAACAGACCACAAGATCAAGACATCAGAGGGAAGCAGGAGGGACAGCGTATTTCCTTTTAAATATGGTTTGATTGCTTGGAGACTAAAATTCAAAAAATAAATAACAACCAATGAAATTGTGATATTTATTTTTTTACATTCCCTCTTATGGTTGTAAATAAGCTTTCTGGCAAATCCATATGGTACTTGTCAGCCCGTTCCTCCTGCTTGGCTAGATGGCAGCCCTAACCTCTTTATATTTGTCACTTCCTGCAGTTTGGCATTGTCCTTGAATTTCAGGACATTTATTCTCTCTTATGGCCCAGCTCTTTGATGACAGTGTTAAAGAAATATTGGTTCCAATATCAGCTCCATTTACCTATGTCTGCCAGTTTGAATCACCATCAACCACTATTCTAAAAGCCTGACAGCTCTGCCACTTTTTCCAACCATCTTGTAGTTCTTAATTTTATTTTTTAAATCATGGGTGATGCCTCCATACCACAACCCCCAGATTTATTGCTAGGCACAAAGATTCAGAAGGCCTAAGAGCAGACCTTATCATTTTTAATAGAGAAAAGATGAGGCAGAGCATGTGTTGAGCTCCTTCATCTTCTTATGTTTTGGCACATAATTTTGGCCAGTAGTTCGCATATGATTTTCCTTTTATGTTTAACTTATCTGTGAGGGTCTTTCTTGTCCTTCAGATTCTCTGCTAGTAGACACTTTAACCAAGCTTATATCATCCTGATTACACCCCCTGCATGCCCAGTTGATGTTTCTGTATCTTTCCTTGGTAGTCCGTCTTAACTTCCATCTCCCATATATTTCCTTTTTCCATTTGAACTTCATTAGCATCTACTTGTTCAGTCAAGCTGCTTTCTGCTGCTTCTTGAACACTGATGTGAATTGTCCTTGGTCTTGGAGAAGGTTATCCACGAAGATTCCATAGCTCTCCAGAGCACTGTTGCCCTTTAGGACTGTCTCTCATAGGATCCTGCCTAGCAATCCCTTGAACAGGGCCATCTGTTCTCCTGAAATGTACAGTCCTCATTTCCACTGAATGTCTTCCTCACTTCTATCAGGATCGTAATCCATACCATCTCATGGTCACTGCAGCCAATGTCTGCAATAGTCAATGTCTGCCATTGTCTATTACTTCTCCAAACATTTATTTCTCATTTCTGGGCTATGAATTCAGCAAAGCTTCTTGCCTACCCAGCATGTCTAGCACCTGTATCAAAAAAGTTTTCCCTGATGAACCCCAGCAACCTTCCAAGTTGCTGAAGTCCATTGTGTTGCCCTCCCATCAGTCCTCCATTAGAAGGCAATAGGAAACTTCTATTTGTTTTAAAAAAGGCTTTATAGCAGATGTCTACCACAACATCCCTGGCATTTAGCATTCATTTGAATTTGAACAATAAACTCAGCATGCTGGTTTCATGAGAGCCATGTGTATTCAAGCTGTTCCTCTGTGGTGAACACAAATCCTTCTTTGTCTGTCTTTTCTTTTTTAAGAGCCTGGAGTCATCAAATGTGACACGGTAGCTGTGCAGGACTGAGGTACCACGTCTCTAATTGCAGTGATGCCTTAGCTCTGCAACTGCACATCTGACTTCCAGTTCCTCCTCTGCTGCCCAGGCTGTAGGTGTTTGTGCATACACATTTCAGATGGGTCTCCACTCATCGAACTTCCTTTAAGGGATTATTAAGTCATCCTCCTTTGTGAACTTGACCCTTAACCCCTATTCCATTGCAAGACTTAGCACTTATCCCTCAACCTAGGGCTCAGTGAGGTTAACAAGACTCTACTGCCACTTTAGCAGGTGGACTCCATCTCTCCCCATCAACCCTTATTCCTTTAAGAGGATCCCATGATCAAACCCGTGCTAGCAGTACAGTACACACAAAATGGGAAGAACAGTTTAGACTGAACCGAAGCAGGGAAGAGCCTGGTTCTTGCAGGACAGCATAATCTACCTTTGATACACTAGCAAACTTATTTTAATTGTATAAATATGTAATGTGACCATAAACTCCGCAGGACAATAAAAATCAGACATGACTACTTTTATTTGTTTACATACTAAGTGACAACACCACAACATGCAATAATTACTGAATATGAACACATACTTGTAACTCTCAACCTGTCGACAGGAAGACACCGTAATGAAAGAATCTGTCCGAGAGCTGTAAGTCAATGGACCAGGCAGAAGAAAACCAGGTAAAAAACGCCCAAAAGCATAGCTTTCCTGTTCAAATAACATTAGCATCCCATCCATGGACTGTATGCATATCAAATCTCGACCTAAGAAAGGAAAGAAAACACCATTAATGATATAGTTTCAAGTCTGAAATTGTTTAAAAAAACAATATATTTATCAGTGCAATCTTAACAAAACAAATTTTAATTTACACAAGTGTTCGCTATGAGGAAGAACACTAAATATTCTAGCTTCAGTATTAGCTTAAAAAGATTATTTAATTTCAAATGAAAATTTCTGGTCTTATATTTTCAGTTTAAAGAAGTGTTTCAATACTCCTACAAAAACTGTATCTTACAAGCAGTTGTAGCAACTGTGGGTTAAAAATAAATAACCTATTCTATTATTTCAAAAATAGTTAGAACAACACAGCAAGTCCTACTGATATGTACAAACAGTATGATAGTAATGTTTTCCACACTCTGCATTCTTCTTTTTTTTTCCCTTCTCTTCAAGGAAAGTAAAAACAAACAGATCCACTCCATTTGGTACAAACAACACTCAAATTGAAGTAAAAAAATCACCTTGGAACAAACGAGTCCAAGCCTTTATGCAATAACCCCAAGACATGACTTACCATATCTCAAGTACACCAATCTAAATTCAAAAGTTTCATTTTTAAGCCTTCTGAGATCAGAGGCTAATTATGGGTTTTACATTTCATATCCAACTGCAGTAATTCAAGCAAAGAGTATTTTCCATGTGTTTAAAGAGAAAGCCATTCCAATAAGACTAACACCTTGGAACAGTTGAATGAAGTGTCTCTCCTGAATTCAAAGACAAGCCCCTATCTTGCAAATGGAACATGAAATATTGTAATTCAACACGAATCTATTCATCCACATTAAAATACTCCACTGTGTCTTGGGAGCTTTAGTATATGCATGCAGGACTTAACAAATCCTATGTTTGCTCAAGTTCCATCCCCAATCCCTTAAGATTGTTTTCTAATAGAAGATGAGCCAAAACAAAAATACGCTAAAAGCTTCACTTTGTTATACTTAAATAATAAAGTTAACATCAAGGTCAAGGAGATGCTATTCAATACCTGAAAAAGCAACAAGTGTAAAATACAGTGGAAAATACTGTTCATTTTGTCTGCAATTCTTCCTTCATAGAATCTTTAAATACTTGAAAATAAATAATAGTCTAATAGGTCAGAGGTACATCACATTACTCATCCTTGGAATTAAAAATAAAAATAAAAAAATAATTTTAAAAAAAGGAAGGTAAAGCACCTGGATCCTTTTCACTTGCCTCTTCTATCCTCCCCCTGCGACCATTTCACGTTTTCCCATATCCTAAAAATCAAATTCTCCCATCCTTCTTTCCAGATTCTGCATGTAACTCACTCACATTCTATCAAACCTGTTGCAAATAGCAGCTATTTGCTAGGAAGGGCATTCGACAATGTAATTCATGTTGTTCACGTGGTGGAAGCTGTTCAATCTCTCAGTTGCTAGTGAAAATACTTAGACTTTTCACAACAATTTATAGATAGAGTAAAACAATTCCAAGAATTTGATTTCATGAGTGCTTGTACATGGTTGAAATGCCTAATGTTCCACATTAGGCAAGAAACTTTCAAAAGTTCCTCTTTTGAAAACCTTAGAGATCACTCCCATTTAACGGAGTTTTGTTGGTTTGTCTGCTTGAAAACTCCTTAAGTGAATACATTTAGAAGGATAACATCAATTACCCAATTCCCTGAACTGGTAGAAGGGGATGGGGAGCAGGATGTGGCCCTCACTATACATGAAGAAATGGTTGGTGACCTGGTACGGCACTTGGAAGTGCACAAGTCGATGGGGCCGGACGGGATCCACCCGAGGGTACTGAGAGAACTGGCAGATGAGCTGACCAAACCGCTTACCATCATTTATCAACAGTCCTGGCTATCGGGGGAGATCCCAGTTGACTGGCGGCTAGCAAACGTGACGCCCATCTACAAGAAGGGCCGGAGGACTGACCCGGGAAACTACAGGCCTGTCAGTTTGACCTCAGTGCCAGGGAAGCTCATGGAGCAGATTATCTTGAGAGTCATCACGCAGCACTTGCGGGGCAAGCAGGTGATCAGGCCCAGTCAGCATGGGTTTATGAAGGGCAGGTCCTGCTTGACGAACCTGATCTCCTTCTATGACAAAGTGACGCGCTGGGTGGACGAGGGAAAGGCTGTGGATGTGGTCTACCTTGACTTCAGCAAGGCTTTTGACACCGTTTCCCACAGCATTCTCCTCAGGAAACTGGCTGCTCTTGGCTTGGACTGGCGCACGCTTCGTTGGGTTAGAAACTGGCTGGATGGCCGGGCCCAAAGAGTCGTGGTAAATGGAGTCAAATCCAGTTGGAGGCCGGTCGCTAGTGGCGTTCCCCAGGGCTCGGTGCTGGGGCCGGTCCTCTTTAATATCTTCATCAATGATCTGGATGAGGGGATCGAGTGCAACCTCAGTACGTTTGCAGATGACACCAAGTTAGGTGCGTGTGTCGATCTGCTCGAGGGTAGGAAGACTCTGCAGGAGGATCTGGATAGGCTGCACCGATGGGCTGAGGTCAACGGTATGAAGTTCAACAAGGCCAAGTGCCGGGTCCTCCACCTGGGACGCAATAACCCCAAGCAGAGCTACAGGCTGGGAGATGAGTGGTTGGAGAGCTGCCTGTCAGAGAAGGACCTGGGAGTGATGGTTGACAGTCGGCTGAATATGAGCCAGCAGTGTGCTCAGGTGGCCATGAAGGCCAACAGCATCCTGGCCTGTATAAGAAGCAGTGTGACCAGCAGGGCTAGGGAGGTGATCGTCCCCCTGTACTCGGCTCTGGTGAGGCCGCACCTCGAATACTGTGTTCAGTTTTGGGCCCCTCGCTACAAGAAGGACATCGAGGTGCTTGAGCGAGTTCAGAGAAGAGCGACGAAGCTGGTGAGGGGCCTGGAGAACAAGCCCTACGAGGATCGGCTGAGGGAGCTGGGATTGTTCAGCCTGGAGAAAAGGAGGCTCAGGGGTGACCTTATCGCTCTCTACAGGTACCTCAAAGGAGGCTGTAGCGAGGTGGCGGTTGGTCTGTTCTCCCACGTGCCTGGTGACAGGACGAGGGGGAATGGGCTTAAGTTGCGCCAGGGGAATTTTAGGTTGGATCTTAGGAAGAACTTCTTTACCGAAAGGGTTGTTAGACATTGGAACGCGCTGCCCAGGGAAGTGGTGGAGTCCCCATCCCTGGAGGTCTTTAAAAGACGTTTAGATGTAGAGCTTAGGGATATGGTTTAGTGGGGACTGTTAGTGTTAGGTCAGAGGTTGGACTCGATGATCTTGAGGTCTCTTCCAACCTAGAAATTCTGTGATTCTGTGATTCTGTGATCAGCTGCCAATTTCAAACACTTAAATCGTACTTTAGCAAGGTAGTAATAGCATTTTCATTTGATGAATTCATAAATCAAAGAATAGAAGATAATTTTATTCAACATTTTATTCAAAAATCCAATATTCCATATTAGGCATGAGAGTGAAGTACTCCATTAATCAACAATCTTTGGTGGCTTAGAAAAAAATTTACCTGAGAAGACAGTGAAAGCTTGCTCTCCTACACTGAATCATGTCTGGATCTGTACTAATGAACAAACTTGTCAGAAAAGCAATTCAACATGGAAACCATTGAGGTACTGATCAAAAGTACTCATACTGACATTTTGCCTGCTATTGATGTCAGCCAGTTAGTACAGCTGTTTGATTTTTTTCTACTACTGCAAGTGAGAAAATGTAAATATATCATCTTTATAGCAGCTCTTTAAACCATTGGCCACTTGTCACTAGCAACTTCAATATGATGATTAAGTCTGAAAGTTTGATCTATAACATTTTGAAGTTTGTTTCATGTTTCCAAAATAGAAGAGGAAACATTTAAAGTGTACCGCTATGTGCAGATTAAAGTCATACATCCTTCTAGGAAACGCAAACTCTTTACTTCTGTTAACAGCATAAAGTCAATGAAGAAATGTTTCCTGTGGCTAAATGCAATCATTTTAAAGAGAATTATGGGTTTGACATACAGATCCCCTAAAAGCATTTTCTAAACAGACCGATTGTTTTACAGCTATGATTTTCCTAGGGTTTTCTACACAGACTTTTTAAATTATAAAGCACAGTCTGTGGCTTCTGTTCAGTCTTAGAATTTATTGTTTATTAAATTAGAAACATATTCTACATTATACATATAAATTAGCTATGCATACGTACACACACCTCTTAAATGTGTCTAGCTAGTATGCTTCCTCTGAAATTTATATGAAGCAGCCTTATTAAAAGTCTTTAAAAATCATTTCCCCTCTTAAGTATTATTCGTAGGACAGATTCCAGAGTTGCTTGATTTATTCACAACTTGTAGCCAACATTCTGCAGCTGAAATATGTGGTACTCAAGAGGTTAAAGCAACTACTGATCACAGTCAGAACAAATATTTGGTTTGCTCCTTATACTGTCTCTGAAGTACTAGCCAAGAGCACTGCAATGATTTTACTAACACAATTTAGAAATTAAGTCAGTGAAAAGGATTTAAGTAAGTACCTTATGTATGTTTCAATTAAAATAAAGCAAAATGAATACACAAAGATGAAGATTATTTAGTATAGGGTTCAAAAAATTATTAATGTCCTTGTCACATTATGACGATATCAAGTATTATTAGCATAAATTTAAAAAATGTATTTATAATACAACTGTAGTAACTATACATGCTTAGAGTATCACTTGAGGCTCAGTAAGGCTGTGAATAGGCAAATGAGCAAAGCCAATCTAATGCTCTGTTAATACTACAAGGAGTATTAATATTAGGAGTATTAATAAAGGAGTATTAATAAAGGAGTATTAATACTACTCACCTCCATCCCTCCAAGCTTCCAATTGCCCTTTCTCAATGTATGTAATTCCTCCTCATTCCCAGACCAGGCATGGTTACTTACCTGACTGCTGTAAACTAAAAACACCTTCAAGAATTTATAGTAAAATATATATTAAATCATCACTCTGCATAAATAAATCCATCTAAGCTTAGCAACTACCAGGCATGACCTGGAAAGCTCTGTGATGTAACTCTGAGGACTACGGTTCAGGGCACACTCCTTTATCCCGTGAGGAAGAGGAAGGGCATGAGGAAGACTGAGTGGATCCTGTGGACCAACAATCAGTCGCACTGCAGGTGTTGGGACCTGTTTTGAGTTTGGTTTCTAATACCATGGAACTCTGAGGACTGACAGCTGTTTTGAAGAGATGGCATGCACCTGACTAAATAAGTAAAAAGTATCTTTCCAACAAGCTTGCCAACCTGGTAAAGGAATAACAGGTAGGAGAGATTCCACAACACTTGAGTGAGGAAGTGGTGGATGCAGTAGGCAAGTGAGAGGCTCTGGGGTGATGTCAATAGCAATCAACATAGCAATCAACAGAACAAGGCTGAAAAGGAAAACAGTGAAAGTTTTCGTGCCATTTTCAGGTATCTCTCTGAGATCTCTCTGAATTACTACACACATCATAGAGAACAAACAGAAGGAACTGTAAATCCGAATGCAGTTACAAGGCTAAGAGCAAGGAGAGGGGGTGATAGTTCGTGTGACTGGAGTGCAAGATGGATGCATTCAGGCTGTTCAAGAAACAGAGGTGTTGTAGATTATCACACCTAGCTACCAGGCCAAGCTGGTCTCTCACTCAACCACTTCAGCAAAACAGGGAAAAAGTAAAATGAAAAAGCTCATGGGATGAGATAAGGTCAGGGAGATCACTCACCAATTACCATCACAGGCAAAACAGACTCGATTTGGGGAAGACTGATTTTACTACCAACTCAAAATGAAGTAGGACAATAAGAAACAAAAGTAAAAGTACTTTTCCCCACACACACCCCTTCTTCCCAGGCTCAATTTCACTCCCAACTCTTCTTTCTCCAATCCCGATCAGTGCAAAAGCTATGGGGAACAGGGGATGCAGTTGGTTCATAAACACTCTAAATGCTACTTCTTCCTCGTACCCTCCCTCTCTTCCAGTGTGGGGTCCCTCACACAGAATGCAGTCTTTCACAGACTGCTGTGATGTTGAGTCTTTCCTATAGGCTGCAGTTCTTCAAAAATTGCTCCAGCAATTGGTCCTTTGCATGGAGTGTAGTCCTTCAAGAACAGAGTGCTCCAGCATTGGTCCACCACAAGTCACAGGTCCTACCAGAAAATTTGCTAATGCATGAGCCCCTCTTCACTGGACCACATCTCCTGCCAGGAGTCTGCTCCTGTGTGGGGTCTCCCTGAGTGGTAGCTAGCTCCAGTCAAGACGAATCCATGTGCATGGGGTCTTCCATGGGCTGCAGTGTGGATATCTGCTCTGACACAGACCTCCATGGGCTTCAGGTGGACAGTCTGTGCCACCATGGTCTTCTCTGTGGGCCTGTAGTAACTCCTCTCCCTCCTTCTTCACTAGCCTTGGTGGCTGCATGGTTGTTTCTTACTCTTTTCTCTCACAGCTGCTTGTCCTGGTTTCAGCTAGATAGAGTTAATATTCCTCCTAGCAGCTAGAGATGCAGGCTTTGGCAAAGCAATTGGATATGGAGCACCACCTTACAGCCTCTGGAGGCACCTCCTGTCAGCTGTATCTTCAGCTGGTATCCCTTCAAGGAAGTACTTGTATGTCTACCAGGCAAGTGGACAACTATGCAGAACCAACCTGCGGGAATTAGCTGTACGGGAGGTGATTTATAGGGACGTAGAAAATGAACAAATAACCACAGATCCAGATGAAGTCAAGTGTACACAACCCATGTGGCATAAGTTTGTACAGAGTGCACCATCATCATATGTCAGCTCATTGGCAGTAATGGCCTGGAAAGAATATGAGGAATCCACAGTGGATGAATTGACTAAACAACTTTGGCAGTATGAAGAAAGTCTCTCCTCTTCCCTACAGGCCTTCGTCTCGGCTGTGGAGAAACTTTCTGAAAGTGTCCATCAACTAAAAGAGAATACTTTGGAGAAACTTTCTGAAGAGGTCCACCAACTTCAAGAGAGTTTATTTGCTTCCTCACCTGTACAAACCAGTGTCTCAGCTATCAGGGATAAGGGTCCATTCGTGCAAGGAAGACGACATGGTGGGTACACACCCCATGCCACCCTATAGTTTTACCCACATGACCATGCAGAGGACATGAGAAAATGGGATGTAAAATCTACTTCAACCCTAGAGGCATGGGTATGAGTTGCAAAGAAAAACAATCAGGAAAAAGGGTTCTCTGAGAAGCTTGCTGCTCCAGCTTCCACCAGGCAGTCCTTCAGACACAGAAATGAAGATTCTGACCAGGATTAGAGGGGCCCTGCCTCCAGCCAGGGGCAGGAAAGGGACAATTGAGTTTATTGGACTGTGTGGATTCAGTAGTTTGGCACATCAGATGCACAGAAGTATAGGGATTTAGTAGACACAGGTGCACAGTGTATTATAATGCCATCAAGCTATAAAGGGCCAGAACCCATCTGTATTTATGGGGTGATCCCAGCAGTTAACTGTATTGGAGGCTGAAGTGAGTCTAGCTGGGAATGAGTGGCAAAAGCACCGTATTGTGACTGGCTCAGATGCTCCGTGCGTCCTTGGCATAGACTATCTCAGAAGAGGATATTTCGAGGAACCAAAAGGGTTCTGGTGGGCTTTTGGCGTAGCTGCCTTAGAGACAGAGGACATTAAACAGTTGTCTATCTTGCCTGGTCTCTCAGAGGACCCTTCTGTTGTGAGGTTGCTGAGGGCTAAAGAACAGCAAATGCCAGTCGCTATCACAACGGTGCACCAGCAGCAATATCACACCAACCGAGACTCCCTGATTCCCATCCATAAGCTAATTTGTTAACTGGAGAGCCAAGGAGTAATCAGCAAGCCTCATTCACCTTTTAATAGTCCCATATGGCCAGTATGAAAGTCTAATGGTGAGTGGAGACTAACAGTGGACTATTGTGGCCTGAATGAAGTCATGCCACCACTGGGTGCTGCAGTGCCAGCCATGCCAGAACTCCAGTACGAACTGGAATCAAAGGCAGGCAAGTGGTATGCCACAATTGATATCGCTAATGCATTTTTCTCCATCCCTCTAGCAGCAGAGTGCAGGCCACAGTTTGCTTTCACTTGGAGGCGTGTCCAATACACTTGGAATTGGCTGCCCCAGGGGTGGAAACACAGTGCTACCATTTGCCATGGACTGATCCAGTCTGTGCTGGAGCAGGGGGAAGCTCCTGAACACCTGCAGTACATCGATGACATCATTGTGTGGGGTGACACAGCAGAGGAAGTTTTTGAGAAAGGGAAGAAAATAGCCCAAATCCTTCTGAAGGCCAGTTTTGCCATAAAACAAAATAAAGTCAAAGGGCTTGCACGAGAGATCCAGTTTTTAGGAATAAAATGGTAGGATGGACGTCGTCAAATCCCAATGGATGTGATCAACAAAATAACAGCTATGTCTCCACCAACTAGCAAAAAAGAAACACAAACTTTCCTAGGTGTCGTGGGGTTTTGGAGAATGCACATTCCAAATTACAGTCTGATTGTAAACCCGCTCTAACAAGTAACCCGCAAGAAGAACGATTTTGAATGGGGCCCTGAGCAACGACAAGCCTTTGAACAAATTACACAGGAAATGGTTCATGCAGTAGCCCTTGGGCCAGTCCGAACAGGACCGGATGTAAAGACTGTGCACTACACTGCAGGTAGGGAAAATGGCCCCACCTGGAGCCTCTGGCAGAAAGAGCCTGGGTTAACTCGAGGTCGACCCCTAGGGTTTGGAGTCGGGGATACAGAGGATCTGAGGCTCGTTACACTCCAACTGAAGAGGAGATATTGGCAGCGTATGAAGGAGTTCGATCTGCTTCAGAAGTGGTCAGTACTGAAGCGCAGCTCCTCCTGGCACCCTGTAGTGGGTTAACGTGGCAAGGTTTTGGTAGCAGGGAGGGCATAGGGGTGGCTTCTGTGAGAAGGATCTAGAAGCCGCTCCGTGTTTGGTAAGGGCCCCACTGCTGACCAGAGCTGAGCCAATAAGCGATGTTGTTTTGCGCCTCTGTGAGAGCATATTTAAGACAGGGAAAAAAAAAAACACTGTGACACACAGCAGCTGGGAGAGTGAGAGGAGTGAGAAACAGCCTTGCAGGCGCCAAGGTCAGTGAAGAAGGAGGGGGAGAGGTGCTCCAGGCGCCGGAGCAGAAGTCCCCTGCGGCCTGTGGTGAGGACCATGGTGAAGCAGGATGTCCCCCTGCAGCCCATGGAGTACCACAGTGGAGCAGGGTTCCACGCTGCAGCCCATGGGGGAGACCACGGTGGAGCCTGTGCCCCAAAGGAGACTGCGGCCTGTGGAAGACCCCTGCCGGAGCAGATTCCGGGCCGGACCTGCAGCCCGTGGAGAGGAGACCACGCAGGAGCAGGTGACCCGGCAGGAGCTGCTGCCCATGGGGGACCCAGGTTGGAGCAGTTTGCTCCCAAGGGATGGACCCCGTGGTACGGACCCATATCTGGAGCAGTTCTTGAAGAGCTGCTGCCTGTGGACAGCCCACGCTGGATCAGTTCGGCAAGGACTGCATCCCGTGGGTGGGACCCCACAGCACAGGGGACAAGAGTGACCGAGAAGGAGCGGCAGAGAAGAAGTGCTGTAGACTGACCATAACCCCCATTCCCCCGTTCCCCTGCGCCACCCGGGGTGAGGAGGTGGAAGAGGGTGGATGGGGGGAGAGGTACTTTTGGTTTCTTTCCTTTGTTTCTCACTTCTCTAGCTTGTTAGTAATAAGCAATAAATCTTACTTTCTCTCTATGCTGAGTCTGTTTTGCCCTTCATGATAATTATTGCGTGATCTCCTAGTCCTTATCTCAACCCTTAAGCCCCTTTCATCGTATTTTCTCCTCGCTCCTCTTTGAGGAGGGGGAGTGAGAGTGCGGTTGTGGTGGAGCTCGGCTGCCCACCTGAGTAAAACCATCACAGACCCCAGCTGCCAGTATGGGGATGGATGTTCAAAGGAAGGGTCCCCTCTACACATCATGCAACTGATACTACATGGAGTAAGTGGGTTGCACTGATTACTCAGCGGGCTTGGATAGGAAACCACAGTTACCCGGGAATTGTGGAAATTATGGACTGGCCAGAAGGCAAATTCTTTGGGATATCACCAGAGGAGGAGGTGACCTGCGCTGAAGAAGCCCCACTGTACAACAAGCTATCAGAAAATGAGAAGAAATATGCCCTGTTCACTGATGGGTCCTGTCATATTGTGGGAAAGTATCAGAGATGGAAGGCTGCTGTATGGAGTCCTACACGACGAGTTGCAGAAACTGCTTAGGGAGAAGGCAAATTGAGTCAGTTTGCAGAAGTGAAAGCCATTCAGCTGGCTTTATATATTGCCAAATGAGAAAAGTGGCCAGTTCTCTATACTGATCCAGGGATTCTAGCAAATGCCCTGTGGGGGTGGTTATACCAATGGAAGCAGAACAACTGGCAGCGCAGGGGCAAACCCATCTGGGCTGCTGCATTGTGGCAAGATATTGCTGCCCAGGCGGGTAGACAACCTGGTTGTAAAGGTACACCATGTAGATGCTCATGTGCCTAAGAATCAGGCTACTGAAGAACAACCAGCAGGTGGAGCAGGCTGCTAAGATTGAAGTGGCTCAGGTGGACCTGGACTGGCAACATAAAGGTGAATTATTTATAGCCGGATGGGCCCATGACACCTCGGGCCATCAAGGCAGAGATGCAACATACAAATGGGCTCGTGATCGAGGGGTGGACCTGACCATGGACGCTATAGCACAGGTTATTCATGATTGTGAAACATATGCTGCAATCAAGCAAGCCAAACAATCAAAGCCTCTTTGGTATGGAGGATGATGGCTGAAATATAAATACGGAGAGGCCTGGCAGATTGATTACACCACGCTCCCTCAAACCTGCAACGGCAAGCGCCACTGTCCTGGTTTCAGTTAGGACAGTTTCCTCCTAGTTGCTGGTGGAATGCTGTGTTTTGGATTAGGATGGGAAGAATGCTGATAACATGTCGATGTTTTGGTTGTTGCAGAGCAGCACTTGTACCAAGCCAAGGACTTTTCAGCTCCTCGCTCTGTCCTGCCAGTGGGCAGGCTCGGGGTGCAGCAAAAGCTGGGAGGGGACAGACCCAGGACAGCTGACCCAAACTGGCCAAAGGAGTATTCCATACCATCTGACGTCATGCTAAACAATATATAGGGGTAGCTAGCCGGGTTGGGGGGGCCGGCTGCTCGGGATGGACTGGGCATCGGTCAGTGGGTGGTGAGCAATTGCATTGTGCATCACTTGTTTCATATACACTAATATTATTGTTATTATTATTATTATTATTATTGTTTCCTATCTTAATAAACTGTCTCTGTCTCAACTCTCGTTTCACTTTTCCATTTCTCTCCCCCATCCCAGAGAGGGAGGGGGGAGGGTGAGCGAACGGCTGTGTGGTGTTTGGCTGCCGGCCGGGTTAAACCACAACAGCCACATACTTACAATGGTGGAAGCAACCACTGGATGGCTGGAAACATATCCTGTGCCCCATGCCACTGCCCGGAACACTATCCTGGGCCTTGAAAAACAAGTCCTGTGGTGACATGGCACCCCAGAAAGAATTGAGTCAGACAATGGGACTCATTTCCGAAACAACCTTATAGACACTTGGGCCAAAGAACATGGTATTGAGTGGGTGCATCACATTCCCTATCATGCACCAGTCTCCAGGAAAATTGAGCGATATAATGGACTGTTAAAGACTACACTGAAAGCAGTGGGTGCTGGGACATTCAAAAACTGGGATATGCATTTGGCAAAGGCCACCTGGTTAGTCAATACTAGGGGATCTGCCAACCGAGCTGGACCTGCCCAATCAAACCTGTTACATACTGTGGAAGGGGATAAAGTTCCTGTAATGCATATAAGAAACATGCTGGGGAAGACAGTCTGGGCTACTCCTGCCTCAGGAAAAGGCAAACCCATTCGCGGGATTGCTTTTGCTCAGGGACCTGGATGCACTTGGTGGGTAATGCAAAAGAATGGGGAGGTCCGATGTGTACCTCAAGGGACTTAATACTGGGTGAGAATAGCCCATGAGTTGAATTGTATTATGTTCATTATTATATAATATTGTATATCATCATTACCATGATTGCTATATGTTAATGTCCTATTAATGGTATCACAGTAACAGCCATGCAGATAACAATGAATGAATTTTGATAGAAATGGACAAGCACAGAGATGTGATGGAAGAAGAATGGGCTTCAACATGTGACAATCCAACATCACATACCATCTCTTCTGCCCTGAAAAACTGCAGACTATGCAAACTCAGTGGGCATTCTATATACCATAGATGAAAATGGTGATTAATTAGAATGTATTGGAAAGGGTGTAACCTGAGCATGACATAAATTGTATGGAATAAGGGGTGGATATATATATGTCCTGGTTTCAGCTAGGATAGAGTTAATTTTCCTCCTGGTAGCTAGTAGAGTGCTATGTTTTGGATTAGGATGAGAAGAGTGTGAATAACATGCTGATGTTTTAATTGTTGCAGAGTAGTATTTTCACTAAGCCAAGGACTTTTCAGCTCCTTGCTCTGTCCTGCCAGTGGGCAGGCTGGGGGTGCAGCAGGAGCTGGGAGGGGACAGAGCCAGGACAGCTGATCCAAACTGGCCAAGGGAGTATTCCATACCATCTGACGTCATGCTAGACAATATATAGGGGTGGCTAGCTGGGGTGGAGGGGCCAGCTGCTCCAGGATAGACTGGGCATTGGTCAGCAGGTGGTGAGCAATTGCATTGTGCATCACTTGTTTTGTACACATTATTAGTAGTAGTATTATCATTATTATTATTTTCCTGTCTTAATAAATAGTCTTTATCTCAACCCATAGGCTTCATTTTTCCATTTCTCTCCCCCATCCCAGAGAGGAAGGGGGGAAGGTGAGTGAACGGCTGGGTGGTGCTTAGCTGCCAGCAGGGTTAAACCACAACACTGCTGTATAGCCTTTTATTTACTTTTAAAACCTTTCTTAAATATGTTATTATAGAGGCACCATCAGCATCTCTGATAGGTTCAGCTTTGGACAGTAGTGGAAACAGTTTGGAGCTGGCTCTGAGCTCTGCCCTGGTCTCTTCTAACACCCCTGGAGCCTGACCACTACCACAATTTTGCCAGACAAACCAAATACAACAGGCCAGGATGGTGAGGGGCAAGTTGTCCTTTAAGTGAGAGAGCAGCTGGAAGACACACTCATGATGGGGAATTTTAATCACCCTTACATGTGTAGGAAAGATAACACCACAGAACATATGAAATCTAGAAGTTTTTTGTAACACAATTCAGGTGACCAAGGAGCCAAAAAGGAGAGGTACGCTGCTGGTCCTGACACACAAGCAAGGAAGGCTGTGAATACTGGGAGGCAGCCTTGGCTACAGCTACCATAACATGGTCAGCAAGATGCTCAGGATAAGTTCAGGAGCATATAAAGAAAGAGCTGGACAAAAGGAAAAATAAAAATAAAATAACAGAGAACCACAACTCTGCACTTCATGAGAGTAGACATTAGCTTCTTCATGGATTTGTCTGGAAGAATGTAACAGTATGTCTTGGAGCAAAGAGGTTCAACAGAGCTGGTTGATATTCAAAGATCACATCCTCCAACTTCAAGACTGGTCTATCCCAGCAAGAAGGAAGTTAAGCAAAGGCAAGCAGCAATACAACAGCATGGATAAAGAAGGAGTTTCTGTCTAAGCTCAGACAAATAGAAACTGTACAAGGAATGGAACCAAGGTGACCCAGGAGGAACAGAGATACCATCCATCCATTTAGGGATGGTGTTAGGAAAGCAATAGGCCAGCTGGAATTTAATCTGGCAAGGGATATGGAGGACAAGAAAGGATTCTACAAATACACGGAGAGCATAAGGAAGACGTATCTACCAGGCCAGTCATTGCCAACTACTCTTGATTCCAGGCACTCTTCATGTGCCTGGAAGTGGCTCCCAGGGCGAGTTATTCCATCACTTTCCCAGGAGTTAAGGTGAAGCCAACTGGCCTGTAGTTCCCTGGGTCCTCTTTGCCCTTCTTGAACATAGGGATGACACTTGCTTTCCTCTAATCTTTAAATACTTCTATCCAGTCCCCGTGATCAAAGATTATAGAGAGGCCTCATAATAACATTTGCCAACTCCCTGATAAGGATATCAACTTGAAAATATAATTATTTTTTTAAAGGTATAATCAGATGCATTTGTACTTTGTTTAAGGATTCCTACCTATTTATCTAAAGTAAAAGATAACAAAAATGCACAAAAAAGTTGTGCATAAAATAGTCATGAAAAAAAAATTAAATAAAATAAATAAATAAATAAAAATTACGTTTAAGCTTTTGCCATATTGCTAATCTATTGTTTTAAAGTTTAAAATGTCGTTTGATATATAGAATATATATCAAGCTGGAAGGAACCTACAAAGATCAAGTCCAACTGCCTGACAACTTCAGGGCTAACCAAACATTAAAGCATGTTATTGAGGTCATTGTCCAAATGCCTCTTGAACACTGAGAGGCACGGAGCATCAACCACCTTTCTAGGAAGCTGGTTTCAGTGTTTGACCACCCTGATGGTAAAAGAAATCGTTCCGAATATCTACTCTGGACCTCACCAACACAGCTTTCCCATGTGTCCTATCCCATGTGTCCTATGTTACCAGGGAACAGAGACCAGTACCTTCCTCTCTATTTCCCCTCCTTAAGACATTGTAGAGAGCAATTGAGTCACTTCTCAGCCTCCTTTTCTCCTATCTGAACAATCCAAGTGTCCCTTAGCCTCTCCTCACAAGACAAGCCTTCCAGTTCTACCGGTTTGTTGCCCTTGCATGCATCCAAGGACCATCCTTTTTAACATTATGGATCCCAAAACTGCACACAATATTCAAATTGAGGCTGCACCAGTGCTAAATAAATCAGGAGAATCACCTCTTTGGACTGTTTGGGTGTGCTGTGTTTAACACACCCCACCATGCGGTTTGCCCTCCTGGCTGCCAGGGCACACTGCTGGCTCATGTTGAGCCTGCTGTCACCAGCACCCCCAGGCCCCTTTCTGCAGGGCCGCTCTCCAGCCACACGTCTCCAAGTCTGTACCTGTGTCTGGCATTACTCTGTCCCACATGCACAATCCAGTTTTGCTTTGTTGAAGTTCATGTCATTGATGATTACCCACTGCTCCAGTATATCTAGATCCTTCTGCAAGGCCTCTCAGCCCTCCAAGAGAGTCAACAGCACCTCCCAGTTTAGTATCATCAGTGAACTTGCCAAGGATGCATTCCATTCCTGCATCCAGATCATTGGTGAAAGTTCAACAAAACTGAACTGGGTCTACAATTGAGCCTCATGAGATTAAAAATGTATACTCATGAAATTAAGATGTTTAATTATGAGATTAAAAATGTAAAAGACATTCAATTCTACTAGTACAAAAATCTTGTATTGTACCTTTCTTAATAGTTAACATTCATTTTCTGGTGCTTCTGTTTATACTAATGGTAGCGAGAAAATCTTTAGACTGGCTTCCAACCAGGCTTGAGAAGCTTCAGGTTTGAGAAGGTTGGCTAAAATATACAGTTCAGTTGTTGTCTATTCTTCTGATGACATTTAAGATCCAAATATATTAGAGCAGATATTATAATCCATATGCAGCAGTGATAATCTAGCAGACATATTACAATTCCAATAACAGATAAAAAAATAAAGGTCAATAGAAGTGTCACTGCTTATTAAATGAGTAGTAATAGCTTCTGCTTTCATGTATACTAAGAGATATCTAAGTTACTCTTACTAATTTTGTTGCATCATGAAAATGATTAACAGTAGAAGTGTAGCATATTCTTGTAATATATATGATGCTATACATCAGAAATGAAAATATCCACCTTTAGCATTCATATTGAATCCCTAATCACACACATTGTTAAAATATCTCATTTTAAGAGTAGTTATATGACTGAATGATATGACAAAACATTGCAAGTTCTTTAGAGCATTCCAATGATCTACAAGCATACTGTAGTATTGAACCATACTGTCTAAAGAAACAAATATATGGCAGGCACTGAAAACATATCTTTACCTAACTAAAAAATAAATTTAAAAAATCACTCTCATTGCCTTTAAGAGTACAGCATCATTTCTTAATATACCTACCATTTTATTGTTCATATTTATATTGTTTCTACTCACTAAATTTTATATTTGGATTTTAACTAAAATCAAACTCCAATTACCTAAACATTACATGTAAACTATAATTAAAGAAAAATAAGTTGTGTATGAACCTTCAATTTTCCAACTTTTTATAGGTCATCTTATTTCCTTTGGCCATTTGTTTTTAATGTGTAGCTAGTGAATAGGGTTTTTATGTTTCACTTCAAGAAATGCAGTCTTCCAAAAAACTCAGCCAGAAATGTCCATTTCAAAAAAGCTTATTGCAGCCAGTTGGCTTTGCCAGTGACATATTTATAAAGTGAAAATATAACCCATAGTGTTTTCTGCAGATCAGATGGAATCACTTAGTGTACTCTACATAGTTTCAGCAGCTTGTGCCTCAAGAGGAATGTCCTTCAGCCAGCAAGCGTTACTTTTAAGCACAAGTCCAGCTACTGTTGATTTGTACTTTCCTTATTCTAGCGTGATATGAATACATTTATGTCACACTTTTTTAAAACCACAATGTATTTTTAGAGCTATTGCAAAGCCAAAATGAGAGGCAGGTGGCAGCTCTTTGAAATAAGCTTCTAATTAAAGCTATTTTGGAGCTAAGATTTTGCATGTTAATCATTTCCTCTGTTCTGAGCCTCCCCTCTGGCACCAAGTCAATTTCATAAAATGTACATTATGTAATCACAAGGTCTGAGCACCATGTGAAATCATGCAATGAAAACTACAGCATCAAATGGGATAAATTAGAAATTAGAACAAACTTCATAAAGCTACAACTTTTAAAGAGACGTCAGCAGAGATAATTTTACTGCCTTCAATGGTAATCATAAACTTCGGTCAAAACCCTAGCATGGAAGGAAGTGTCAATAAAAATAAAATGAAATTAAATTGGCATTTATAAGACACCCATAAGCCAAAAGCTTGTCCTTTAATGATACATGTGAAATGCTTTTTTAAGTGAAGAAAAGATAAATCCACAGCACACTGACCAGTGAAGAGATGCACACAAACTATATTCGCACACACTGGAATAGAAATCACTGTCCTGACCTGACACAAGCAACCACTTTTTGATTTTCCTTCATCATTTAAATTTACCCCCCAACATTTCTCCCAGCATAGAGAACAATGTCTCCTCCAGTTCAAATCCATCTGGAGGACTCCACTTGCTGCTGAGCATAGCTCCTGAAACAAAACAGATTTGGGTCAACTATGAGAAAAGCACTTCAGGAATAGCTTCTGACTAATGGAAAAACCATTTGAAAATATGTCGGGCAGTTCTTAAAACAGCGTATGCCTAGTAAAAGGCAAGTCTTAGGTTACTTCCCTAACCCAAAGCAGGAAGCACATGTCAACATACATTCAGAAAGAACACTGAATTGACTAGCTTGGTGGTCTGGTGGCTGCTCACTGCATTACTACAGAAAGGATCAAAGTTCAGGACTTCAGCTGCAACCTTTCATTCTAGACCAGAGGTTCTGACAGCACTGCCAAGGCAGTGCAATACCCTGTGTAGATATAAAGAGGAAAAGGAAAAATGCCCTGCATCACTGTTGTGGTTTAACCCGGCCGGCAGCTAAACACCACACAGCCGTTCGCTCACCCTCCCCCCTCCCTCTCTGGGATGGGGGAGAGAAACGGAAAGTAAAACGAGAGTTGAGATAGAGACAGTTTATTAAGATAGGAAACAATAATAATAATAATAATAACAATAATAATAATAATAGTGTATATGAAACAAGTGATGCACAATGCAATTGCTCACCACCCGTTGACCGATGCCCAGTCTATCCCGAGCAGCCGGCCCCCCCAACCCGGCTAGCCACCCCTATATATTGTCTAGCATGACGTCAGATGGTATGGAATACTCCTTTGGCCAGTTTGGGTCAGCTGTCCTGGGTCTGTCCCCTCCCAGCTCTTGCTGTACCCCAAGCCTGCCTGCTGGCAGGACAGAGCGAGGAGCTGAAAAGTCCTTGGCTTGGTACAAGCACTGCTCTGCAACAACCAAAACATCGGCATGTTATCAGCATTCTTCCCATCCTAATCCAAAACACAGCATTCCACCAGCTACTAGGAGGAAACTGTCCCAACTGAAACCAGGACAATCACCCAATGATTATGCATGTATCCATCCCAAAAGATGTAAGAAGGGTACCTGTGTCCCAGCTGAGATTGACTAAGTGCTTTTCTGCTGGAATTGAAAATTCCTTAAACAGGAAGAAAGTAAAAACAGAGAAGTTGACAGGAATTTAAGAGAAATTGTATAGAAAATACTAAGTCCTTATTCTACTGCTTTTAGTTTTAATTATTTTCTAATCCCGTCCAGATATTAAGGTATTGCAGTAAAATGTATTCACAAGCCCAAACATAAGAGATGTTCTCTGCATCAGCTCAGTCTGCATGAAGTCTCCCTGGTTAAAGCACAGTAAAGTATGTAGTTCAAGTTGCTGTAAGGAATTGATTTTTTTTTTTTTTTTTTTTTTAATTTTTCTCAATCATTACATTGTATTCTCTTTACCTAACCCCTTCAGATTTCTGACTGCCATAAAGTGAATTCTAGATGGAAAGTGAATCTTGAACTATTACAGTTTCTCCAAAGGCCAAATCAGGTAACTCAGACCTCACTCACATAATCAGTCCTCTGGAGACCTGTGATACACTCCGTTATTCTTGATCTGACTTTTACCATAGCAGATGACAGAGACAAGTTGCACAGAAAATGCAGCATGGGACTGATCCCTTTAAAGCTCGCTCACATTGACCTGAGGTGGTGTAAGGACCCGTAGAAAAAACACTAGTATGGTTCAAAGGAGCACAAAAGACAAGCATGCAATATAGAGATCCAGAAATATCATAGATGCAACATCCAGCATGTTCATTGCTACTGAAAGAAACCTGGTATTTGGCACTGTTTACACATGAGACATAATGTCCTCCCCTAAACAGATTCTAGTGCTAAGATTTATTACAAGCCTCATATTAAGAAAAAAAAAAAAGTGCATTCAAGAATGAACGTTTCTAACCCTAATGCAAGTAGTCTTAGAAAAAAATGTTCAGACAGTTGTGAAAGCAGCATCACAGAAAGTTGCTTCTTTTTCAGTACAGCAGATTAATTATAACTATATAATCAATTCAAGCACATTAACTGCAAACTGTATAGAGTGGGTCTTGAAGAGAACATTTGCTGTGTATGGGAGAATGGGTGTATGCACGGATCATCATTACTCAGGCTGCATCTATGTAGGGATGGTAAAAATGTTTAAATTCAGTTTCTTGCCTTAACTTGTTGAATATAACTACTTTTCAAGACCAGACAACTACAGACGTTTACTTTGAAGTGCCTGCATTCATAGAGATGTTGCAATATGGATGTTATAGGCTTTTTTCTTAAGAAGAAAAAAAAGGGGGAAACATTTTCAGCTGTGAAACGTTCCAATGTGTCAAGCTGCCATCATCTGAAGTTATACACATATTATACATCATATTTATACTATGGAACATCTTACTGAACTAGTAAATCTGCCACAAAGAAAAAATGGAATAAAGATAAATATTGTCAGCAGTTAGCCCTTCCATATCAATAGGCTTTAACTGAATGCAATTAATGTACATGGATTTTTTTTTAAATGAATCACATATCAATAGCAGACCCTTCATTGAGCTCAATAAAGTTGAATAAAGGCCTTATTTTGCAACATTTTCAATGCAAAATTATCAGTAGAATCAAAAAATATCAGTAGGATCTTAACATGACACAATAATTTAATCTTTAAAATTTTATCTAAGACACAGACATGTAGAATTAGAACCAAACAGTATAGCAGAACTCCACCAATGAAACCCAGGAACATTCCTTATCCTTTCTACTTCTCCATTTCCATTCTCACCTTACATAAGCAACTTGAATATTCCAAAGCACTTCCCAAAGCACTTTGATTCCCTACTACTTTTTTAAGATAAAGATTTAATGAAAATATTTCCCAAAGAATGCTGTCCCCAGTAAGGGAAATCACATTCACAGAACTCATTAAAGATAATTTATAACAAAGTAACATCCTGAAGCTTAAAATGCAAAGCTAAGATATTATTTTTACATAAGTTTAGGTGGAACTCCTGTATCTCTTCAAGAAGTTTCAAATAACCATTTATGTTTCTAATTTTAACTGGATCGAATAAATATCTTCAAAAACCTCCAATAAAATATAGCCACTTTTCATATTCAGATCATTTGTCTATACATAACCTAGACCAGTAATAACCAACACACAGAAAGGACTAATCTTATTTTGTGGTCTTTTGTGTATTTTATTTCTAAAAGGAAAAAAAAAAAAAAAAAAAAAAAAAAAACACAATTTGTTACAGTTTTCTCGTATTTTAAAACTGCTAGAAGTATACTACAAATAGCTACATTATTTTATTATTTTACTACTAGCCTTGCAAAATATTACTATCATAAGTTTGATGTTTTGTTTGTTGGTGGTGGCTTTGTTTTTTGTTTTTGGTGGTGGTGTTTTGTGTGTTTTTTTTTTTAAAAAAAAAAAGATTTTTTCAAGTGTTTTCACACGAATCACACAGTGAAATATTTTAAAATCAGTTGTCATACTAATCTGCAGAATACATTTTATTTCTGTTATAATCATCCTTGTCCTTTTTATTTTCTGTAGTCACCAAATAAATTTCTGGGGGTTATTCATATTTACCCCTATTTGTTTAGCCAGGCTCATAACTAGACTCAGTTGCATTAAAGAAATGTGAAAATTGAGCAAGGCTGCATCATGATTTCTTTCAGTTATGAATGGTCTCATCTGATGTGACTTTATACAAGGGATAACTGAACAGGCAGAAAGCACAGTGCTTCATGTTGAATTTTAATAAAAGAAAAGTAGCTTAGAAAAAATTCTTTTTGGTCTACTAATCTATTTTTTGTTTTGGACTGCTTCTTTAAACTCCAATCTCCAATTTTACCTAAAATTTTAATTTAAAAATTTTGGCACTCAAAATGACAGCGTTGTATGGCACCTCAACATTGTGTAGCTACTCAGCAAGAACTCTGATTAGCCCAAGTCTCACCAACCACAATTTGCATTTCCACCCAGGGGAAAACATAGCAGCCACCCCCCAAAAAAAGTATATAAATTAAGTCTACCAAAATTTCAGTTCAACTTCTTGAATTTCTGGTCACTTTGGACATGTTTTAAAAGTCTTGTTATTCTCCACACAAACAGCTTTCTACAATTCCCATCAGTCATATACCTAACTATCAACAAGGACTATAACAGTTTGTCACAATGAGGAGGCACACCCCATGATCAGAACCAATTGGATACTGCAAAAGTAGAATTTTCCTTATGAATCTGAAATAAAATCACCTCATCACATTTGTCATTGTTTACGTCCTCTTGCTAGCCTGATCATTCTCACTTTTGATACAGGCCAACAGTAAACAAGGTCTTTGTTTTGCAAGTTCTTTTCTGCTTGGAAGATATACTCAGACCTACTCAGCACCACCCAAAATCTCCAAGAAACTCTCTCTTGAATGATCTAGTAGAGTGATTTCTAATAGGTTTAATCGGTACAAATAATTCTGAACAACCACCAAAAAACTTTCAAAGTGCAATTAACCGAAAGCATCACAGCATAGTACATCATAGTACAAGACATGTTTCACTTCTTTTATAGGAAAAAAAAACAACCCTCAACTAACAAGGGTTGGTGACCTTCCAAGTTCTATAAGTTACAAAGACTTTTTCTTTTTGTAATGTGAATAGTCACAAATGAACACTAGAAAAAAAATAAACAAAAGCTGCGTATACACATTCCTGAACGATCCTTTGAGAAGATGAAAGACTGAGTACTGAGAAAATAAAACTGCATTCTTTTGGATGAAAAAATACAGGGCAATAAATGAATCTGATATAGACAAATGTATCTACATAAAATGTTGGAACATTTAATAAGAAAGTACATATGTAAATAATAAAGCTGTACATAAAATATTTGAAGTAACAGAAAATTCATCATGCCAAACTATTTATTAGACAGGGTAATAATATATCCTATATTTTTAAACTTTAGAGACAGCATCTCTAAACTTAAGTAAAACATCTGATATGATCTCAGACAATTGTCTCACAGGAAACCAGAGAATGGCAGGCAATAGCACTAAGAAGAAGAATCTGGGGATTAGAGTAGGATGATGAATTAAATATGAGTCAACAATATGTCAACAAAAAGACAAATGCAAGATTGGGTCATTATTAATATACTTGCACTATTAAAAACATATGAGGTAATTATTGTTCTGCTTGGCACTGGATGATTCTTGGCAGTACTGCAGAAGCCATAACCCCACATGCAAGATACAAAACATTTTATACTACCAATGTACAATGACTGCACACATTTGGGTACCACATTTTAACAAAAGAAATTAGAAAAAGCATAGTATAAAAATCTATAAAACTTTTGAGAAAACAAGAATGATGTGGTCTTTCACTTCAATACAAAACTGCTCTCCAGGTTAGGTATTTCTACAGTTGGTTTTACTCCATTTTAATTATACTGCTCTGCTTAAATGAAATACAGATTAAGTGATATATTCAGCAATTTGTAATTGAAGCAAAGTTCTGGTGTACTGAATCAATGGGATTTTTTTACTTCAATTAGACTATGATCTTACTTAGTACTGTTGAGGAAGTTGAAAGGAACCACAGGGTAAAAGATTCCAGGGAATTTTCCTTGATTATTATTCCATTCACATATTTAATTTTGAGAAGAAGCTCTAACTCAATTATTTGGGAAAAAAAGGCACTAACAGGCTTCAAAAGTTACATGAGGAAGGATTTAGAATTACTGATCAGTAGATTTACTTCATGAACAAAACTCCTGAAGAAGAAGCCTTT
The DNA here is from genome assembly GCA_011076525.1 of Nettapus auritus. Lineage (NCBI taxonomy): Eukaryota > Metazoa > Chordata > Aves > Anseriformes > Anatidae > Nettapus > Nettapus auritus. Next base: position 61,206,289 of record CM021766.1, on the reverse strand, counting down.
CAAATAATCTCTTTATCCGAAAGCAATTTAACAGAAGTAATAGTTAAACACTCTGCTCCTTAAGAGAACTAGCCAATAAATCAAAGTCCAAATTTATATTGCTGCTGTATTTAAACATAGTCATAAGAATCATTTAACCTTACAGCATAAAACTCAGCTGATATATTTTTTTTTTTCCAACTAACACCTCATAAAATTCATTCTTGCAGAATTGTGGAAAACTTAAGCACAGTCTACCCTTCTTATAAAGTTTCTTGTTACAAGGTTGCATGGTTTACACATATGTTGTATTTTATTATTTTAAAAAAAACCTCCATATAGCACCCTCTTTGTTGCAACACTCAAACATACTTTGCCTCTAGGCCAGTGCTGCAATAAAAGTAAAATGAATTCAAGACCATTTGCTGAGAAAAAGATAGGTTCAAGGTATTTTCACACTTTTTTTTTCCTTGTATTTTTTTTTCCTTGTTTTCCATTTTTTTTCATGTCAGAGTTCCATTTCCTTTTTTCCCCGTTCCCTATGCTTTTTTTTTTTTTTTTTTTTTTATTTCCTTTTATTGGTACAGTATCCACTGAATAGCTTTAAGTAAATTTGAACAATTCGAAGGCAACTTCAGGCACCGAGGTTTCAGATTTATAAAAAAAAAAAAAAAAAAAAAAAATCAAGACCTGTGCTTTATTAGGATAACCAATTCTAAATCATTTATCAACTCATTTGAAGAGGCTATATAAGAACAGGACAAATTCACTGATTATTTAAGTCTATTAGATGATGCCATCATATTTTGTGGAATCATACAAAATGGTCATACTGCTTTTGCAATGGAAATTATTATTTATAAATGAACACCATTCAAAAATAATTCATCAACTAAGAAAGCAAAGTTATTAAACTATGCTTTCTCTCTCTGCCACCAGATAAAATTAGTATTCTATTCTATTAAAGACTAATCCAATAGCTTGTGCGTCCCACTGGTGAGGTATCAGTATACTGTTTCTTTAGTTCTTATGTGGAAGGCAACACCTGTCTCAATGGCATAAACCAAAAAAGTAAAACTAGAAGGGTTCAAAATGTTCATTCACCCACATGAACATATAACTTGTGTCCCAGAGAATAATCATAGAACTTAGATTTCACCTGGGAAAGGTCATCCTCTGATTACAACATACGATTATTCATACTTCTTAAGTGCTTTAGACAGTAGCTCAGGAATCCTACACTTCATGCATCAGTCTTCAAAGTGCAGAATTCAGTATTATCTCCTTATGCACTAATGTTGTTTCATACATTAATTACTATCTGGTACCCCCATTCACTAATGCATACCTGACCACATTAAATTTATGAGATAATCCATAGAGCTACCTAAGCTTCAACTAGTTGTCTTTCTTATGTAAAACACTTTTTTGTTCCTTATACAACTTCAAAAGAAATCTCTTACATAAACTTTCCTCAAGTGTAAGTCACATAGCTGACTCAAGACAGACAAGGCAAAGAATAAAATTGTGGCCTGATCTGCACGCTTATTCAAAGCACTAGTAAGGAAACTTCTTTTACTGCATAACAGAATACCATTTCTTATAAGTTGGAAGAAGCAGGCTACATATCGGTAAATCTCACTTTTTATGAAGAGTATATGAGTAGCATATTGACTATTTCTCAAGTTGTAGAAGGTTAATGGCTATAAATTAGATGAACTGTAATCTATCTAACAGAAACTGGAAACATAGAAATAAGGGTGATTTTCCAAGTCAGTGTCTTTCTCAGATTTCTCTAAGGGCAAGACAACATATTACATCTAAATACCACAACGTGAAGAAAGTCAAGAGACAGGACAGAGAATTTCTGTATGTTGTAGGTACATTATTAAGATGCCGGCAGCACTAATTATGCAAACAACACAGTAGAAAGAGGTTATAAAAACTGATAATACAGTAATATGATTTTTTTATTTTCCCTGAGTTAAAATTTGGTTTTAATGCTGATATCCTGCAAATTCTCTATTGTACCAGTATGCAAATTCATCAGGTTTATAAGTAAGCAGTTTATAATTCTTGCTAACTGATTATCCCTCTATAAAAAGTTTTATTATTACCAAAAGAAGGTAGTTCACTGCTATTTTTTTTTATATAATTGAAGCCAATACCATTAAATTGATTAACCAAAATTTCTGCACAGCTAGAACACATCCAATTCAGCATTATTTTAATTAAAAGAACTAGAAAAAAGATATGAAAGTTCCAACAAAAGAAAAATGAAATTGCAAATCTAAGAATGGAAAAAAGACATGATCAAAGTATATCAATCACAAAATTTAACAACTGGCTTATAATCTAATCACTGTACCTATGTAGAGAAAAATCTACTCTCACTATTCTGATAAAAACGGTTTAATTTCAACTAAGATTAAACAATACATAAAATATTGCTTAATAAGACTTGACTATTCCTAGATAATATCAGATTCATGCCTTCCTTAAGAACTGAACGGGAGGTACACTACTGCATAAAGAATAAGGAAGAAAAGGAACTCTCAGCTAAAGCAATACTGTATCCAATTCACTTGCTTCATTTCATTCCATTCTTTTAACAATATCACATTCACAACTAATTCATCCGAACGTTCTGGCACAAAGAATGAAGCTTTTCCCATTTTTTTTTTTTTTTTTTTTTAGTATGAATATTCATATACTTTCAGGTGAAGCAATGACTTTCAATTCAGACATATAGAGTTTGAACATTTAGCATTACCAGCCCAGTAAAACATTTTAAGCTATTGTATTTACTTGTCTTTAAAAACCTTAGTATATTACAGAAGACATTTCATAGATGCTACCCAGTATAAAAGTTCTAAACCAGCAAGCCTCATGCTGCATCTAAGTGTGTGCACTGTTTTAAAACTTGCATGGGTGTCTCCACGCCACAGAGCAACCACAGAAGTGTGAGCACATCTTTGCTCACAGTAGATAAACTCTTTGACTCAGATCTTTGATGGACAGGGTAATAAGGACAGACCTTTGCATTTGGGTGACCAAAGATTGTACACATGCCTAAAAAGCTGTAAAATTTTCTCACTTCTCTCCCAAACATGTAAGACAGAACTATGCAAAACAACCCCCTGCCATTATAAACAGCGATAAGGTTCTTCAATATAATCTTTCCTGATAATGTTATGAGATACTTGATCCAAATGTAAAGACACATAGTAACACACTAGTCATAAAAACAGCTCACATCATCTTGGAAAGAGCTTTCTATCAGCAAACATCACTTCATATAATGAAAGTTGAATTGTTAACACAGCAGTCAGGGGTGGCGTAATTCCACGATGCCATAATAATTTTACATAAGATCAGGCTATATTACACGATTAAATAGGTTATATAAAGTAAGATTTCTGTAGACTGGAGCCCTCTACTAATCACAAAAATGTACACCACTTTTATGTACACCACTTTTTCAGTATCTTCAAGAAAGAGCTTACAGTAGAGTCACCTTAAGTTCTTGAAATTTTACATTTGAAATAAAACACAGATTGTATACAATCTGGTCATTACTTAAGGGCTGTGACATTTTGTGGCTAGGTTAAGAGTTCAGTTGGTTGAAAAAAAACAGTGTTCAGCACTACTAACTTGCATGATTTTACCATGAATCATCCTTTCTAAAAGATCCATATGCTAGAATAAGTGTTGCAAAAGAAACTCAATTTACAGCTCTAAGATGACAACAACAACAAAAAAATAGAATTATGAAATCCTGATATATGTAGACATTCTACATAGTAAATGTAATCAATTAAAAATTAATTTTTGAAAGCCTGTGCTCAATATCAAGAATTTTTTTTTCTAAGTATATAATTAGATGACCTTCCTACTTCACTTCTTGATAGCTTCCGTGTTTTCATTTTAGTTTCAGTGTTCAGAGACATCAAGAAACAAAAGTAAAGCTAATGCACCAAAGAAGTTCTATAATACAGTCATTCCCTTTGCCAGAGGTTTTTCCACATTCTAAGTGACTGACAACTTAACTATGCCTACAATGAGCCTGATTTATACTTCAGGCCTTGCAGGTTGTTTCTTCCTCCCGTTCACTTTTTTAAAGCTTTTCTATTAGCTTTGTTTAGAAGTCTAGTTAAACATGCAAGATATTTCTTGTTTTCATTTCCCACATTCCTGGCCCTTTGACTTTTACTTTCAGCAAAACCGTTAAGTTCATTTTGTCTTTTTGCTAAAACACTACAACCAACAAAATACATTTTGTTTTAATCAATAAAGCACTTTTAATCAGGTTTTTCAGAAAGTGCTATTGTATTTTCATTAAGTCTTGCAGTAAATACACCTGTAGAATCAGTTCAAGTATAAAAGAGTTGTAGAGAGGCAGCGACGTAGTGAGGGGACCATCTAGTGGTGACTTAACCACATTCCATGCACTTTTAGAGCAAAAGCACCCATTCTCTGCATGTTGGTGGACAAGTTTTCTCAGTTTTGGTCTGTCTTTGTTTTATAGCTTCAATAATTTATTTTATTTCGATTTCAGCTTTCTATGCTCAGACTACGTGAATGGATTTGCTGATTGTCATGAACATGTTCCTGTTATAAAAATAACTATGCCAGTTCTGTATATATGGAAGCTGCTCACAGCATCAAATTTTTAATTTGAAAATGCTCCCATGAATGAAGTTGCTAGGAGCTAGTCTACAAAGTAGGTTTGTATTTACCTCACAGATCTCTCTCTTCAGCAAGGAAATCTCTAATATCATCTTCCTTAATAAATACAAGAGACCAAAATAATCAGTCAAGAAATAACAGTTTACTTTGTGTATTTTACATCTCCATCACATCTCACCTAAATAGACTAGTAGGTTAACAGACCTACAAATCATAGCATAACAAGGGCATGAGTACATCAATGCATACTAGCAGGAACAGGAGAGCAAAGCTTACAATGGAGAAAGCTGACTGAAAATATGCAATACACAACTAGTGACTGGACTCTAAATTTTTATTGAGCATTTCAAACAACTGCAGTGACACCCTTCCCCAGCTACCACATTAATAGCAGCTGTGAGAAATACTCCTCCCCAATGAAGCTGCAGAGGGACAGGGAGAGGTTAATGTAAGTGCACATTGAAATACAGATGAAGAAGAGCTGGTGAACCTTCATAACCCAATTGAACCATAAAACAGTAGCAGAGCACTTGTTTCTAAAAGCTCTATTCTGTTGTTTCTGAAAACTTCTGATAGGTCTCTAGGTCAGCCAACATTCAGGAGAGATTTCAGGCAGTTTCTCCTGAAGATAAGCCGCTTTGAAAATTAGAAAAACACATTCCACTCCAATACAATCTGAAAAAAAATACTAATATAATGAAAATTGCAAGTTTGGTCTGAACAAATATCTGCCTCTTCAGCTTCTGTAAGGGTCTTACAGGATTTTCAACAATTCAGAAAGTTAAAAAACTGCTGGATTGAAACTGAGCTCCTCTCCATACCTTGATGCCTGGCTACATAACTGTTGCCTCATTTTCACAGCAGTTACATACTCTCAGACTTGTGTACCAGCTTGTTTTATGGCATCTTTACAGTGCAGGATGGAGTAGGTGGAACTGAGAAGGTTCTTGAGGACTACAGAGTATGCTCAAGCTCTTCCCCCTCCAGGTTCTTTATAAAGTGGGGAAGAAAAGTCAGGAATAGGTAAACCTCACCTACCTTCACTGTTTACTTTCTCAAAGGAAATTGAAACTTATTCCAAAGTTTTAGGAGGAATTTCCAAAGGAATAAGCAGCTGAAAATGAACCACCCACCACAAATGTCAAAATGGATGCGCTAGCTCTGGAACAGATGGGAATTGTGTGCTGGTTTTACATCGAGATTTTCAAAACTGACTATGCAACCTTACAGCGTCAAGAGACTAACAAAACACGTTGCATCCCAGTTAAGGCCACAGCTACAGTGGCCTGCTAGACAGCACAGACTCCAACTGTATGTGGGTAGAAATCATATTACAAGTGACTACAGAAGAAATCTGAATGCTAAGATTTATTTTATTTGAAGTAAGGGCAAGCAGTGAAGTGGTCATTTTCTTCCGTTTCCATTAAACTGACAGGCAACTGTTTGGAAGCAGTTCAATAAGAAAGAACAAAAGAAATACAGAGTCGTAACTAGAACCCAAAGAAATCCTAGTCCCAAGAAAGGATAGAAAACCCTCAAATGTCATTGGATACCAGTATAAACAAGTGTACAAAAATTCAATTATATTTTTCTTTTACTGGTATCAACTGGTATGCCTGTGGAGAATGAGTTCCTTTACTACTAAAGGTATAGGATTAGGAGCTCCATAAAAAAAGAAACAAAAAAATCCAGCACTGTCTTCAACAAGAGATATCTAAGACTGAGCAACTTCATATACCAAGTGCCCTGTCGACTCCTCCAGCATTCTTCTTTGCTTCCTCAGATGAAAGATTATGTTCCTGGAGGATTTACATTTCCTTTCCTCCCCTGACACTCCCACAGCATGCTTTCCTTGTACTCCTGTTCAACTGCCATTCTCCTGTGTCTGCTCCAGTAGCTCTGTGAACACAACCTCTGAAGCGCCTCTTTCACCTTCTCATTGTTTCAAGGATGCTTGAGTATAGCAATAAGACACATCTGTCACAGCAGTAACAGAGAAGGCTATAAGCATAGAAACCCTCCCTGCGTTTTGTTAGTCCACTTCTAGAGTATGGTGTAGAAGTCAGACTGCTAGCAAAGCAAGCTTACTGCTGCACGCTTATAGCACTTCCACCATACTAAATTAAAGCCCTTGGTATACCTTCTTTCCAGATCACTCTGACTAGTCTTGCAAGATGGAAGAAATCCACATTGTCATTCATAACCCTCAAGGAGAGAATGAGATGCTTAAAGATGGTACTTAAAAAAAATCATGGCAAAAGACTAGGGACGAGACTAAAACTATAGCCTTGACAAGAAATCTAGTTAGACACTCCAGAAAAGATACAAAGATGGATATTCAATTCAGAAAAGCCACAAAAAAGACACACAAAATTCAGATGATTTTCCAGTGTCCACTTTGCCTATTTCTCTGATGCTTCAATGCCTGCCTTAGTGAATGATCAAGCTGCTGATAGCAGGCTACTATAATTTTCCCATATTTAGTTCTTAAATAAAAAGCTTCTTTATCTTATGATAGGAATGGGGATTATTTATAAATCTCTTCTGTCCTTGTTTATTAATATTCTTGCAATCTCAAAATAAGACTTGAGGCCACTCTTTTCCCACAGCAATCAACATACTACTGCAAACTGGAACATGAGGAAGAAAGGAAAAAGAGCAGTCTGACATGATGCAACAGAAGCACTACTAGGAATCAGGAGAAACAGAACTTAGAGTTCCCTTTGCTGTTCCTGCTGTCAGGACTGGCTCATAATTTGACCACCGTAAGTGTTGAGAAGCGTTTGTCTAGCCAAATAAGTTCTGAAGTAAATATTACCCTTTTCTCTAGCTTGCAAAGATGTTCTCTTCATTTTGTGACTTGCATCCCACACAGGTTTTGATATCTATAGTTACATCCAGTATCAAGACTGAGCTGGTGGTTAGACCTCTACCCAGAATCTCCATGGTAAACAGGCATATCACACAAATCCAGAGTTTATTTTGCACAACTGAATGGTGGTAAGAAGGTATTTTGTCTTATCCCTCCACCACTCCAAACACACTAATAACTCTTAGCTTATGGTCCCTGGATATATCCATTATAAGCATGATAGGAATCACACTATTACCTCTTCTCAGTTTTAGGAAGCTCTGTATCTTCTTTTTAAAGTTAGCACAAATAAGCCCATGAACACTCACCCCCTCAAGCTATTCATAGTATTTCTCACTTTCTCATCCACATGACTTAAGAGTCAATCATTTCTCCAAGGTGCTGGTGCAAAATTAGTAGGTGAAAGTTTCTTCAATCAGTATGAATTGTGGTTAGCTTAATTCAAGCCCAAAGACAATCCTGAGTTTAGGGTTAATCTTCTAGTAATAATCTTACCGTGCGTTATCACAGCCCAAGAACTGTGGGGTCATATGAATATATTTATCATATACTCAGAAGACTTTTTTTTGCCTCAGTAAAGTAGCATTATTTTGTGAAAAGCTTAGGCACATTACTTGTGCAGACAACTACTATCCCCCATTATTGCTAGGGAAGCTTGTCTTCTGAAGAGAGATTGCTGTCATGTAGAGCAAACCTAAATGATTCTAGATCAGAATATAAAATAGCATTCATAATTGTGTCACAAGTTCAACAAAGACTGAAATCTACTAAATATATTCAAGACTACAAATACAACATAAATATTACTTTTCACTGTTATGTTTTTCCAATGATAGTTTGTTTTATTTATTTTTTCAGTTCATATTATGCATCTCTAAAGAGACTCAGTAGTTTGAGGTTCAGAGACTGAAAGTGTTGACTTATTCCTTCATCTGGGATAAGAAAGCTACAGAAAAGCAAAACTGAATTAAAGCACAGAAGAAAATAATTACTTTGGATGTTAAAATATTTTATTAAAAAAACATCAGTATTATCTTTATAAGTTCATATCTTGTTCAAGATGTAAGAAAACAACTATTTTGTGTTTAATATTCTTTGCCTCATTTTAACTCCCCCCAGCCCCCTACATCAGATAAAAGATATTGTCATTTAGAAAGATGGCCTCCCCTCTAGATAACAGTAGCCTGCAGCCTTTCAAGAACTGAGTTAACCCTCAACTATTCACAGGTAAACAAATAATTATAAAGAATATGCAGCAAGGAGCTTACCTTTTATACCACCAAATGGTCCGTAAGTCATATTGCAAGCAGTTCTCTGAAGATTATGTTCATACATCAGTTTAATCTGATACTGGTTCCCATGTTCCACATTCCCCTGAGTTCCTACCAAAAAAAAAAAAAAAAGTATGTATCTCACATCCTTTATCCATGCAATTTGGAAGGAGTATCAGTTTAAATAACAACATGAAAAGCTGTAACTTACTCCTAATGACTTAGATATGAGGGCTGAAATTGCTATTTTCTTAAAAGAAAAAGAATTCTCAAAGACCAGAACCACAACTAAGGTCCCAATATACTAAGTACTGTATAAAGATTTAGCAAGATGCTGTAGTTTTATTGTTCAATAGTTCATGATCTTAATGATCTTCATGATCGTAATCTCTTCATGATCTTAAAGGCACACCTTTAAGATCAGAAAAAATCTACTCAAGAAGGGAGAATTCTTAAAATTCTCCCTTTTATTCAGTGGATATACTTTATCCAACAAAGCAGGCTGAATTGTAAATGTCTTTGCCTCAAATTGAGCTGTAGCCAGTTATAACCTGTTTTTTGTTTGTTTGGAAGAGCTATGTTTAGGGTACTTTTATCATTTGACTTTACTCAGTCTGAAATTTAATGCAGTGATTAAGAGTGCAAAGAGAGACACACACATATAGTAACAGCAATAATTTTATCATACATGTCACCTTCTCAAAAGCATCTGCATAAACTAGTTTCCTGACCCCTTCACAGAACTAGCAGAAATTCAAGAAACCTTTCTAAAGAAACTGAAGTTAAGGCTCACCTTTTAATAATCATGAATCTTTTCTGCCTGCCCACAAAGAAAAATACTCAGTTCTTCATTGTATAGAGTAACACTTTAGGAATCATATCAGCAAGCAAAAACAAAACAAAACAAAAAAAACTTTGGGAACAGTTACATCAGCATAGAAAAAAAGATTTCTTGAGCAAGTGAAATCTAAGCTAAGCCTATCACTACTTTAGATATGCAAAGATTACTTCAGCACTCATCTTAAATAACATGCCATGAAAGGTTCGTAACTCATGCTAACCTTTTAGGCAACTGTTCTAACTAAAATCCGCTACAACTCTTAGGTTGTTACCACATTCAAGAGAAGACTGGAATAGACATAGAGGAAAGCCCTGTCTGGATGAGTATCTACCTAAAGAGCAATATCAGAGGAAAAACAATCAAGAAGGTAGTCTGTGCATACTAATGGTAATACAAGATCCAGGCCATACTTCAGTTAGCCTTGAAGGATGTTTTCATTCATACAGGAGGATAAACAGAATAGATTTGCTTTATTATGAATAACAACACATGGTGATGTGCATAAAACAGGTAAAATTCCACTTTATGACACTGAAATTTGCTGTGGAAGCATAAAGAAATAGTGACCTTGGGTTTTTGAAGGACCTGCTTCAAGAGTTCGAAAATTTCTCATAATAAAGTTACTATCACACCATGAATGCTTACCAATTAGTATGAAGTATCTATTAAAGGACTGTAAAACTTCATTACTTTGGTGTTTAAGCCATATAGACAGCAAATTATAATTAGAAAGATCTCTAAACTGACCTATTTGTTGTATGTTGTTAATGAAAGTATTAAATTGTTTTAATAACAGTTATACTGGTAGGCAACAACTCTAGAACATAAGTATCATTACAGAGAAGCACAAGTATGGAAGTGGCATTATATCTTAGAGTATTACCCCTCAACAAAGACCTACTTTACAGGTGTCTCCACGTAAGATAACTAGAAGGCAAACAGGTTATGAAGACATGCCTTCTGCCCACTGAGCTATCAGGAAGTAAGGTGCTCCTAGAAGTAAACTATGCTTTCACAGTGAAAGTAACCCCAGCTGCCACTGCACAGAGGTAAAGAATATGTAGTTGTCTACTGAATTTTTAAGACAAGGATATAGTCAGTAGAACTGTTACATCTGTGCTTTGCACATGTACTAGAAAGAATTCAATGCACAGAATATTTTTTGACTTGTCTCTTTATATACTGCATGAACATAGTACTTAGATTTCCAGACAAAGGCAAGAGGAAAAAAGAGGATTTTAAAAAAAAAAAAGACACATAGTAATTTCACCTTTTTACCAATGTTAACCTCTTATCATAACCTGGGCTGCATTACCAACCTTCTGGCTTTCTAGGAAATTCAGATTCTTGAGTTCAGAAATAATTATAATTTTTTCATACTTAAAAAGATAGGTAAACTGTCATTAAACAACCATTTGACCATTAGCATGCTGAATAATAACAGTTATTTCTAAAACTGTAACAAGCACTAGTTGTTCACAGCAGAAATTTTACCATACGTCTATGCACATTCAGACAAATCCTTCATAACATGCAGACACTGCACCAGCTAAGACTCATAACCAATCTTTGTAAGCAATGCCATGACTTTTGTGAGAAGTCATTGTTATCAGATCAAGTCCATCTTCCTGTGGGAGAGAAAGTAGAACAACACTAAAAAAAAGTAGGACTCCAGCACTGCCAATTGCAGACACACATCACAGTATCTCAAGCACCAAGGAGATCACCAGGTCATTAGCCACTGGGAGATACTTGGATGTAATTACTAACACTTCTTCTTCTTACAAGAGTGAGTGCCAGAACATGATGACTGCAGCTCTTCAGGGATGATGAACAAACTCTGTATATTCCAAGTTTAGCATTTAAACTGATCCAACTTTAGAATGAACCTAAAACCACAAGATAGTTTGCATCTGTAAACTAACCTGAAACAGCATATACACAGAGTTTTCGGCAATGCAACACAGCCAGATGAAGTCCTTCAGTACCACTGTAAAAAAGGGAGGAGAAAAAAAATAATAATAGTTGTTTTAAGATAAATTTCAAGTAAAATGCATGACAAACAATTCAAAATCACTGTCAAAATGTCAACATTATTTTCAGGTGTTGGGCAGGTTTAAGAGTATTAGATGTGAACATAGAACAACCAAGAACTAATCTTCCTAAATTTGAAACTACTTTCAGAATTAAAATGAATCCTTACAGAACATTTTTTCAGATTTAAGTATGAAAAGCAAGTCAACTATTTTCCCAGTTTAGCTTGAAAATCATTCCAAACAAGGTGCTGTTTTCTCTCAACTTCTCAACTTTTCAAAAAACTAAATGGATGGGAAGATGATTATTTCAGACAAGTACTATTCAGCAGCCACATAAATTGTTTTTAAAATTCAGTTTTGTGCTACCTGCAAAACTAAATCAATTGAACTATTCACCTTCTTCTTGCCCCACAATTAAGTAGTACTTTCTGTTGAGAAGGTTATTGTTCTAAAATGAAAGAAAGTTTTAGATCTCTTCACAAGCCAAAGCATTATCATTTCTGCTTGAGGCCAGTCCATGAGTACTTAAAGAACAAATTCCAACAAAGGTCTTTTGGTAGGTGGCCTTTGGTCTTGAAAAAAATTCAAGAAACCCTTCCCATGGTAAATACAGGCTTGACTCAAAGTTTAGAATGATATTTTCTCCCATGTATATTCTCTTATATCTAATTAATTTTTTTTTAAAAAAAAAAAAAAAAACTTTTCCTTAGTGCCGTAGTATTTCTCCTCTACCTGGACACTTATTTCCATTAAATGCCTTAGCATTAAAGATCTTCAATCTTCTAACAAACATCCCAAAACTGGCCAATGTTACATCTTAAAAGCACTAGAAATTACTGAAATTTGCTGTTAACACCTTAAAAAAAAAAGTATTTTTTTCCTGTTCTATGCACTAAAAAAAAAAAAAAAAAAATACAAGTACCTGGAAGATTTTCCATCAGTTAGATATTAAGCAAAAAAATCTCTCATATGAGGATGGTTCAACAAGCAGACCAAATGTGTACTATGGTATTCACAGATGTAATCAATAGGCATCAATATGGAAAATGAAGCCACTCCCCACCACCCCAAACAAAGTAAAACACATCTAAGCCTTAAATAATGATAAGCAACACACACTCGTTTACTTACGAAACAAATTTTCCCACTTCCACCTGCAGTATTGGTTCTTGTAACTGCACTTCCAAGAGCAAGTCTTCAGCTTGCACGTCATCCCCAGGTTTCACAGGATGTGGATGAAATATTCGGAGATATCCCATATAACTGCCCACAATAATTTTATCTATAAAAAAAACAACCAAGTGAGATTACAAGACACAATAACACATGTAGAACTAGATTTAGTGCAGAAGTGCTCCAAAGGATACCCTACAATGAAAGAACATTTCCAGGATTCAATTAACATTGATTATGTTCTGTCTTCTAGACAGAGCAATTAGTAATTAGGTTAACAGTAATTAGTTGTTTTTTTTTTGTTGTTTTTTTTTTTTCCCCTCACCAGTGTAAGCATGTCAGCAAACGGTTTAAAATAGCAGTCATAAAGGTGGTAGCACTGACTTTTGTTACCACTCTATAATTCTAAATTGATGTTCACACGTGTTAGGAAAAACATCACTTTCTGTTTTTTGATAGTAATTCAAACTTTTAGCTTCAACAACTAGGATTTGTGTTTATATGTATCACACTAGCAGAACTGCTAAAATTTAAGATTGTATAAATTTAATATTTGTATAAATGTCAGCAGTTCCAAACTAAATCCAGATAATTACTACATCAGGTCAACAGATCAAATCAAGAAAGCAAGGCCTTGAGACCACCTGCTCTTGATACAGTTTGCTCACCTCAGAGTGAAGTACAATAGTCTCACTAGGTTTATTCTAGGAATCAGTATTTGCTAACAACCAAAAGACTAACAACAAAAAATATTAATTAAAAAAAAAAAAACTGCCTCCCATGATAACTGCTAACAACCTAATGGTGTAGCTGGGACTTATTTCCTTCAGATATAGGGCAACTTTATCAATGAAGATCAAATCCAAATCCAGTACAATTTGTCTTTAAGTCAGGACAATTGACTAATGCTCCCAAACCAAGTTCACTAGTCTCTAAAGGTTTGGCATAGTTCCACAGGACCCCAAGTCAATAGTTCAGAACGGTTGCCTATGTCCTCACTTCTCCAACCACAAAAAAAAAAAAAAAAAAAAAAAAAAAAAAAAAACAACACAACTGCACCCACAAGTCCCTTAATTCAGAGAATATTGTCCACTTTCTCCACTCATCTTTTCCTCAGCTCTGTAAGAAGTATTCCAACAGCAGTAAATTAAGAATGATATAACCTGTATCATTAAACCTATTTTAAAATTTCTTAAAAATAGTTATCTAAGTAAGGATATTTTGCCCTATTGTTTTGCTGCTGCAATTAGCTGCATTCACTTTTGGTTCTGAACTCCAGACAAACAGGAGCCTGGTTTTAAAAGATACAATGTTACAGTGTTTACTACAAATGAATTTGTTACAAGTGTTTTTTTTACTAATTTACTAGAAGTTTAGTAAATAAACATTTTATTGTTACTAATAGAAAGACTGCTACTCCCACGATGCTATTTAAGCCCTGCTTTTATATCAGTTACATTTTTTCCATTAAGAAAAGATTCTACCTGTATCACCCTCAGTTCAATTCCATTGGAAAAAGTTAAACAGTAACGTAACTCAGCTTTGTTAAAGTCCTCCTAAAAGGAAGAAGCCTAGCAACAGTGAAATCAAACTCAACTTCTACTAAGCAAAAACAAAAATGTGAAATAGGCACAACAGTCTCATATAGAAAGTCCCAAGTATTTAAATATATACACAAGAACTCTCCCTAACAGCAAAGATCATGACTGGTGTAAATATTCCCTCATAACAGAGGCATTGTTTCAGTTCCACACTTCACTTTCATATTACTAATGACTATGTAAAAAGGCAGGGTTTATGTAGAGTCACTTATTTCCATGTCCTTATATTTTCCACATACAAATGGCTGTTTTCTGGTTCTAAATAACTTCTTTGCTTGTTCATCCTCACCCTCATTTTAAAACTCTTTCACCCATAAGTTCTTTTAACGACTGATGTAGTTGTGTCCATGACAAATTTCAAAAGTTTTGTTTTAAAGGTATCTACCACTGAGAGAAGAAAACATGAGAGAGAAACTACTACTGAACACAAGAAAGAATTTAGATGTTTAGAAACCCAGAAACATACCAGACAAATGACACTGGGTGTCTTATTAATTCTACAAGGCCACATGAAAAATAGCAGACAAACTAACTAGTCTGGCTAACAAGTCTCCAATACATATTGATTTGGTAAAAGTAAACCTGCAGCTGCATAGCTTAGGAGTCATCAGCCAACTAATTCTGATTTTACCTTGGCCACTGTTATCAACATCAGCAACACACAGACAGCCTTGATCAAATTCTTCCTTTTCTCCAAGTGTTGTGGACCACCAGTCTCGAGCTTTAAACAAGGACATTCTTCTTCACTGGAAAGGAAACAAACTGTTGTTAAAATCCATGCTAACATATATATCAGTTCAAATAAACATTGCTTTTCATTGGTAACAACTAAGTATATTTCATCTGTTAGTTCCACATTGCTCTAGTGGAAGCTGAATACATGTCACTTTCAGACATTTCTGGTCATGCACTTTAAAAAAAATCTTGTCATGAATTCACAAACTAATTGTGATGGACTAGCCTTACAAAAAAGTTGCAATTTTTTAAACCTGTTAAAAGCTCCTTTTGTGAGGAGCACTAAACCAGTCATTTACAAGTTTTTAAAGTCACAGAGCTGAGGTTCTCTTGCTTACCAAGGAAAAACAGCAAAAGTATGATTCTGATGTTGGTCCTCCATAAAAGAGTTTATTTTAGAAAAGTGAATGAAGATATAAACAGCATCAAAATCTCTACTGATTAATCGCCTTGAAGATGCCCTAATGACGTGACCAAAGAACTTGGCCAGACAGGGCACAAATCAGCTTTTCTGCTCCTTACCTGCTGCTATTTTAAGAACCAGCAAACACAACTAATCCTTTTGTGAGCAGCTCACTAATAACATTACCCTAGTTCAAAACTCGCAGCTCCTTGCCGGTGTTTTGTGCCAGCTACACCTCCAGGAACACAGAATCACAGAACGGCTCGGGCTGGAAGGGACCTTAAAGATCACCTAACTCCAGCCCAGGCCATGGGCAAGGACACCTCCCACCAGGCCAGGTTGCCCAAGGCCCCATCCAGCCTGGCCTTAAACACCTTCGGGGATGGGGCATCCACAGCTCCTCTGGGCAGCCTGTGCCAGTGCCTTACCACCCTCTGAGTGAAGAATTTCCTCCTAATGTCTAAACTAAATCTGCCCTCTTTTGGTTTAAGACCATTCCCCCTTGTCCTACCATTATCTTCCTGAGTACAGAGCCCTACTGCATCCTCGTTATACGCCCCCTTTAAGCACTGAAAGCCCGCAGCTTTACCACACGCCCCGCAAAGTGCAGCCAGCGCGGGCGTTTGCGGCTCCAACCCCGATTTCTTTAAGGGGCAAGCAAAGAGAGATGACAAATACAGCGCAACTCCACTGTTTCCATTCAGAAACCCACAGCTCGCAAGCCCCCGCCTCCCCCCTCCAGAGGTAACCCTTACCGGGGGGGTGGCACCACTGCACCCGACCGAGGCTGGGAGATGGAGGCCGGCACCGTTACGGTCCCTTCCCCACCGCCATTTTAGGCGCCGTTGCCAGGGCGCCTTGGCAACCGCCGCCCCGGGCAGCGCTGGGAAATGTAGTTCAGTGCCGGCGGAAGCGGGGCTGGGCGCAGTGGAGGGGAGACGGTTGGTCCTCCCACTTCTGCCCGAAGAGGGGGGTGAGCGGGGAAAGAGGACGTCCACTCGCATTCTAGGGGACCACCCTGCTCCCGGTGGGTATTTTCCCTTTCCAAACACTCTCTCACAAACCTCCTCTTCTTCTCCAGCGGCTGCGTTTCCCCCTTTTTTCCGCTCTCCCCCCCCCATTCCCTGCGGCTTGGTACGGCCGGGCCTGAGGCGGCGCTGCCGTTGCCGGGCGGCCGGGCCGAGCGCTTGGCGGCGGCCGCCATGGACCGCGCCGCCGTGGCCAAGATGGGGGCGGTTGCCAGCGCCAGCCTCTGCGCCCTGGTGGGCGGCGTGGTGCTGGCCCAGTACATCTTCACCATGAAGAAGAAGACGGGCAGGAAGACGAAGATCATCGAGATGGTGCGTGGTAAGGGGCCCGGCGCACGGCCGCGAGGGGCAGGAGGGAAGGACGGGGGGTGGCTCGCCGCTGCCCTTGGTGAAGTTGGTGCAGGGAGCGTTAATCGGGTGTCTGCAGGGTTGGGAGCCTTAATCGGACGTCTGTCTGCCTGGCACTGGGTGGTGAAAGGTCTCAGTGTGGGCACGGTGATCGCGCTGAAGTCCTTCCAAATTTGTCACCTGGGCAGCGCTGTGCTAAAGAACTGAACAGAAACCATCCCGTTCCTTGGTATCAGTCAGTGCCTGTTGGTAATCTCCCGTACAAAGCCCAGGTTCTTTATTTATTGGCCTATTTATACCTGAAAACTCAGACTTTCCTAAAAACAACTGCGTCTGTGTATGCAGACTCAGATCGACTTTCCCAAGAACAACTAAGCATGTGTATGCGGACTCAAATGTCTCACTTGCCTATCGAGCGGAGCATTTAGTAGCGTCAGTCACACAGGGTAATTTTTGTGGCTCCAGAGCGTTATTCCGGTGAGCGTTCTTACCTAGCACAGTCCTCTTACTTGCTGCTGGAAGAAGTACTTACATGGTACTTGTAGTCATCAGTCGCCACATGGTTTGTTCAATGGTTTCCTTTTTGCTTTCCGGGAGCTCTCTTACAACATGTGGGGTAACACTGTAGAATAATACTGATTAACTATAGAATCATAGAGTCATAGAATAGCCTCGGTTGAAAAGTTTGCAACTAGTTTGCAACTTTAAATTACTCTCTTTTATTTCTAATACTGATAATGCTAGAATCTACTTTTATTGTGGACACTAAAATAACAAAATTTAAAAGCCTGATCAAAAGGCAGATAAAATAGTTTTCACCAACTCCTATTCTCATTATCACAGTTGATTTGGCAAAAAAAGCCTAATAATTGCTAAGGTTGTGTCTGCATTAGCTTTCTCTGTAGTGTTTAAATGATGTTTTGTCTGGGAAGACTTCAACTCTTTACGTTTGTTGTAAAGATTTTGCCTTTGCTAGGAAAAATGTATTGTGTCAATAATAAATTGATTTCTGGTACATGAATCTCTCTGGTAAGCATTTCAGATAGCTTTTTCAGAGCTATGTTCTTGGACACTGACCTGTGATCCTAAATATATACTTCTGAAAATTCTTCATTTAGGATCATAGCTTTTTTCAACTTTAAATTACAAGGGAAAAGTAAAGCTTGTTCAGAGTATGTCAGGGTTCTCACAAGGAAATATTTTACCAATTAGATTAAATTAAACATGTTAATACCATGTGCTCATTTGCAGAGCTATCATTTCATCTGATGTTTGAGTTGGCATCTTCCTCAGCTGACATCTTTAGTTCATCAGCTGCAAGTCTTCTTCCTTCCTCAAAGAGTGAACACGTAATCAGGCCGTGAAATTTCTCTTAATTCAAACTAAGGAAATAGATATGTAAACATCATACCATAGATTTTAGTGTGTCAAATAAGGGCAAAAATGCATATAAGTGTTTCTTTTACTTGAATATTTTCATTCTGGAGAACTTCTTGTAATAGTTTTATCCACCAATGCAGATTTGAGTCAACATTTGTCATTTACACGACACTGTATCGATAGCACTTTATCAGGGGATAGACCTTCCTTTGAGCTTTGGGGAAAAGGTGCCTGGTTGCACCTGAAGGCCTCATCACTCTCCGGGCATGATGCTGTTCAGTGCACTGTGATCTGTAGCTATTTTGATCTCCTGAGCTGGGAGTTTATATGTAAACTGTAGAGTTTATATATATGTATATATATATTTAATTTTTTTTTGTACTGACATGACAGAATGCATTCGTACATAGAGATTTTAAGTCTGTACCTTGGTGTAAGATAGGATGGTGGGGAGGAACGATACTGCTTTGTTGAAAAATATATTTTTCTAATATGTGAGTTACTATGTCAGACTGGTCTTCTGCATTAGATTATCCAATCTAAAATTCTGTGAATGTTGTTACATTTTTGGTAGATTTCTTCCATTCAAATTTTCTTTAAGGAAGATTACACTTTGGTTTTAAATCCCCATTAGACTCAGAGGTACCTTGATTTATAGCTGTTACCAAAATCAGTGGGGATCAGGCCTATTTGCACCTTAGTTATGTGACTTTCATTCTCACCCATGTATTAGCCTTTAATTATAATTAAGTACAGCAATATTTTTTTCTTAGTTAAAATCAGATGAATATAAGTTTGAAATCCACTTAAAAAGCTGAGTTATAGCAATGTGTAAATGTTAAAAAGACAGTGACCTTTACAAATCAAATAGAATATAGAGTTGACAAGCTATTGTCAGGGGTTATGATAGCAAGAATTTTTAATGGGAAAATAGAAGGGATTCTTAAGCATAGATCAAAATATAAGGGTAGCCATGTTTCCTTTTTGAATAATGTCGGTAATGAAATTCTTAGATATCTATCTCCCATTTCAGTAGGTTAAATCTTTAGCAAAGGAATTAACCTGGTACACAGACTTAAGCTTGATAAACACAGCATAAAATTACGGCATTTTATTTGGAAGCAAAGGTTTACGTTTGGAATTCAAGTATTAATGCAGTGTCCCTATTGACTGCCTAAAGTTTGCAAGTATATATTTTATCTTAAGCACTGATAAATGTAAACAGAGTTACTTTAGCTCCATTTTTGAAGTAAGAGAGGCGTTAATAGTAAATATGTAGCCAGTCGTGAAGTTAAGAAACAAGTGTTAAGAAAACAACTATTTCTGAAAGACTGGGGAGGTATTACTTTGCACAGCCAAAATGCCATCTCTGTGAAACTGTAAAAGTATTCCTGTGGTCAGGAATAATCTTAGCTGCAAGGTTGCCAACTTTAATTTAGAGAAGGTTAATAATTAATTGGACTCTTAAAGCAACTTTAATAACATTTGATAGCTACTGTAAAAAGAGCTTCAACTTTACAGTATTACAGTAACACTCAAATCATTTGGGTTTTTCAGGCCCCAGACAGGTTTGCAATGAGTTTGTGTATCCTGATATAGCAAATAAATTGAAGCTACAGTACACTTTGGTTTTTTACTTAGTCTTTGCGAAGTCTGTGTAAACTTGACAGAAAACAGGTTCACAAGCTAGAGTGAAAAGTGTTTCTTAAGTTTTACAAAAAAGTTCCTCTCTAAGGAGTAGCCCATGCAAACTAGAATATGGAGTAAATGTAAGAAATATTGCTTAATGAAGTAAAAGGGTTTTCTGTTGTTTGACTACTTCATAATCAAAGTTAGGTTAGAACTGTGGTCTTTTTTCAGTAACTGCTCTTTTTTTTTTTCTTCCTCTTAAAGTTTTGGAGGGTTTGTTTGGTTCGGTTTGTTCTTTTTGGTGGTTTTGTTTCAGGAAACTGGGAAAACTTTTACTGTTTCTCCATTCTGTTCCTGAAATTAGAAGGTCTAGTTACCTGTAAAGCTGAAGTTGTATTAAATTTCAACAATGATAAATTAAAAATCAACTTAAAAAACAGTTTCTTGTTTTTAAGGAAACATTTTAGCCAGCCATTGTTAAATGTTTCTAGCCAGTTTCCTTTCTAGTAAATTGCTAGAGAGAAGAAGTACATGACTGTTTTGCATTATTAGAATTTACCTGGAGAGAAATAAGCAAACAAAGAAGTAAGGTAGCTGTTATTTATCTCCTTTCTGAAGAAATAAAGGAATGTATTCTGTGAGCATGACTGTCATAGGGCTTGTGTGGGGAGATTTTCTTATTACTATTTTCTTTCACTTGTCAGTCTCTGGCAAGACTGGCTTCTTGTTTCACAGGGGATCAGAGCATTTGTACCACAGACAAAGGATACAAACCTCTACAATTGGCAGAGATAAGATACCACTCCACTTTACTCTTTGTTGCTAATAACTAGTTGTTACAATCAGTGACTGAAGTCATACAGCTGTGAGTCACCCCTGCTCTCCAAATGGAGAATAAAATCAAGGAGTAATATGTAGCATATACGTGACGCTATCCTTCAAGTATCTAAATAGTTCGTATGTGAAATTATTTCAGGTAAATAGGTACTTTTTCCTCTACAAAAATGAAGAGTTTGGGCCTCAGCAAATTGGAATCAAAAAGGAGAATGGAAGGAACATGCACTCTCTCTAGGTATCATGTCGGACCTTATCACTTTCTGCGTATTGCAGTGACAATATTTAAAATGTCGTGGCCTTGAAAGCTATCCAGTAACATGATCCATGTGGCAATAATGCTGTTCCAGAAGAATGTGCTGTGATACCAACCTAAGTAACAGAAAGTAAAAGAACTTCTGAGAAATAATGCTGTCCCTACCTAGTCACATTTGGCTAGGAGTCCTTAAATCACTAGGGACTAGAGTAGTAGAATAATTTTTAGAGCGTTGTTAAACTTTCAAAACTATATTAAAATTGCTATGACATATGATTATTTCTGTAGAACCTTTGTTGTTGTTTAGACTGTGTTCCCAATAGAAGAATCCCATTGGCAGAGTGATAAACACCAGCATTTCTAACAGAAGCTTACATGGCCTGTAGGCTTTCTGTACAGATACTCATAACTTAGAATGTCATTTCTAAAGCATCTTTATACAGGCCAGGAAAAACACTTTAAACACAATTCATGTTGATAAAACTTAAGATACTAGCAATAGCTTTTTGTTCTTGCTATAAATTGATTTGGTTAGAAATCTTAACAATTGGGATCAGAGAAGAGTAATTGACTCAAAATGTCAATGTTTTCTTCTAAAATAGGTTACAAATCAAAAAAAATTTACTCTGCAGATTTTATATTTAATAGTAGTTTTTGACTTTATTTAGTACAATAAACTGATGCTACGACTTAACCATCTATTTCAGAAGTAGGTCTTAATTTTCTGAAATAGCCATTGCCTTTTTTTTTCTGATCTGTAGGTATTGAAACATATTTTTACAAGGAATGGTTACGGCAGTATCGATGAAATCTTCAATTCTGACATAGTTTTTCACTTTTATCCTAGTCATAACAGTTATCAAAATATGATGATGAACTACACCTGAAAATTGACCTGCGAGTAGTAAATTTAAATAGATGTCAGAATATGATAACATATTGCAGATATAAACTTGTTTGTTACTTTATTTTGTCTGTTGTATAAAGTGTTTCTCCAAGACAGCAAAACAATCTTTCATTATTTTGCTCTGTAAAAAATGTAAAAAAAAAAATATTTTTACCCTTTCCTAAGTTCCCTGTATGTGTTATGTTGTCAAGCAATTTTTCTTCTATTTGCAGTACCTGTCAATTATTGGTTGAGCTCCAACAGTATCTGTTCTGCTAAACCCCTTTTACATATTAAGGCCAATAAAAATAGTGCAAGTATTAAACATGTTACTCTAAACTGTCAAATAATATGAGCAGGTTTTTGAATGTCTGAATACACATATCAGTGCAAATTTGTTCAGATTATGAATTAAAGTTTATTAGGAGTCCAACAATCAAAGTTAACAAAAGCTTCCAACTTTGATATTTAATAAAAGCACTAAATTGATCAATAAAAGTGTTGAAGAGAGACAAGGTATGGATCCATGCATTTATGGGCAGGAGAATATTACCTGGAAATTCAATAGCAATTTTTAATGTACTAGTAGAAGTAAACAAGT
Organism: Nettapus auritus; assembly: GCA_011076525.1. Taxonomy (NCBI): domain Eukaryota; kingdom Metazoa; phylum Chordata; class Aves; order Anseriformes; family Anatidae; genus Nettapus; species Nettapus auritus. The sequence goes on along the minus strand of CM021766.1, from coordinate 61,183,727 downwards.
CACAATTTTTATAGGTCTGGAAAACGTTTCCAAATACCTTAACTTCTGAAGTGTCTTGCTTCAATAAACTAGAAGGGCTGTCTCTTAATTATTATTATCACTTGAATGAGTTGCATAATGCAAAATACGCTTTTTTTTCCTGTGTAGTCTAGTTTACTTCATGTTAATAGCCTTCAACCTCTTAACCCCCTTTCTTCCCTCCATGCATGCATACAGAAGCATATTTTGTATAAGTGACATCCTGCAGAGGGTAAATCTTGGAGAGAGTTTAAGGAAAAATATCCTGCGAGAAGCAGCCTGTCAAGATTTTATTGCTGTAATTTGGTGCATTTGTCAGATGGTGCTTAATTTTCAAGCTGGAAATTTTAGCAAGTTTAGCTGCAGTAGACAGTGCAGAACAGCAGGTGGCACTGGTGTGAATTGCCTGTCAGTTTTCATGGGGCTCTCTGAAGACGGATATACCCAGTTTTGTAAGTACCATGTCATTTAAGAAATCCTGTCCAGCCAAGGAACTGGTGTTCCTTGGCCGCTACCTGACGCCAGGTCACACACATACAACTGAACCACTCCTGCATGCGGGGAGCCTGGAGCAGCAGCTATGTCCCTGCAGCCTCTCAAATGCTCAGCACTAAAACTTGGCTGATCCCATCATGTGCTAATTGCAGCCAAGTGGCAAAAATAGCTCTCAACTGCTTTCCCAGGCCTTCTTTTGTAACCAGCATGCAGAGAGATAATAAGGCCAGATAAGAACGGGCAAAAGAGTGTGGAGAGTGGTGAGTGTGCTGTAGTTGAAGGTGTGGAGAACAAAAATTAGGACATCGAGTCTACCTTTTCCTCTGCCTGCCCTCCAGTCAAGTCACTGCAGCAGTTTTCTGTAGTGAGATCCTGGGATAGAGGTCTTTATAGAGTAGTTACATTAACAAGTTGCTGGACATCAATCAGTTGGTTTCTCTCACCTAAAAGCAATCACTACTTTAAAACATCAGAGAACTTACAGTGGCTGTTATAGGCAGTTTTTTAGTCCCATGTCAATCATGAAGCAGTTTGACTGGCACTACGATTAACTTGGTATCTACAGCTTCTGCAGCCGTTGTGGTGGTCACCTCTCTCATTGGTGGGGTTTCTAGCTGTTTAAAAATACATATATAGCTTATTAAAAGTCCACCGGATTTTCCTAATTTGGCTACCCCATTAATTTATTGAGACTGTTTTACGTGAATGTTAAAAAGAACGAGGCATTTTTCTATACAAGTGGTTGTATGCTAGGTTGCAGCACACAGGTTGAACAAGATACCACCTGTGTTTTAATACTAAAGTAACTGTATTCGTTTTGTTCAGTACTGCCACAAAAGAAGACAGAATTGCACCAAGTAAATTCAGATAATAAATACGAAAAGTTTTTTAGTAACATTTATGTAAACTGTGTAAATTATACACAATGGTAGAAGGAAATGTGGCTTCTGCTTTTATCTATGGTAACTTAAAGAAAAGTTAATGTACTTAATTTGTAATTATTCTGATTTTCATTATTGCTTTTTTAAAAGGTAGCAGGGCAAGGGCCAGACTTGGACACTGTCATGAAGTGTCTGAATACACAGTTTCTGACTTCTTGAGGTGGTTTTGCCACCAAGAAAGATTTCCTGGTCTAACTTACTTGTTCTAACTTGCTTCCTCACTTGTTAGCTGTAACTGCCTTCATACTCTTATATCAAGAACTGTTTGCCTGCTTTGTAAATTGGATCACTGAAATAATCCAAATTTATTGGAGCTTTTGTTTCTACATATGATTTTATGGTTTTTGACTCTGTTGCTCAGACAGAATGAGTACTGAAATGTACTACTTATCCTGCTACTTCAAAGCTCTCCCTCTTTGGTGGAAATTTATTAGTTATCGGACTAGTTATCAGTCTGGTATCAGGTATATTAGTTATCAGAAAAGTATAGTTTTTACACTTGGCAGTTATCAACTTAAGAGTTATTTTCCTGGATTGCATTTGTCTTTGCAACGTAAATCCCTTAATGGGAAAGCCTTATTCTGGTCTGCATTTCTTACCACTGAAACAATGTATTTAAAACTGAAGGGTAGGGTTTAGTACAAATAATAAGTAATAATATTGGTACATTAGCAGTAGTAGTATGGTACAAAGTATAGAAGTGGTACAGTAGCGGTAGTGTTAGTACACAGTATTTTGAACATGTCTTGTAGTACTTCCAGAGGGCAAATGCATAGAGGTAAAAGAAATAAGGAACATCTGGTTGTACCTTTGAATGGATGCAAAAGCCAGAAACACCCATGGAACACCAAGACACAGAGGCAAAACCATCCATTAAACTTCAAGTCATTGTGCTGTCTGTTACCAGATGAGTGGTAACATAATGAGTGTATGGTAGCTGAATTTCATCTTTAGGATTAACAGATTATTTTTTAAGAAGTTTAAAGAAGGGTCTGTACTGTAAGAGACTGTAGCTGTTAATTAATTGGTATCGCTATGTAACTTTAACTGCAGTATTGTATTAACACTTACATTCTTTCAAAATCTTAGTGTCTGGCAATGCATTCTGGATTAAACTTTGTCCTGCTGACTTTGCTTTCAAACTGGGTCCTGCAAACTCCACCATTCAAGGGTCAGAGTTTATTTGATCTAGATACAGCATTCTTAGACTTAGTGAATCTGAGCAGTGGTTTGTAGGTTTTTTTTTTTTTTCCTTCTTCTTCTTACAAGCAGATAAGAGAAGGGGAGAATCAGCAGCAACTGCTTCGTTCCAGGCCTTGGGCTTAATGCAAATTCCATTCTAGGTAATGCTACATGGGAAGCTTCTAAGGAGACAGGCACTTGTTTTTAAGCTCTTTCAATGTACATGCACACGGACAAATACAAAATATTTAATTAAAAAATATGCATGCAAACACAGTTTGAAAAATAGAAGTACAAGTCATCAAAATTATGTAATTGTGCAAGGTGAGCTTTTGCATATCTGATAGCTAATTAAGAATTTATAAATATATCACAATATCTACATATTGTTGGTGCTTAGAATTGGATACTGTTTGACTAGGTATCTTGTAAAAGGAGTAATTGTACCAACAACCTCATCTTCCAGAAAGCATTAGATGTTGTGTAGCAGGAGAGGGAATTGGATCTTTGAAGCAGCCAGACTTCAGCATCCACTCTGTTACCATAGCAATGTTAAAGAACATATAAATACCATTCAAATTCAGAAATTTGAGTTTTATCAGAAGTGAATTTCCTGTATCTGTGCTCTCTGAAGGAGAATCAGTAGGGAGAAGGAAGGATGGAAAAGCAAATATCTTACTTCTCATGAAAATTCTCACCTGATATAGATACATAGCTGTGGTCTAAAGCAGAGGCCCAGGAAAAGCTTAAGAAGGGGCAAATCGTCAAGATTTTTTTTTCCAGAATGATTGTCCAGCCTCTGGCTGCTTGTGTTTGAGAGTGTGTCTGTAATTTAAGATGACCTTTTTTCATGACTTCATCCAGTGCCTTTTTAAGGTTGTGTAAACTTACAGTATCACTGGTAAGGAATTCCACACCTTACTGCTTTACATAATTGTGTGACCTATAAAGATAAAGTGAACAGTCTTTCCTTATTAACCTTTTCTGTGCCATCCTGTCATTTCTTTTCCAGGCTGAAGAATTTTAGTATATCATTGGTATGGAAGCTCTTCATATCATCACTCATCCTTACTGCCCTTTTCAGCACTCTTTCCAGTTCTGCTGTATTTCCTGTAAGAGGGAGACTGGAACTGCTTTTGGTATTTCAGTTGCAAGTGCATTATAGGTTTATAAGGAGGCTATCCAAAAAGCACTGGTAAGAGCAGGCACCAGTGAAATGTAAATATGATGGCCAAGAAAAAAGGCTCTGTTTTCTTCTTCCCTAAAGTGAGTGTCAGAACATTGATTTTCTCTTTCAGTTGTACTGCTTTAGAAGCTATTTGTAAAATCTAAGCATTATATGACGTCTTAATATTGACCTAAGCATGTTTACATTTAGAATTATATTTTTGTAGTTCCAGGTCTCTGTTTTTGGACTGGGTAAGGGAAGAACTGTTAGAAAAGAACATCGGATGAAATTCTGGCTTGGGTAGAATGCCATTTGTAGAACAATATTTCCAAGATATGTCGTCTCTGAATGAAGGTCACTTTGTGATTAGTAAATAATGCATTACTTATTTCTTCTACAAGAAAAATACCTATTTCAAAGGCTAATTCTCTAAAAAGTAAATAAAAGCAAAGCATGGAGATGAAATAATTCCCCTAACAGAGACAAAAGGTTCCTTCCTTGAGGAATTCATGGAATTCCAGAATCTTCAGACCTGGTTTGAACCCCATAGAGTGTCTCAGAGTGAGACTACGTTTTTGCCTGGAGTGCATTAGGAGACAGGATGAGATCACATGGAATACTGAAAATTCAGGGCTTTCTTAGTATTACTTCTTAGATTTCTATAGAGGATTCAAATACTGCATAAAGTGTCAACTTTTGTTGTCACAGTTGCTGCAGTTCCTTCTGAGTTTTAGAAATTGTAATAACACCTCCATGTTCAAGATGTGCATCTTTATTGATGTGCACATCCATCAGAACCTCTTACCCCTATGTTCTATTATCAAGGCTTCAAGATACCAGGTTAGCAGTGTGTTTGTTGTGTTGATTCCCGCTTGAAAGATTTGAAGTGTCTCTTGATTTATCACCAGCAGAAATCTCTGCTTTTAGTGTTTTTGTAAACAAAAGAGAAAGGTGCCTTAGTAACGCTGATGCTGCAGTATCTTTTACCCTCTCATCTCAACAGTCAATTCCATATAGAATTGCAAGTCATGGCATCCTACAGATTTTAAATAGATGCCAAGCCTCTATTCATTTTAGACTTCCAGAACTGCAGAAATTAGTAAAGCAAACACCTTATTCTAACCTCATTATCTCACTGCATAATTTTAATGTAAGCTTATCATTGTTCATGTTCACTGCTTAAAAGCTGTGCTAAGTCCTAATGAAGCTCGTGCTTCAATATGAATAAATGCAGTTTTCTTTGCTGAATTAAAGTCTCTTTATATAGCCTTATTTTTTAATGAATGACTGATTTTATTGAGGTAACACTTTTTATGGCATGCAACATCATAATAAGTAAATCACATTAAACATAATGAGAATAAAGAGTTCAGAAGTTTAGCTGTCCCTTACACCTTAGATTGCTTGTGTGACTGGAGTAGAACAGCACTAATAACTTTCTGTAGTTCAATAGTCATAAATAGTTGGTCTATAAAAGATCATGTTTTGTGTCATAAATAAAGGTTGATATTTGAGGTCTAGAAAAATCTCTACTGAATAAAGTTACTAAATATGTTATGTGATATACAGAGTTTACTTTCTCAAATCTGTTCTGTGCATGTGTTATTTTTGCCTTTTTAAAAACATAATAGTTGAAAAGCCAAAACACATTCTTACCTCAAATGGTACCACTGAATCTTAAAACTGTTCAGGTTAAGATTTTGCTGACCCTCACCTTCTCAGCATGTGTCTCCTCTGAATTTACCACCATGTAATGAATTCAGACTTTGATATGTTCAAATATTTGTTATTCTGAAGGCAACACTCTTGCTCTCATTTTATATATTCTGTAGAAGTCCAGAACAAAATCCCTTTTAGAGCACTTTTTCCTAGCAAGTGTTATTTGTTCTCTTCCTGTTTCAACAATCTTACACATCTGTATTTCTTGTGAGTTAACTCTAAAATACAAACATACTTTCATATACATACATTGTTTTTGTATTGCATTATGCCAGCTCTGAGTATGGCTAGCATTTTTTACACCAAACCTCCACCAGAAAAATAAGTTTTATCTAAGATTCCTGCGTGGCATCCTTCTAAAGCTTCATTACCCCAACTTCATTAAACTGAATATTTTCCTTGCAAGGAGGAACAGAGAGGAAAGTGCTGATTTCTTCTCTGCAGTGACCAGCAATGGGATCAAAGGGAACAGCATGAAGCTGTGACAGGGAGGTTCAGGAGGGAAATCGGGAAAAGGTTCTTCACTGAGAGGGTGGTCGGGCCTGGGACAGGCTCCCCAGGGAACTGGTCACAGCATCAAGCCTGAAGTGGAGTTCAAGAAGTGTTTGGACAACACTCTCAGATGTAGGGTTTGATTTTGGGGTGGTGCTGTGTTGTGCCAGGAGTGGGATTCGATGACCATTGTGGGGCCTTCCAACTCAGGAGATTCTGTGATTCTATTTATTTTCTTTAGAGTTGTCATTTACAAATATAAAGAGCTACTACTGGAATCAGGATGAGCTACTACTGGAATCAGGATGTTGCTCTTCAGCTCAGCTTACTAGAACATGAATAAAAATCCCCATTTGAATTCAGTTCTTTCTCTTGGTTCCTTTTTTCTGCTTGGTTTTGGTACTTGAGTGCTAAGGTTCAGTTAACTTACCCTGTCTTGCAGAGATTTTATCAAGTAGTTTAATTTGGAAAATACATACCAGGTAGACTTACTAAAAGAGCAAAAATTAGAAAACAGATTATTAACATTTAAAATTGATTCTGCAATAGAACAAGTTTTTACTGAAGTTGGGCAATAAGCTAAATTTCCATAGATATATTTCAAGTTGTTCAGTTGTACTAGACTCACTAGACAAGATTAAAAGGTAGTAAGCTCACGATAAGCTCAAGTTTGTACTGTAGATGGCATTCAGTTACCTCTAATTTCTATAGCAAATACTCCATTGAACAGAAATTACTCTTAAATACAGCTTTTCTTGATCTCCCAAAACTAATGTTTGGCTGATTGCTTACAACCTTACTGTGCTGTATTCATTGCTTTCCCCAAGGAAACTGGTGAAACTCGGGGCAGAGGAAGGACAGGTAGAAAGTTTTACTTCGCTTTAGACTAAAAACTTGCAGTACCTCACGCCCTTTGAGAACATCCTGACTATGTACAAACCAAATTCTCATAACACACTACCATATGAAGTAGAACCTTTTCACAGTCTTATTTGGGTAATAAATTGTCTAATGTTAAGTGTTTTTGTTTTTAATCTCTTTTTCTGCTTACAGTATTCTGCAATTTGTATTCCTTTGGCCCTTAGCCAAAGGGAGAAGGTTAAAATAGAAGGTATCTGTTGAAATAGCAATACCTCCTCTTTCATCTGTGGTTCTTAAAATATATTTAAATGACCTTCAGTTTTGAGGGAGTAGAAATGTCATGCTGAAAGTTGTTTTCCTCTCTTTGAAAAAGAAATGCTAACTCTAATTCATCTCTTACCATAAGTTAAACAGTGTAAATCGAATGTTGAACTGTCTCAACTCAGTGGTAGGAGAACATGGTCAATTGTAGCCACTTGTCCCCTCTCAGTAAGTTAAGTAAAGCACTCAACACAAAGGTTTCTTAGAGGTACAGAGAAAGTCCTTGTTTGGTCTATGAGAAGTTTCGGATGCTGCATTTTCATTAAAGTGAAAGTATATTGTTATTAGAGATAGTGAAGATGTTTTTCTAAGAATTAGGTGTTGGCTATATTAATGTTTACAGAAATTTTGTGTACGTCATTTTCTAGCTCTTTCACTGATACCCCATTAGTACATTTAAAATGCTGTCTAATTAGTCTGGTTTACTGAAAATTAGTCCATAGAAGTTAGATATAATTTCTGCAAGTCTTTCCTTCAGTCTTAAATCTCATGCAAGTTTAAAAACAAAAGACAAATAAAGGAACAGAATACAGCAGACCTTAACACATATGTTTTGGGGGATCTTTTTCAATTTAAAGAAGAAGAAGAAGGTTTTGTGTATCAGCTGAATTATTCATTAGTTGTCTCACTGGGACAAAATACAGCACAAAACTGAAAAAATGGAAGTACTCTGTGTCAGTCGCAGTCTGAGGAAACCCAACAGTACATACCAGCCTACAGCTGGAATGTGGACGCACAATATAAATGGATCCCACTCTACCACTGAAAAAAGCCTTTTCTCTTTTCTTTTCTTTTCTTTTCTTTTCTTTTCTTTTCTTTTCTTTTC